>JARGYO010005626.1:198046431-198437744 GCA_029206835.1 Rana muscosa | reverse complement strand
AGAGCGGGCCTCGCTGCTGCCCCCCCCAGAAGAGCGGGCCTCGCTGCTGCCCCCCCCAGAAGAGCGGGCCTCGCTGCTGCCCCCCCTAGAAGAGCGGGCCTCGCTGCCCGCCCCCCCCCTAGAAGAGCGGGCCTCGCTGCCGCCCCCCCCTAGAAGAGCGGGGCCTCGCTGCCGCCCCCCCCTAGAAGAGCGGGCCTCGCTGCCGCCCCCCCCCCTAGAAGAGCGGGCCTCGCTGCCGCCCCCCCCCCTAGAAGAGCGGGCCTCGCTGCTGCCCCCCCCCTAGAAGAGCGGGCCTCGCTGCTGCCCCCCCCCCCTAGAAGAGCGGGCCTCGCTGCTGCCCCCCCCCTAGAAGAGCGGGCCTCGCTGCTGCCCCCCCCCTAGAGAGCGGGCCTCGCTGCTGCCCCCCCCCTAGAAGAGCGGCCTCGCTGCTGCCCCCCCCCCCTAAGAAGAGCGGGCCTCGCTGCTGCCCCCCCCCCTAGAAGAGCGGCCTCGCTGCTGCCCCCCCCCCTAGAAGAGCGGGCCTCGCTGCTGCCCCCCCCCCTAGAAGAGCGGGCCTCGCTGCTGCCCCCCCCCCCTAGAAGAGCGGGCCTCGCTGCTGCCCCCCCCCTAGAAGAGCGGGCCTCGCTGCTGCCCCCCCCCCTAGAAGAGCGGGCCTCGCTGCTGCCCCCCCCCCTAGAAGAGCGGGCCTCGCTGCTGCCCCCCCTGAAGAGCGGGCCTCGCTGCTGCCCCCCCTGAAGAGCGGGCCTCGCTGCTGCCCCCCCCTGAAGAGCGGGCCTCGCTGCTGCCCCCCCCCCAGAAGAGCGGGCCTCGCTGCTGCCCTCCCCCCAAGAAGAGCGGGCCTCGCTGCTGCCCCCCCCCTAGAAGAGCGGGCCTCGCTGCCTGCCCCCCCCCTAGAAGAGCGGGCCTCGCTGCTGCCCCCCCCTAGAAGAGCGGGCCTCGCTGCTGCCCCCCCCTAGAAGAGCGGGCCTCGCTGCTGCCCCCCCCAGAAGAGCGGGCCTCGCTGCTGCCCCCCCCCCAGAAGAGCGGGCCTCGCTGCTGCCCCCCCCCCCCCAGAAGAGCGGGCCTCGCTGCTGCCCCCCGCCCCCCCCCAGAAGAGCGGGGCCTCGCTGCTGCCCCCCCCCCCCAGAAGAGCGGGCCTCGCTGCTGCCCCCCCCCCCCCAGAAGAGCGGGCCTCGCTGCTGCCCCCCCCCCAGAAGAGCGGGCCTCGCTGCTGCCCCCCCCCCCAGAAGAGCGGGCCTCGCTGCTGCCCCCCCCCCCCCAGAAGAGCGGGCCTCGCTGCCGCCCCCCCCCCCTAGAAGAGCGGGCCTCGCTGCCGGCCCCCCCCCTAGAAGAGCGGGCCTCGCTGCCGCCCCCCCCTAGAAGAGCGGGCCTCGCTTGCCGCCCCCCCTAGAAGAGCGGGCCTCGCTGCCTGCCCCCCCTAGAAGAGCGGGCCTCCGCTGCTGCCCCCCCTAGAAGAGCGGGCCTCGCTGCTGCCCCCCCCTAGAAGAGCGGGCCTCGCTGCTGCCCCCCCCTAGAAGAGCGGGCCTCGCTGCTGCCCCCCCTAGAAGAGCGGGCCTCGCTGCTGCCCCCCCCCCCCTAGAAGAGCGGGCCTCGCTGCTTGCCCCCCCCCCCAGAAGAGCGGGCCTCGCTGCCGCCCCCCCCCCTAGAAGAGCGGGCCTCGCTGCCGCCCCCCCCCCTAGAAGAGCGGGGCCTCGCTGCCGCCCCCCCCCCCAGAAGAGCGGGCCTCGCTGCTGCCCCCCCCCCAGAAGAGCGGGCCTCGCTGCTGCCCCCCCCCAGAAGAGCGGGCCTCGCTGCTGCCCCCCCCCCAGAAGAGCGGGCCTCGCTGCTGCCCCCCCCCAGAAGAGCGGGCCTCGCTGCTGCCCCCCCCCAGAAGAGCGGGCCTCGCTGCTGCCCCCCCCCAGAAGAGCGGGCCTCGCTGCTGCCCCCCCCCAGAAGAGCGGGCCTCGCTGCTGCCCCCCCCCCAGAAGAGCGGGCCTCGCTGCTGCCCCCCCCCCAGAAGAGCGGGCCTCGCTGCCGCCCCCCCCTAGAAGAGCGGGCCTCGCTGCCGCCCCCCCCCCCCTAGAAGAGCGGGCCTCGCTGCCGCCCCCCCCCTAGAAGAGCGGGCCTCGCTGCCGCCCCCCCCCCTAGAAGAGCGGGCCTCGCTGCCGCCCCCCCCTAGAAGAGCGGGCCTCGCTGCCCGCCCCCCCTAGAAGAGCGGGCCTCGCTGCCGCCCCCCCCCCCTAGAAGAGCGGGCCTCGCTGCCGCCCCCCCCTAGAAGAGCGGGCCTCGCTGCCGCCCCCCCCCTAGAAGAGCGGGCCTCGCTGCCGCCCCCCCCCCTAGAAGAGCGGGCCTCGCTGCCGCCCCCCCCCCTTCTAGAAGAGCGGGCCTCGCTGCCGCCCCCCCCCTTCTAGAAGAGCGGGCCTCGCTGCCGCCCCCCCCCCTTCTAGAAGAGCGGGCCTCGCTGCCGCCCCCCCCCCCCCAGAAGAGCGGGGCCTCGCTGCCCGCCCCCCCTAGAAGAGCGGGCCTCGCTGCCGCCCCCCCCCTAGAAGAGCGGCCTCGCTGCCGCCCCCCCCTAGAAGAGCGGGCCTCGCTGCCGCCCCCCCCCTAGAAGAGCGGGCCTCGCTGCCGCCCCCCCCTAGAAGAGCGGGCCTCGCTGCCACCCCCCCTAGAAGAGCGTGCCTCGCTGCCGCCCCCCCCCCCCCTAGAAGAGCGGGCCTCGCTGCCGCCCCCCCCCTAGAAGAGCGGGCCTCGCTGCCGCCCCCCCCTAGAAGAGCGGGCCTCGCTGCCGCCCCCCCCCCCTAGAAGAGCGGGCCTCGCTGCCGCCCCCCCCTAGAAGAGCGGGCCTCGCTGCCGCCCCCCCCCTAGAAGAGCGGGCCTCGCTGCTGCCCCCCCCCTAGAAGAGCGGGCCTCGCTGCTGCCCCCCCCCCTAGAAGAGCGGGCCTCGCTGCTGCCCCCCCCCCTAGAAGAGCGGGCCTCGCTGCTGCCCCCCCCCCTAGAAGAGCGGGCCTCGCTGCTGCCCCCCCCTAGAAGAGCGGGCCTCGCTGCTGCCCCCCCCCCTAGAAGAGCGGGCCTCGCTGCTGCCCCCCCCCTAGAAGAGCGGGCCTCGCTGCTGCCCCCCCCCCTAGAAGAGCGGGCCTCGCTGCTGCCCCCCCTAGAAGAGCGGGCCTCGCTGCTGCCCCCCCTAGAAGAGCGGGCCTCGCTGCTGCCCCCCCCCCCCCTAGAAGAGCGGGCCTCGCTGCTGCCCCCCCCCCCTAGAAGAGCGGGCCTCGCTGCTGCCCCCCCTGAAGAGCGGGCCTCGCTGCTGCCCCCCCTGAAGAGCGGGCCTCGCTGCTGCCCCCCCCTGAAGAGCGGGCCTCGCTGCTGCCCCCCCCCCCAGAAGAGCGGGCCTCGCTGCTGCCCCCCCCCCCAGAAGAGCGGGCCTCGCTGCTGCCCCCCCCCAAGAAGAGCGGGCCTCGCTGCTGCCCCCCCCCAAGAAGAGCGGGCCTCGCTGCTGCCCCCCCCCCTAGAAGAGCGGGCCTCGCTGCTGCCCCCCCCCCAGAAGAGCGGGCCTCGCTGCTGCCCCCCCCCCCAGAAGAGCGGGCCTCGCTGCTGCCCCCCCCAGAAGAGCGGGCCTCGCTGCTGCCCCCCCCCCCCAGAAGAGCGGGCCTCGCTGCTGCCCCCCCCCCAGAAGAGCGGGCCTCGCTGCTGCCCCCCCCCCCCAGAAGAGCGGGCCTCGCTGCTGCCCCCCCCCCCAGAAGAGCGGCCTCGCTGCTGCCCCCCCCCCCCAGAAGAGCGGGCCTCGCTGCTGCCCCCCCCCCTAGAAGAGCGGGCCTCGCTGCTGCCCCCCCCTAGAAGAGCGGGCCTCGCTGCTGCCCCCCCTAGAAGAGCGGGCCTCGCTGCTGCCCCCCCCTAGAAGAGCGGGCCTCGCTGCTGCCCCCCCCTAGAAGAGCGGGCCTCGCTGCTGCCCCCCCCCCTAGAAGAGCGGGCCTCGCTGCGCCCCCCCCCCCTAGAAGAGCGGGCCTCGCTGCGCCCCCCCCCCCTAGAAGAGCGGGCCTCGCTGCGCCCCCCCCCCCCCTAGAAGAGCGGGCCTCGCTGCGCCCCCCCCCCTAGAAGAGCGGGCCTCGCTGCGCCCCCCCCCCCCTAGAAGAGCGGGCCTCGCTGCGCCCCCCCCCCCTAGAAGAGCGGGCCTCGCTGCGCCCCCCTAGAAGAGCGGGCCTCGCTGCCCCCCCTAGAGAGGGGGCCCCGATGCATGCGCACTGTTCTGTATAGATCTCAGCAGCTTGTGAAGCTCAGTCGGAAACTCAATTGATAGACCCAGGGTGGTCACGTCTCGCCCCCTAAGGCTCCCGATAAGAGATCTAACTTGATGGGTGGCCCTGCCATCTGAAGGTAATATATTAGAGCCCAGGCTTGAGGTCGGAGGAATCCTGCAGCCTTGCCATGACACATTGCAGCAGGTGGAGCTCAGCTGTTCAGTGTGTTGGTGTGAGGTGGGGGGGGGGGGGGGGATACTGGAAAGCTTTTTGTAGGAAATCACACATGTAGACCAGTGGGGAGTCCCTATTCCATTCTATTTCCATTCAGGATTTTTTTTATTAATTTTCTATGCTTATTGTGAAGGACTATAGCATGACTCAGGAATTTCAAATGTCAAGTTACATTTAAAGCCCAACTGCAGGAACATTTAAATAATCCACCCTTGCAATGCCCATTGAACTGCAAGGGGTACATTCTTGTTTAGTCTAGAGCAGGGGTCTCAAACTGCCGGCCCTCCAGCTGCTGCGGAAGTACAAGTCCCATGAGGCATTGCAAGGCTGACAGTTACAAGCATGACTCCCACAGGCAGAGGCATGATGGGACTTGTAGTGTCGCAACAGCTGATGGGCCACCAGTTTGAGACCCCTGATCTAGAGAGACAAGATCCAAGATTTAGTACTTGCCTTGCTCCAGCAGGGCCCCTTGCGCGCTGCGACTCGCCCGGCCCCTTGCGCGCTGCGACTTGGCCCCTTGCGCGCTGCGACTTGGCCCCTTGCGCGCTGCGACCCGGCCCCTCACAGCTGGTCTGTAAGCTGTGACCGTCTACAGTTGCACTCCAGCCTCCTCCTTGTACAATGCAGGGTTAATGATGCACAGGCTTTGCCCACAGTCCAAGAGCTTTGTGTAAAGGAAGGAGAGTAACTCCACTTTCGTGGGGGGGAAAAAATTCACAAATAAAAATAATTTTTTCCTTTCAATCTACAGCCACTGTAATTTTCTGTAAGATGCAACATGACGACCTGGAGGCATTCTGTACACAGATGGTATACAGACCACCCCCCCCCTCACTAATTTCCTGCTTGTGTGATTGGTTCGCTGATTTTTCCAGAAGTCTGCGCTAAGATACAAGTCAAATTTTGAGCATCTCCTGCAACACGAATGTAATTTTTGGTGAGATACTCCCAAAGAGAAATCACGTCTAAAAGAGATGCAGTCCCGGCGCACTGCAAAGGGTGGATTTGTTACTTTTCCCGGAGTTTGTCTTTAAAGGTGGCGCCAGGTGGTCCTCCACTGGATGCTTCTACCTTTTGGGACCACCGACAGTAAAATTGCTGTTCTATGGCTCTTGGCCCTTTTCCCATCTACCTCTGGGCGCTCCCTCCTTCTCTGCTATGATATACAGTCCAGCAGGAATGGTGGAAGCTCTCATGGTAGCTGTGGTTGGTGTGATGGATGGAAGAAACAATTGGCTCAAAGCTGAAGTTTTAAACGCTTCTGGACCGCCCCACGCAGACATACTGCGGGAGGGCGGCCCTCCTGCGCAAAATCGCGTACCTGTACGTGAGTTTGTGCACGGGGTCTGGGGCGTGCGCACTGCCGGCGACACGCTTCCACTGTGATTTGACACAGCAGGAGGCAATCAACGGGTCCAGGGGACGCGCCGATCGGTCTGAGTAGAGGCAGAACGGCGTTCTGCCTATTTAAAAACAAGGCAGACCGCCGTTCTGCCAGAGGGGAAGATGGAGATCTTGTGTTCTGCCAAGCAGGAACACGGATCTCTGTCTTCCCCCAGTCAAAGCACCTCCCCCAGTTAGAAGGCACCCCTTAAGGCCACACTTAAACCTTTGATCGCCCCTGATGTTAACCCCTTTCCAGTCAGTGTCATTAGTACAGTGACAGTTCATTTCTTTTAGCACTGATCACTGTATTAGTGTCACTGGTTCCCAAAAAGTGTCAGGTGTCCAAGTTGTCCACTACAATGTCGCAGTCCCACTAAAAATTGCTGTTTGCCACCATTACTAGTAATAAAAAATAAAAATCCATAAATATTTCCCATAGTTTTTAGACGCGGTAACTTTTGCACAGACCAATCAATATACACTTATTGGGATTTTTTTTTACCAAAAATATGTATCGGAATACATATCGGCCTAAACTGATGAATACATTTATTTAAAAAAAAAACTATTGGATATGTTTTATAGCATGAAGTAAAATTTGTTTATTTTTTCCAAAATTGTTGGTCTTTTTTGTTTATTTTGCAAAAGATAAAAACCGCCGAAGTGATTAAATACCACCAAAAGAAAGCTCTATTTGTGGGGGGGGGGAAAGGGACATAAATTTTATTTGTGTACAGCGTCGCACGACTACGCAATTGTCCGTTAATGTAACGCAGTGCGTATTGCAAAAAATGGCCTGGTCATGAATAGGGGTAAACCTTCCGGGGCTGAAGTGGTTAATCTGCTTATATTTTGTCTCCTTGGTGCTTTCCTCCCCCCTCCCCATTGCCACAATAATAAAATATTTAAATAAAACTTTTTTTTTTTTTTTTTTTTTTTACATACCTACATACTGTATCTTCTATGCAATGCAGGCAGATCATGGCTGGTGGGAGGGGCCAAAAAGGGGCTGTAATTTCTATGCAATGCAGACAGATTATGGCTAGTGAGAGGGGCCAAAAAGGGGCTGTAATTTCTATGCAATGCAGGCAGATAATGGCTGGTGGGAGGGGCCAAAAAGGGGCTGTACTTTCTATGCAATGCAGGCATATCATGGCTGGTGGGAGGGGCCAAAAAGGGGCTGTAATTTCTATGCAATGCAGGCAGATAATGGCTGGTGGGAGGGGCCAAAAAGGGGCTGTACTTTCTATGCAATGCAGGCAGATAATGGCTGGTGGGAGGGGCCAAAAAGGGGCTGTACTTTCTATGCAATGTAGGCAGATCATGGATGGTGGGAGGGGCCAAAAAGGGGCTGTAATTTCTATGCAATGCAGGCAGATCATGGCTAGTGGGAGGGGCCAAAAAGGGGCTGTACTTTCTATGCAATGCAGGCAGATCATGGCTGGTGGAAGGGGCCAAAAAGGGGCTGTACTTTCTATGCAATGCAGGCAGATCATGGCTGGTGGGAGGGGCCAAAAAGGGGCTGTACTTTCTATGCAATGCAGGCAGATCATGGCTGGTGGGAGGCGCCAGCAAGGGGCTGTACTTAATACATCACCGCACTCTACCATTGCACTCATCAATAGTCCTCAGCACTGATGCAAACAGTGGGCTGGCTCTTGAGATGTTATGCAAATACTAAAATGCCTGGGTGGGTGTTCCTAGACAGACTGTATTTGCATAGGTAACGCCCACATGTGATGCTGAGCCTCCATGATTGCCATTCATTGGAGGAGATCTGACAGATCTCTCTGCTCCGCCTGAGCAATGCTGGACAATGATGCACGCCGGAGAAATCTCCTGAGCACCTTTCTGTAGACGTTCCCGTCGGTGTCGCACCCTTCCCAGTCTCACCTGTGTGTGTTTTTATGCTTTACAGACGCCTTCTGGAGATTACACAACTGGAAATATAAGGGACGTTCCCAGTTCCCCCTGCAGCCCCAGCGGTTCGAAGGTGAGTGTCGGAATGTTTTAAAATGTTTTCTCAATTGTCTGCACACCTGCTTTAGCACACGCCCGTGGGAGGGCCGTGTTTTGCCTGCACAGGTGTTTTTATGCTTCCCCATGCAGGCAGTCACATTAATTTCATTTGGGATGCAGCAGCTGCACAGACACAGCCGTTGCATCCAGTTTGATAGCTGTACACGGGCCCCAAACACAGACGGGGGTGCATTCTGGGCCTTGCACCAGCGCGGCTGTCAAACTGGGAACAGCAACTGTGTCTGTGCAGTCGCTGCACCCCACTTGAAATTAATGGGACTACCTGCATGGGGGAAGCACAAAACACCTGTGCAGGCAAACACGCCCCCCCCCCCGCGCATGGGAGTATGCTGTAGCGCCCCCATGTGAAGGAGGCCCTACAGTAAATGGTTATATATATATATTCCTGTGTGTATCTATGCCACATCTCCTGATTCTGTTCTGTGTGTCAGGCATTCCCTCCTCGGTCCTGTCCTCCCGTTGGCAGGGAGACGCGATTTGTAAGTTATACCTTGCTCTTCCCGCTTCCAAAGGGGCGCCGCAACTTTAACCGGGCATCGCTGTACTGGAGGGGGGTCATGTGACCTGCATGCGTCAGGCCTGGTTGTGGGTTCATCAGACCAACTAATCTGTCCTTCCTGTATGGGGCCTATTTATAAAGATCACCTCAACAGATGCTTTTGCGTTGATACAAAATTTCTCCTAGATTCTCATTTTTGGAAAAAAAAAATACAAATCCATAAAAAAAATGAAAATAAATTAATCCTTTGAAAATTTGGGGCAAAATGTCAAATAATTCATTAAAAAAAAAGGTAAAGATTGTGAGGCGGGGGAACCTGAAAATAGCAGATAATGCCCACCTAAAGTACTGACCATGGTGAATGGGGAAAATTGTCAGAAATCTTTATGAATCGGCCCCTCCAGAATGCTGCCGGATTATTTTCACACGTGTGAAAATCTGAGCGAAGAAATCCTCCTTAATAGTTCAAGCTGTGCTGTGAATAAGTGTTGGTTTTTTGGGACACCTACAAAGAATATTTATTGTAGATTTATGGCTTGTTTAAGGGCCTGTTCACACCATAGAAACGCAGTCCGGATGCTTTTCTGCATGCGTGTTTTTGGTGCAGTCCAGTGCATTATTTCTTCATCTTAGACCCCTTTCACACTGGGGCAGTTTGCAGGCACTATTGTGCTAAAAATAGCGCCTGCAAACCGTCCCTAAACAGCGGCTGTTGTTTCTCCAGTGTGAAAGCCCCGAGGGCTTTCACACTGGAGCGGTGTGCTAGCAGGACGGTAAAAAAAGTCCTGCAAGCCGCATCTTTGGAGCGGTGTGTTTACCGCTCCTCCACTGCTCCTTCCCATTGAAAGCAATGGGAAACCGCGGTAATACCGCCGGCAATGCGCCTCTGCAGAGGTGCATTGCCGGCAGTATTAACCCTTTTTCGGCCGCTAGCGATGGTTAAAACCGCACCGCTAGCGGCCAAATACCGCCGCAATTCCGATGGTATAGCGCCGCTAAAAATAGCGGCGCTATTCCGCCACCGCCCCAGTGTGAAACCGGCCTAAAAGTGGATGTAAACCCTACATACACCCAGTGAAGTGAACAGCCTCAGATGATACAAAGGGATGAACCAAATCTCCCTACATAGGTTTTACATGTATATCTGCTGTCTTCACATTTAGGCCGGGTTCACGCCTATGCGAATTGGATGCGGCTTAAAACGCATCCAGTTCGTATGTCATGAGGCTAGTTCACATATGTGCGATGCATTCGCACTGCCGAAAACACGTGTGCGTTTTCTAGGCATTGCGGTGCGGCTCAGGTGCAAATTCAGGCCCATTATCTTCTATGGGCACGCATCTGATTCGCAGCTGTCTTCCGTTCTGAATAGGACTTTTTTCCCTGCTCACTACACTTCCCCCCCCCCCTCCCCTCTCCCAGGTCAGCAAGTCTGCTGCTACACCGCACATGAAACGCTGAACAGCTCTCTTATCTCTTTGCAGAGCATAGGTGTGTGCAGCCTATTGCATTAGGGTGTGCATCCCAAAACTCAAACACACATGGCTTTTTCTGCAGCCTCACCTGCACGGGGCAGTGAATGAATGGGAAGTGCTCTGCGCTGAGTGGCTTCCTGTTCATTCACAAACCGATGCATAGTAAACAGTTTACTACGCTTCAGTTATGAATGGCCACAGTGAGCAAGTATGTTCATTTAGAAAAGGAAAGGGCTGGTAAATTGCATTTTTTTTTTCTAATCCCTAACCTTGCTCTCCACCCTAAAACACCCCCCACAGCATCTGGGTGAGAGGAGGGAAGCCAGCTAGGGTGCCCACGTATCCCGGATTGCCTGGGACTGTCCCGCAATTGACATGTCTGTCCTGGGTCCCGGGCACCTTCATTCCGGGACAATACAATGTCCCAGAATGAAATAGAGGACACAGCCACCCCCTACTAACTAATAACTACATTTCAGGAACTGGTTGCTAGGACCAGCGCTGCCTGGCATCTTGCAACCAGTGACAATTTACTCTCAGACAGTGAGACTGGGAGCGAGGCCTGCGCCTAGTGCAGCACTGCTGTCCCCACCCACCTCGGCACCTCCTCCTTCTCCGGCACCCAGCGGCAAACAGTAGGGACTGGTGTGATCTTCACTCTCCAAATAGTGACGCCACTCCTTTCCTTCTACGCACGTGGCTCATGAAGAGGGAGTGACAGCAGCACTGCATCTGGTGGCAAGTGTCACATTCACCTGACAAATAACCCACCGCCAAATTCACCATCAACCCCGAGACTACATTTCCCTCCGCCCCCTCACCTTTTTTTGGGGAAGGTGAGAGAGAGGGGGGGTGTCCCTGAATGGCAGTTTGGAAATGTGGTCACCCTAAAGCCAGCAGGACTGCAAGGCCAACAAGAGGGGAGGGGAAGCCTGGGCAGTAGGGTAAATCGCCACTGCACATAGTGATTAGGGTGTGCCCTGGCACACCCCCTGCGCACGCCTATGTTTCAGAGATAACAGAGCTGGAACTAGCACCACACAAGTGTGAATCCAGCCTGACTGTATATACTGTTTAGAAAGTTCAGATCCTGTTAGGAAATTTTCTCTTCCTGTTTAACACAGAGTGTGATGTCTGGGCATACAGCCAAGATAGCTAAAATTGCTGATTGGAGGAAAGGCACACACCCCCTTTCGTCATAGGCAGAGACTCTCAGAGGTGTTTTGTAATAGGGCCAGCTCCCTGCTAATCTATTTTAGCAACCTCCCCTGACAGAAATGTCAGGCTGCTTTTATCTCATGTGTCCAAGAATTTGTCAGGAGTTATCAGGCGGATAACAGAAGAACAGGTCAGGAGAGAGCTACGGGACTTAGCTCTTTGAAGAGAGATAAGAAAATACTGCAGATATATGTGCCCAGCTCATATTTCATGAATCGGGTTTACATCCACTTTTTAAAGCGGAGCTCCGCCAAAAAAAAAATATATTAAAAGCCAGCAGCTACAAATACTGCAGCTGCTGACTTTTAATATTAGGACACTTACCTGTCCTGGAGTCCAGCGGCGTCGGCAGCAGAAGACGAGCAATCGCTCGTCACTCTGCTGCCCCCACCGCCATCCTCGGTGAGGGAACCAGGAAGTGAAGCCTTGCAGCTTCACTGCCCGGTTCCCTACGGCACATGCGCGAGTCGTGCTGCGCCGTTCTCACTGGTCCCTGTTGTGTCCCGGGAGCAGAGTGTCTCCCAGAACACAACAGGTACTCTGCGGCAAGTGACGTACTTCCCGCAGATTTCCCACAGAGAGGACTCCCGGAAGTGGGTGCAAATACCTGACGGGTATCTGCACCTCCCTCCCCCCTGAAAGGTGCCAAATGTGACACCGGAGGGGGGGGGGGCAGGAGGGTTTCGATGAGCATTAGGGTGGAGCTCCGCTTTAAGTAGACGTGTGTTCCAGTGTGTTTTTTGATGCATTTTACAGCGTTCCAGTGCAGGAAAAAATGCAGCATGTTCTACTTTTTTTTTTTCTGAAACTAGAACGCACCACAACTGCAAGCACTGGTGTGAACTATGCTATTGGAAACCATATAACCCATTTTTTATGCGTTTTTAATGCAGAAAAAAAACGCACTGGACTGCATGTGGTGTGTACTGGTCCTAAAGCAAAAAACAGGATTACGGGCAAGTTTACATTGCTGGAAATCAGCCACCCATCCCCCTCAGAAAACTTTCAGATCTTTTTACTGTATGTTACCGCAATTCATCTCCCTGTATGTGGGTTTTATTGCAGCCTCTTCTCTCTCAGCTGTTTTAGGCTAAATTAGGAAAATCAGAGACTGCCTAGAAATTTGCAAGAAAGTTTAAAATTCCTGCAATGTACATAAATCACCCAGAGGGGGGGAATGTCGTCTTTTTTTTTTTTTTTTAACAAAAGTGGAGTTAATGTATATGTGAGCCCTGACTTTGTAAAAGAACCCATTCCGTTTTAAAATAGAAATGCAAGGCAAACATTTGTGTATAGATATAAAAAATAAAAAATAAATTATTATTTTTTTTTCCCTTTTTTTATTTTTTTTAAATAAGTGATCACATTCTCTTTTCTAAGCTGCTTAAGGCTGGATTCACACCTATGGCATTTTAGTGTTTTTTGCAGATTTGCACTACAGCCTATTTAAAGCGGAGGTTCACCCAGGAAAAAAAATACATTAAAAATCCCCCCCAAAAAAAAGTAATTAATAGGGGGAAAAAAAAAAAATTATACTTGCCCGAAATGCCTGTTGCTATGCGGAAGTCCCCTAATCTGCCTCTAATGTGCCTCTTCTCATCCGCGGTGGGTCTCCTTCCTCTTCTTGTGAATGGGGCGCGCTGCCTTCTGGGAACTGTGTGTATCCCAAGGAGGCAAGCCGCCCATTCACAAAGCACCGTGCGAGTGGCGCATGCGCAGTAGGAAACGGGCAGTGAAGCCGTAAGGCTTCACTGCCTGTTTCCCTTAGTCAGGATGGAGGAGCCGGGAGCCTGGCAGCAGCGATCGATCGCCGTGGCTGGACCCACATCGCGGGCGAGTAGGACAGGTAAGTGTCCTTATTAAAAGTCAGCAACTACACTGTTAGTAGCTGCTGACTTAAAAAAAAAAAAAAAAAAAATACAAGCTGCACCTCCATAGGAAACCAGGTTAAAGCGGAACACGTTCTGAAGAGCAAATCTGCCAAATGCAAAAAGCACAAAAAATGCCATAGGTGTGAATCAAGTCTTCGAGCTGGGGGAGCATAAACGGCAGCATACAGGTCTTCCCAGTGAATGGCTGTGCAGGGGGCGGGTCATGTCAGGACAGGGTGGATTTGATTTAAATCACTAGTAAAAAGGCTTGATTTAAATCAAGTCGATTTTAAATCATAATTTTTAAACAGCAACTGTCATCTGTCCTGCAGTGGCTCCTCCTCTGACCCGCTGTTGACCCACCGACAGTCCCATTCACTTTAATGGGACGGCTGGTGATGGGGCGATGACACAACAAGGTGAGGGGCGTGGGGGCGGTGACACAATAAGGTGAGGGACGTGGCGCCAACAGGTGAGTGGATGCCCGCTAACAGGCGCTGCCATGATGGATCTGAAATGACAGTTGCTCTTTAAGGATCGATTCACACTATCGCTGCATCCGTCGCACACGCCAGGGGTCCGGTGCGTGCTGGTTCACCGTTTCAGGTCCGATTTCAGCCCGAATTATGGGCTGAATTTGTACCTGAAACGCACCAAAAAAGCATACGTTTTTCCGGCAATTCGCACCGGACCTGCTGCGGAGATATGTGAACCGGCTCCACAGAGAGCCAATCACATTCTCCTGCTATGCGAATTGGATGCGGCGAAAATCGCATCCAATTCGCATAGGTGTGAACCCAGCCTAAATGTAAGGACTTATTCTTGCTGGTAGTTGGAATCTTTAATATTTGAAAACAAAATGAAGGTTTCCTATTTAGAATAATAAGCGGTCAGGTTATTAAAACAGCGATTTCAGAACCCATACAATCATACAGTTTGTAGTGTACATAGATTTGCAAAACAATGGGATAAAGGAATATTCCTGAACTTTGTTTTATCTCATGGTTACTGTGACATTGTGTGAATGCATCAATGCAGAGCATGTCATCTCAGCTTGCAGAACTTGGATTGATTGAATGAGTTGACCAAAAATTTTAATATTGCGGAATATACAGCCTCATGCTACATAACTAAGCTCCATTTCATGCTGAATAATCTAAGTTATTAATGTATCTTAAATAGAAAACTATCTTTAGATAGATTTTTATTCCAAAAGCATTTTATTAAAATAAATTTGCTAAAAATCTAAAAAATCTGTTTTTTTTTTTGTTTTTTTTAAATCATTGATTTTTATCCTTGTCAGGACAAGTCTGATCATTGGAGGAGAGCAGGCTCAATTCTTAGCACAGCTAGAGCTGACCACGGTGTGGTGTTTAGTGTGGTCAGTTTTTAATAGGAAAGCAGAGGGACTGGCAGGAACACCAGGGATTTCACACAAAGGAAGCATTACAAAGAGAACAGGATACAGTGGAACCTCGGATTGCGTGGTTAACGAGCGTTTCGTAATACGAGCAATTATTTTTTTTAAATCCTGACTCATTTTGCGAGTGTTGTCTCGCAAAACGAGCAGCATTCGAGCCTCTGCGGTGTGCAGTACCACATTTGGCCAGAGGTGCGGGGGCGCCGGAGCCGATCGGAGCTGTTAAGAAAAACTCGGAAGTACTCCATTCCCGAGCCTTTCTGAGGGTTTCCGAATGCAGCCGAACAACGAGTCTCTCCGGCGCCCCCCCCCCACCCTCTGGTCACATGCGGTATTGCATGCCATAGAAGTCAATGCGGAACAAATTATCTTTGTTTCCATTGACTTTTAGGGGGAAACTCGCTTTGATATGCGAGTGCTTTGAATTACAAGCATTCTCCTGGAACGGATTATACTCCTAATCCAAGGTTCCACTGCACTTTATCATACAAGTACATGGTACAGCAGTCACACATCAGAAATATGAAATGTTGGGTTTACATACCCTTATTCTTTAAAGTGGTTGTAAACTCAGAATTTTACCTTGCAGCATTCTACTGTATGCAGCAAGGTAAAAAAAACTTTTGCATGCAGCCCTCCCTAAATACATACCTGAGCCCAATCTCAATCCAGCGATGTGCACAAGAGCAGTGCCTCTCTCGCTCCTCATTAGCTCAGATACAGCAAGCTATTGGCGCCCCCTGCTGTCAATCAGAGCCAGTGGCGGGGCTCAGGAGCGAGCATGTGCGAGTGCCTATGTAGCAAGCCGCTTGCTATGGGGGCACTGAGCTTCGGGGGGAGGGGGGGCTCTAAGAGGGGAAGCAAGGGACCCGAGAAGAGGATCGAGGCCGCTCTGTGCAAAACCATTACACAGAGGTAAGTATAACATAATTGTTATTTTAATTAAAAAAAAACAACTTTACTATCACTTTAAGCCAGCCTTACTCCCTGTTATCAGAATACAATAGCACAGTGGGAGGGATTCCCCATCCACATTGAGGATGAGAGAATCAAGTACTTTTCTTTTGTTCAACCCCCTGGTTCAATGGGAAAAAAAAAGACTCTTGTACAGTGTAGCCAACCTCACTCTTTTTAAATTATAAATCTAATTTAGATTTTTTTTTTTTACTGGTTTAGTCTGCTTTCACACTGCTTTGTAGAAAAAACACGGTAAAAATGCATATGCATGTCCTGGACGCTTGACTCCCAGCATGCACCTGAGAAACATGGGCATACGACTCAAAACGCACCACAAGGACAACTGCAATGTGTTTTTGAAGCGTTTTTTTTTACTTTTTACGGGTTTTCTATCGATTTTGAATGGGCAGCTGCATTTTTCGTGTGGTTTTAAAAACCGCATTAAAGATGCACCACAGCACAGTTTGTGTTTAGAGTCCCATAGGATTTAAAGGGATTGTGTTTTTTGCTGCAATTTGTAGCAAGGTAGATAATGCAGCAAAAACGCAGCCGCGTGGAAGTGCAGACTTGTGAATTCCTCTCGGCTTTATACATTGCCAGAGTTAGAAATACTAAAGTCGTTTTTTTTTTTTTTGTTTCTTAAATAACAAACATGTTATACTTGCCTGCTCTGTGTAATGGTTTTGCACAGAGCAGCCCAGATCCTTCTATTCTCGGGTCCCTCGCTGGCACTCCTGGCTCCTCCCTCCTGCCCCCACAGCAAGCAGCTTGCGATGGGGGCACCCGAGCCGCTGCTGTGTGTGTCCATTCAGACACTGAGCTACAGCTTGGCCCCACCTCTCTCTCTTTTCTCTTTTCTTTCTCTCTCTCTCTCTCTCTCTCTCTCTCTCTCTCTCTCTCCTCTCTCTCTCTCTTTTCTCTCTCTCCTTTTCTCTCTCTCTCTCTCTCTCCTCTCTCTCTCTCTCTCTCTCCTTTTCTCTCTCCCTCTCTCCCTCTCCCCCTCTCCCCCTCTCCCTCCCCCTTTCTCTCTCTCTCTCTCTCTCTCTCCTCCCCCTCCGCCTCCTCCCCCTCCTCCTCCTCCCCCTCCTCCTCGGCTTACTGACTTTGACAGCAGCGAGAGCCAATGGCGGCCGCAGCGGTGTATCAGGAGGGAGAGTCCCGGGCAGCCGAGGTTCTCATGCAACATCGCTGGATAGAGCTGGAGCTCAGGTAAGTATTAAGAGGGGGCTGCTGCACACACAGGTTTTTTTATCTTAATGCATAGAATGTACCTTCTGCCTTTACAACCACTTTAAGGTGTTGCCTTAGATGGCAGCAATTTAGGGCAGTCTGAATGTTGGAGAAACACAGAAATAAAGGTACAGATCCAGAATTCAATGTCTAGGGGCCTTTTCCATGTATTTGAAGTTCCACTTTAATGAAGCTATGAATTATTATTAATTACAATTAATAATTATGCTTTGATTGTTTTACTCTTTGGAGAAGTTTACTGTTTATGAATAATGTTTTCAGGCAGTAAATAAGACGTTGGGAATGGAACATGAATTTTGCTTGCTGATGTTAATGTGGGAACTAATAGAACGTATTATTAATCTGGGTGATGGCTGCAATACCAGAACAACCCCCCCCCCCCCCCATGCTCATGTTATAACGGTCTGCTGGCTTCATTCTGGGTTCAGAATGTGGTGGGTTCTTATTATAATGGGGGGGACTAAAATGGTTACATACATGTCACATGTATGTTGTGCTGATCTGCTGCATGCTGAGACTGTAACCGATAAAAGTAAATATCCAGTATCTATCAATGTATGCTTCTGTGACTTGTATCACTCTCTGCTCTATATAGCATTTCTGGCATCTCTCTGCCCTCTATATGGCATAGTATAACGCTGTCTGTATGGTGCTCTGTATTGCTGTCTGCCCTCTGTACTTCACCCAGTGCCACCCTCTGTGTGGAGCCCTTTGTCTCTCTTTGCCCTTTCTGCCATGCCCCATGTCTCTGTGTGGTATTGTGTGTTCTGCATCCTCTGTGTGCTGTGTCTGTGTGGAGTCATCTGTTGCTCTGTGTCCTGCGCCCTGTGTCGCTCTGCGTACCGCGTCACTCGTGTCCCTTGCTCCCTGCGCTGCGTCGCCCTCTGCCCCCCTGCGCTGCGTCGCCCTCTGCCCCCCTGCGCTGCGTCGCCCTCTGCCCCCCTGCGCTGCGTCGCCCTCTGCCCCCCTGCGCTGCGTCGCCCTCTGCCCCCCTGCGCTGCGTCGCCCTCTCTGCCCCCCCCGCGTCGCCCTCTCTGCCCCCCCCGCGTCGCCCTGTCTGCCCCCCCCCCGCCGCCTTGTCTGTCCCCCCCCCCGCGTCGCCCTCTCTGCCCCCCCCCGCGTCGCCCTCTCTGCCCCCCCCCCCCGCGTCGCCCTCTCTGGCCCCCCCCCCCCGCGTCGCCCTCTCTGGCCCCCCCCCCGCGTCGCCCTCTCTGGCCCCCCCCCGCGTCGCCCTCTCTGGCCCCCCCCGCGTCGCCCTCTCTGGCCCCCCCCCCGCGTCGCCCTCTCTGGCCCCCCCCCCCGCGTCGCCCTGTCTGCCCCCGCGTCGCCCTGTCTGCCCCCCCCCCCGCGTCGCCCTGTCTGCCCCCCCCCCCGCGTCGCCCTGTCTGCCCCCCCCCCGCGTCGCCCTGTCTGCCCCCCCCCCGCGTCGCCCTGTCTGCCCCCCCCCCGCGTCGCCCTGTCTGCCCCCCCCCCCCCGCGTCGCCCTGTCTGCCCCCCCCCGCGTCGCCCTGTCTGCCCCCCCCCCGCGTCGCCCTGTCTGCCCCCCCGCGTCGCCCTGTCTGCCCCCCCGCGTCGCCCTGTCTGCCCCCCCCCCCGCGTCGCCCTCTCTGCCCCCCCCCCGCGTCGCCCTCTTTGCCCCCCCCCGCGTCGCCCTCTCTGGCCCCCCCGCGTCGCCCTCTCTGGCCCCCCCCCCCCGTGTCGCCCTCTCTGCCCCCCCCCCCGCGTCGCCCTGTCTGCCCCCCCCCGCGTCGCCCTGTCTGCCCCCCCCCCCCGCGTCGCCCTGTCTGCCCCCCCCCCCCGCGTCGCCCTGTCTGCCCCCCCCCCCGCGTCGCCCTGTCTGCCCCCCCCCCCCGCGTCGCCCTGTCTGCCCCCCCCCCCGCGTCGCCCTGTCTGCCCCCCCCCCCGCGTCGCCCTGTCTGCCCCCCCCCCCGCGTCGCCCTGTCTGCCCCCCCCCCCGCGTCGCCCTGTCTGCCCCCCCCCCCGCGTCGCCCTGTCTGCCCCCCCCCCCGCGTCGCCCTGTCTACCTGTCTGCCCCCCCCCCCCCGCGTCGCCCTGTCTGCCCCCCCCCCCCCGCGTCGCCCTGTCTGCCCCCCCCCCCGCGTCGCCCTGTCTGCCCCCCCCCGTCGCCCTGTCTGCCCCCCCCCCGCGTCGCCCTGTCTGCCCCCCCCCGCGTCGCCCTGTCTGCCCCCCCCGCGTCGCCCTGTCTGCCCCCCCCGCGTCGCCCTGTCTGCCCCCCCCGCGTCGCCCTCTCTGCCCCCCCCCCGCGTCGCCCTCTCTGCCCCCCCCCCGCGTCGCCCTCTCTGCCCCCCCCCGCGTCGCCCTCTCTGCCCCCCCCCGCGTCGCCCTCTCTGCCCCCCCCCGCGTCGCCCTCTCTGCCCCCCCCCCCGCGTCGCCCTCTCTGCCCCCCCCCCGCGTCGCCCTCTCTGCCCCCCCCCCCCGCGTCGCCCTCTCTGCCCCCCCCGCGTCGCCCTCTCTGCCCCCCCCGCGTCGCCCTCTCTGCCCCCCCCCCCCGCGTCGCCCTCTCTGCCCCCCCCCCCGCGTCGCCCTCTCTGCCCCCCCCCGCGTCGCCCTCTCTGGCCCCCCCCCGCGTCGCCCTCTCTGCCCCCCCCCCCGCGTCGCCCTCTCTGGCCCCCCCCCCCGCGTCGCCCTCTCTGGCCCCCCCCCCGCGTCGCCCTCTCTGGCCCCCCCCCGCGTCGCCCTCTCTGGCCCCCCCCCCGCGTCGCCCTCTCTGGCCCCCCCCCCGCGTCGCCCTCTCTGGCCCCCCCCCCCGCGTCGCCCTCTCTGGCCCCCCCCCCGCGTCGCCCTCTCTGGCCCCCCCCCCGCGTCGCCCTCTCTGGCCCCCCCCCCCCGCGTCGCCCTCTCTGGCCCCCCCCCCGCGTCGCCCTCTCTGGCCCCCCCCCCCGCGTCGCCCTCTCTGGCCCCCCCCCCGCGTCGCCCTCTCTGCCCCCCCCCCGCGTCGCCCTCTCTGCCCCCCCCCCCCCGCGTCGCCCTCTCTGCCCCCCCCCCCGCGTCGCCCTCTCGGCCCCCCCCCGCGTCGCCCTCTCGGCCCCCCCCCCGCGTCGCCCTCTCGGCCCCCCCCCGCGTCGCCCTCTCTGCCCCCCCCCCGCGTCGCCCTCTCTGGCCCCCCCCCGCCCCTCCCCCCCCCGCGTCGCCCTCTCTGCCCCCCCCCCCCGCGTCGCCCTCTCTGCCCCCCCCCCCGCGTCGCCCTCTCTGCCCCCCCCCCCGCGTCGCCCTCTCTGCCCCCCCCCCCGCGTCGCCCTCTCTGGCCCCCCCCCCGCGTCGCCCTCTCTGGCCCCCCCCCCCCCGCGTCGCCCTCTCTGGCCCCCCCCCCCCGCGTCGCCCTCTCTGGCCCCCCCCCCCCGCGTCGCCCTCTCTGGCCCCCCCCCCGCGTCGCCCTCTCTGGCCCCCCCCCGCGTCGCCCTCTCTGGCCCCCCCCCCGCGTCGCCCTCTCTGGCCCCCCCCCCGCGTCGCCCTCTCTGGCCCCCCCCCGCGTCGCCCTCTCTGGCCCCCCCCCCCGCGTCGCCCTCTCTGGCCCCCCCCCGCGTCGCCCTCTCTGGCCCCCCCCCGCGTCGCCCTCTCTGGCCCCCCCCCGCGTCGCCCTCTCTGGCCCCCCCCCCGCGTCGCCCTCTCTGGCCCCCCCCCGCGTCGCCCTCTCTGGCCCCCCCCCGCGTCGCCCTCTCTGGCCCCCCCCCGCGTCGCCCTCTCTGGCCCCCCCCGCGTCGCCCTCTCTGGCCCCCCCCCCGCGTCGCCCTCTCTGGCCCCCCCCCCGCGTCGCCCTCTCTGGCCCCCCCCCCGCGTCGCCCTCTCTGGCCCCCCCCCCGCGTCGCCCTCTCTGGCCCCCCCCCCGCGTCGCCCTCTCTGGCCCCCCCCCCCGCGTCGCCCTCTCTGGCCCCCCCCCCGCGTCGCCCTCTCTGGCCCCCCCCCCCCGCGTCGCCCTCTCTGGCCCCCCCCCCCGCGTCGCCCTCTCTGGCCCCCCCCCCCCGCGTCGCCCTCTCTGGCCCCCCCCCCCCGCGTCGCCCTCTCTGGCCCCCCCCCCCCGCGTCGCCCTCTCTGGCCCCCCCCCCCCCGCGTCGCCCTCTCTGGCCCCCCCCCCCCCGTCGCCCTCTCTGGCCCCCCCCCCCCCGCGTCGCCCTCTCTGGCCCCCCCCCCCGCGTCGCCCTCTCTGGCCCCCCCCCCCGCGTCGCCCTCTCTGGCCCCCCCCCCCGCGTCGCCCTCTCTGGCCCCCCCCGCGTCGCCCTCTCTGGCCCCCCCCCCGCGTCGCCCTCTCTGGCCCCCCCCCCCGCGTCGCCCTCTCTGGCCCCCCCCCCGCGTCGCCCTCTCTGGCCCCCCCCCCCGCGTCGCCCTCTCTGGCCCCCCCCCCCGCGTCGCCCTCTCTGGCCCCCCCCCCGCGTCGCCCTCTCTGGCCCCCCCCCTGCGTCGCCCTCTCTGCCCCCCCCCCTGCGTCGCCCTCTCTGCCCCCCCCCCTGCGTCGCCCTCTCTGGCCCCCCCCCTGCGTCGCCCTCTCTGGCCCCCCCCCTGCGTCTCCTCTGTTGCATTTTCTCCCCTCTGTCTGTCATCGTATGTCGCCTTCTGTCCTCTGTGCAGTGCCCTCTCACCTTTGCCCTCTGTGTGGCGCTCTGCGTCTCACTCTTTCCTTTGTGCAGCACTCCTCTGTTGCTCTCTTGCTGAGTTACATTGGACCATTTATGTTTGTTATGGTAACACTTATTTCTATCATTTTCAGGCATCAATAAACTTTGTGAGTCACAGTGACAGCCGACAGGTGAGTGACAATCCTTGATCAGCAAAAAGGTGATGCAGTTCTTACTATGTGCCTCACGGATTGGACACAACATGTAGCCAATCCTGGCAGATCAGAGCTCTTTTTAGGATTGGCGGACGCCTCACTGCTTGCCATCCTCGTTCATACATCTAATGGTGTAGACATCGTTAGTATCACTTCTGAAATACAAATATTTTTTTTTTTTCCAGATTGTTGAATGTGTGTATCCCACTCCTGGTTTACCTCTCCAATATTCTAATACTTCACTGTCACCTCTTCCTATCAGGCCTCCTCTCCCACCCCCAGTGATGGGCTTCCCTCTCACGCCAGACAAGTCTACAAAGCCTTTGCTGCGGTTCCCTCCTCACACCCGTCCTCCGAGCAACAGGTAAGTCTAATCTGTGGGCCCTCAGCTTCTGGAACACCGACAGACAGCGTCCGATCTGTTTGGTTTATGACCACTGCTGACCGTAGGGGATTTTAGAAGGATCCCCTTTCATTCAGGAATACGTCTTGGCCACCACAGCAGAATAAACCCCTCTATAGTTGATGGCTTAAACCTGAGCTCCGTCACATTGTAAATAATGAAGGCAAACTTTGAGTTAAGTCGAACGAGGTGGATGACATCTCTTGGACTTATCTCTATTCTTTAGATCTGACAGGTTTATTGCTCTGCTGGAGAGATGCTCTGGGATCTGAGAGGAGAGAAGCACACAGAGCAGCTATGCCCGTCCTTTCCTCCTGCTGCCAATACAAAGGCTTCTGTGATTGGACAGGAGGAGGGGAGGGGCGGGCATAGCAGCTGCAGTGACTCTACTTACTGCTGAAGAGATTTAGAAGGATCAGCGTTCAGGAAATACAGGGATAGCTGTGATCTAATATAAATGGAATATATACCCGTCAGACGTAAACAACCGAGATAAGTCCAAGAGATGTCATGCACCCCATCGGACTTCACTCAGTGTGCCCTCACTTTTTACAAAGGTGGTTGAATGCCTGGAATTCAGCTTTAAAGGGGTTGTAAACCTTTGTTTATTTTTACCTTAATGAATCCTATGCATTAAGGTATAAAAAAAAGTCTGACAGTGACCGGCCCCCCAGCCCCCCTGTTTTACTCACCTGATTCTTTCGTTCCCTCGGCGGAGACACGCTCTTCCTCTCTGCCTGTTCTCGGCTCTTGATCGGATAGATTGATAGAAGCACAGCCATTGGCTCCCACTGCCGTCAATCAAATCCAATGACCCAGGGGGGGAGGGGCAGGGCAGAGTCCGGCATTCTGTGAAAATGCTGGACTCAGGAGCGCGCCGCCAGGGTACCCCAGAAGATGAGTTTCGGGGCCACTCTGTGCAAAACAAACTGCACAGTGGAGGCAAGTATTATATGCTTGTTGTTTTAAAAAAATAAAATAAACAAAGGTTTACAATCACTTTAATTCTTACCCACATTAGTGTGTTTCTGCTCCTCTTTGTGAATTCTCTGTGGTAAATTCAAAGTCAGCAGGCATGGTGCGTAGAAAAAGGAAGCGGTCCTGGACTGCCGCACTCAGTAAAACGGTTTATTACAAAACTTTCAAAAGGTCAAATCCAACAAATGAATCCATAAATTCCAAAGGCAAACCAAAAACAGACAGTGGACATACAGGGTCTGACGCATTTCACATCATAACTTGATGCTTACTCATAGATCAGCAGGCATGGTGGGTACTTAATGCAAGGATGGTGACTACTTCTAACCAGCACTGAGCCAGAAACTTGCTACAGGGATAGTGGGTACCCCATAATGTGCGCTGCAAAGGTGCATAGCTGGGATCCCCTGATAATTGGCACAGCAGGTATGTAGACCTTGGAACTCAGTGCAGAGATGATGGTAGCCCCTCATAATGGGTACTAAAGTTGTGCAGTCCGCAGGAACCCAGGGCAAGGAATGCTGGAATCCCTTACATAAAGAGAGAGACCGGTGTCTTGTCGAGAAATGCCCCGTATCGAAAAATGCCCGGCCGGAACTGCGCATGCGCAGAACGGAGCCTCAGAACAGCTGAGCTTACGATCAGCTGTTGTCCCGTGTTGCTGAGGCACGTTCATGTAGGTGAGGGGCGGATATTTACATGAAGGGGGTGGATATTTCAATGATGGGCAGTGCTGGGGGCGGAATTTTTATCGATAGCCAAAAAAATCTGCTAAAGAAATCTTTAATATAGAAAAAGCCGTCCTTCAATTGACTAAACGCGCCCCGCAAGCGTTCAAAATGAATAGCAAGTAAAGATTTATTTTGCAGATTTCTTTGGCCATCGATAAAAATTCCGCCCCCCAGCACTGCCCATCATTGAAAAATCCGACCCCCTTTTTGTAAATATCCGCCCCTTGCCTACATGAACGTGCCTCGGCCAAGCGAGACAACAGCTGATCGTAAACTCGGCTGTTCTGCGGCTCCTTGCGGCGCATGCGCAGTTCCACCCGGGCACTATTCGATAGCCGGGCACTTCTTGAAAGAACACCGACAGTAGGGGTCCTGAGAAATTAAAGTGGTCAGGTGGTTTAAAGAGACACTGTCACTTTGTCCATCCAAGAATAACCCCCTGATAGCCCCCCTTTCCCTGGCTATACTCACTGATGGTCACTCCCTTTCTTCCTCCCTGCTTCTACCAGGGCTCTTTCTGTATTGCAGGAACATTCCCAAAAACCCATGACTCTGATCCAGACTTGCTCGTTTCACACGGGCATCCCAGGTGCTGGCTACCACAGCCCATCTCCACTCTGTCAAAAGTAAATATAGGCCGCACTCCAAACCTCAGATCCTCCTTTCTATATTTAATTCACCAAAAGATGAAAACGAATGTCTCCACCTGAAACCACGTTCCTTGTTGCGTTTCATCACAGCTGGCTTGCATACGTTAATTGCTCTATCTGAAACTTCCTTCCTTGACGCGTTTCACCACTGCTTACGTTTTCATCGGCAGTGGTGAAACGCGTCAAGGAAGGTGGTTTCAGGGGGAGAAATTGTACGCAGTTTTCATCTTTTGACAAATTGAATATTGAAACAAAAGTTACTTTTTGAAGTGCGTCTTATATTTACTCTTTGCTGTATTGCTCTTATATAGTGGAGCTTCCTTGTATGTTTTGGTGCACATGATTTCCTGTGACAGCGCTCAGCCCTCGTCGGGACCGAGCATCGTCTTATACTCAGGATGGACTCCTGCAACAGGTAGGCAGTGAAGGATAGCAGATGGGGGAGGGAAGTATACCATGCTTGCTATAAAACTGAACTCCATCCTCAGAGCCACATACACTGATGACATACATATATGGGAGCTGTTTTACCTACCAAAGGAATTTGTAGTTCTCTCTTTTCAGTCCTGAGATTTTCACCGCTCTGCCACACAGCACAGCCAGCAAAGCAGGTCTAGTTAAACCCAGATTATAAAACAATAAGTAAAAGCAGAGGTCTCAGATATATTTGCATGCTCGGTGATGGTTGGCAATGCAACAGTAGCCTGTGCCTGTCATATGGGATCACCTGTGCCAACCATTGCTTGGCAGTCCTTGCATTGCATTGATATGAAATCTTTTGTTCTTGGCTGAGGGGCGGTCCTTTCTACTGACAGTCCCAGACCATAAAAACAGATGAACGCTGTGACTGCAGAGTAAAGAGCACTATCATGAATGGTGAGCACTATGTTACATGGCTGATGTGCTTTCAGAATTCTTTTGAAATGCCACTAGTGTGAATAAATACACCCTCCTCTTCTGATCCTCCAGGGGCACATTGGATACAAGGAGCGAATCTAGTGTTACATCTGCTTTAAAATTAGGTTCACATCTATGCGAGTTGCGGTTGATCTGTTTTTTCCGATGGGTTTTACGTTTATGTGCTTTGCGTTTCTTATTGTGTGTGGGGGGGGTTTGGGCTAATAGGGAAGTTTGACAGTTATGTTCATGGAGTGCAACTGTGATGTGGCTTTACACACTCTGGCACTTAATGAGCATCAAAGTCACCTCAAAGTAGTGCAGGAACCTGTGTGTCCAAAGTCACATGTTTATGCTTGGGGTTAGCAGTAATCGTTGGGGTTAGCGTTCTAGCCCAAACTCTGGCTCTTAGCCCCTCCTAACTCTGGCCCCTGGCCCTTCGCTCCCAGCGCTGGCCCTTCGCTCCCAGCGCTGGCCCTTCGCTCCCAGCGCTGGCCCTTCGCTCCCAGCGCTGGCCCTTCGCTCCCAGCGCTGCTGCTGTGTCTCAGCCAATCAGGAAGGAGAATCTTGGACAGCTGAGACACTTGTGGACATTGCTGGACAGAGAGGGATCTCAGGTAAGTATTAGGGGGGCTGCTGCACACAGAAGGCTTTTTATCTTAATGCATAGAATGCACCAAGATAAAAAACTTCTGCCTTTACAGCCCCTATATCCCTGTAGTTTTATTTTTATTTTTTTAAATCCTGCAAGGTAAAGCCATAATGTTCTAGTATGCTTCACATACTAGCATGTTATGTGAAACTTTCCTTCAAAAAAGAAGCCCGCTGAAGGCGCTTCTATCTTCACCCGGTCTTCCTTCCGTGGTTTGTGGAAACCACAATGACGTCACTCCCGCACATGTGCACGGGAGCCATCGTTCACAGCACTAGACGCTAAATGAATGGCGCGGTATGCCGTTCCTTCAGAGCACATGCGGCGGTGAAGTCACTGGCTGCTTTAAAAGTAAATATCTCCTAAATGGCGCACGTTTAGGAGATATTTACTGTACCTATAGGTAAGTCATGCATGGGAGTTTAGTCCCACTTTAACCCTAGTCCTTTACCTTAACTTTTAAACCTAACCCTTAAGGCGCTACTTTGGAAACATAAAGGTTCCTGCACTACTTTGATGTGACTTTCATGCTACTTGAGTGCCCGAGAGTGTAAAGTCGCATTAAAGTCGCACTCCATGAACAGAACTGTCATACTTTCCTATTAGTCCAACAAAAACCTGCAAAACGCATCTCAAACGGGTCAAAAACGTGTGTTCAAAACGTATAGGGTCAGGGATTAGAGTTGGGGTTATCGGTAGTTGTTAGTTTTAGTGTTAATTGCTAGGGTTAACGTTCCAACCCTAACAATTACCGCTAGCCCTTAAAGTGATTGTAAACCTTTATTTTTATTTTTTTTAAATAACAAACATATCATACTTGCCTCCACTGTGCAGCTCATTTTGCACAGAGTGGTCCCGATCCTCGGCTTCTGGGGCTCTCGCGGCTCCTCCTCGCATCAGATAACCCCCTAGGACAGTGATGGCTATACTTGGCACCCCAGATGTTTTGGAACTACATTTCCCATGATGCTCATGCACTCTGCAGTGTAGTTGAGGATCATGGGAAATGTAGTTCCAGAACATCTGGGGTGCCAAGGTTCACCATCACTGCCCTAGGAGAAGCGCTCGCCTGGGAGGTTACCTTGCAGGCGTGCTCCCGAGTCCAGAATTTGCGTCCATAGACACGAATGCATAGGATGCATTAAGGTGAAAAAAGAGGAGGGTTTACAGCCTCGTTAACCTTAACCCTGACATACAACTTTGGACACATAAAGGTTCCTACGCTATTTGATACAACTTTGATGCTACTTGGATGCCAGAGTGTGTAAAGTTGCATCCGAGTCGCACTCTATTAACAGATACTTTCCTATTTGCAAGGAAAAAAGATGCATCAAAAACACAACCCTTGCTTTTTTGGTGAGGGTCGGTTGAAGTCCATTACACAAACGCAATCTGCTGTGGAAAAAAAAAGTCTGACCCTTTCCAAAAAACTCACTGGCTCAAAGCACAGATGTGAACTAGATCCATAGGAAACCATGTTAAATGGACTGTAGTGCAATTCTGCAAAATGCACATAAAAAGGCATTGGTGTGAACCAAGGGTGACTTGGGTTTTACACTTAGCAATTTGTCATTCCTGTTTGTATGATTTTTAGGAGCCGACGACCCCCCGGACACCCGATCGACCATGTGTAACCCCTGAGGTGAGTGTTACCTGCCTTTCATTTTCCCTGCAGGTGTGTGTTTTTAAAATAAATATGTCTGTGTTTGTCTTTATACTCTGTTTTGTCTACAAGTCCCCTTAACCACTTGCTGACCACCGCATATATAGATATACATCCTGTCAGCAAGTGGTTATACCAGGCTTGATGTCATTTTTTTGTACTGCTAGCGATCGGCTGTTAGTAAAAGTGATCTGGATGACTCTACAGATGTCTGATCACTTTTATGGTGCTGAGAAGGGCCACCCCTTCATGCCGCCGCCTGGGATGGTGCCCTGGCTCTTCCGTTCTTCTGGGGAGCCTGGGACAACCAGGATCGCTTCACACAGAGGAGATGGAAGAACATCTATTCCCTCATCTCCTTTAAATAATGAACCCGGAAGCGAAGATGGTTTTTGTCACTTCCAGTATCAGAGCTGTTGTTCTCTGGCCGTTCTAGCCAGGGAAGTTGCTAATCAAACACAATCTGCGCTTGATTAGCTGCTTTGGAGGACAGGGGAGGAAATGGGGGGTCTAATAGATGTTTTTATGGAGTACCTGCCTCCTGTGTGATTATCATCTGACTTAAAAAAAATTGTAACAGGGCCTCGGCTTTCAGGAAATATATAATGTTTGGGGGGTTCTAAGTAATTTTCCAGCAAAAATGCTGACTTTAACTACTTGCTGTCCCTCCACCGTCAGATCATGGAGTGGTGCGGCTCTCGTTCTGGAACGCTGCCATATGACGGCATCCCAAAATGCCCGCTTTTGGGCGCCCAGGGGGGGGGCACGCAGCGTGGCGAAAGCGGCGGCATCGTTTTCCTAGGACATGGCGTGACTCCGATCTCTGTAAAGAGCCGATGATTAAAGCTTCTTTAATCATGTGATCGGCTGTGTCCAATTACAGCCGGTCACATGTAAATGCGTAAGTGCCGCTTATCGACTCTCCTCGCCTCACACTGACAGTGTGTGTGACAAGGAGAGCTGATCAGCGGCATCTCCTCGCAGGGGAGATCAGGACAGGTAAACGGGGGCACTGAATACAGTAAAGCCCCTATCAGCGACACCAAACCGAGTCCATCAGTGATGCTAGTCAGTGCTGCCTTTCAGTGCCCATCAGTGCAGCCTCATCAGCCCACATCAGTAAAGGAGAAAAATTACTAATTTACTGATAGAAACTAAAACTTTATTTTTTGCTTAAAAGTTTTTGGTCTTTTTACCCTAAGTTCTGCGCCTCATACAGGCCAATTGCACTTCTCAACTGTGACCTTAAAATTTTGACCAAGTTATTGGCCACTAGACTCAACGTAGTAATAAAATCCCTGATTGACTCCGACCAAACAGGCTTTATGCCCGGTAGATCTACAGACATTAACATACGCAGATTATTCACTAATATTCATGCCCCCCATACTAACCAGGGTACTAGAACCATTGCCACCTTGGATATAGAGAATGCATTCGACACAGTGGAATGGGTCTATCTGTGGGAGGTGCTTAGACGAATGGGGTTCCCGTTAAAATTTATAGGTTGGATACGCACACTTTACACTGGTCCTACGGCACGCATTAAGCTGAATGGCTCCCTGTCTCCTCCGTTCCCCCTGCAGAGGGGCACCAGACAGGGATGCCCTCTCTCCCCGGCTCTCTTCGCCCTGGCCGTGGAGCCTATTGCTGAGGCCCTTAGGAGCTCGGCCGAGGTCCGTGGTCTTAGGGTGGGCTGGCTGGAGGAGAGAGTGGCTCTATACACGGACGATATGCTCCTGTTCCTGAATGACGCTGGTGACTCTCTGCGGGGCGCACTTGGTATCATGGATGCCTTCGCCGCCTTCACTGGGCTGAGGGTGAACTGGCACAAGTCGCAATTGTTTCCAGTGGATGCGGGGGCCAGGTCCTCCTCACCCTCCTCTCTCCCGCTTCAATGGGTTGAGCAGTTCACCTACTTGGGAATTGTTATCTCAAAGGAGACTGGGGATTTTGTGCGGCTAAATCTTGACCCTGTCCTGGTGACCATTAAAGCCAAACTTAAGGCGTGGAGTAACCTCCCCCTTTCTCTCATCGGGCGTATTAACCTGATAAAAATGAAAGTCCTCCCTAAACTCACGTACATTTTTCGGAATTCCCCTCACTGGCTGACTAAAGTCTTCTTTAATTCCCTCAGGCAACTCTTCCTCTCCTTTATCTGGGGGGGCAGGCCACCTAGATTCAAATATTCCACCTTGACCAGGCCTGTGGACAGTGGCGGCTTGGCTCTCCCTGATTGTTACAAGTATTATTTGGCCACTCAGCTTGTGACCGCCCATTGGTGGCTGAGACCGGACCTGACCAACTCCGTGACGGTGTTGGAGGCAGCCATAGTGGGGTCCCTGGAGGCACTGGAGGGGCTGCTATTCAGGGGGCCTAAAACGCCTCACAATCTCACCCTTTCCATGCGTACCACTATGCGGGCATGGAGGGCGGGTGAGGCACTAAGGGCACCCCAGCCAAACTCTTGGTCTCCTCACACCCCCCTGTGGCTGAATCCCAACCTATCACAATTCCACACTATCCCCGATCTGCAGGCCTGGGCCAAGTATAAAATACTGACCCTCAAACATATCATCACCAACGGAGATCTCACCCCCTTTCACACTTTATGTGCTAAATTCAACGTACCTGACCGAGCCCACTTTAGATATCTCCAAATTGCACATGCCTTCAGGTGCCAATTTTTGGGCAGGCCAGTTGAACTGGCATACTCAGAGCTGGAATCTACAATCTGGGTGAAGGACCTGGAGAAACCCGTGTCTCAGATTTATGGATCCCTGCTGGTTGCTGCTATCCCCGAGCTGTCTTCCCTCCGCAGGAAATGGGTGGAGGACATACCGGGGCTGGACGCGGACGACTGGAGGGAGGTTTGGGATTATCCCTTCTCCCCTCTGGTCTCAGCAAGGGACAAATTAGTCCAATATAAAATTGTGCACAGAGCTCACTACACACCTCACAGGCTGCACCAGATGTCACCGGAGCATTCTCCGGAGTGCTGGCGCTGCTCCTACCGGCCAGGGGGTTTCTTCCATATTTTCTGGGCTTGCCCAGCAATTGTACAGTATTGGAGTGAAGTGCTACGGGTGATCAATAAGGCCACCGGGACTTGCGTCCCATGTGAGCCCATACACTGTTTGCTAGGACTGGTTGACCAACTGCCAATGCTCAGAGCCAGAAACACTCATATCCCTGTTGTTGTATTATGCACGCAAAGCCATTACAATGAATTGGAAACAATCGTCTCCCCCCTCTGTTAAATTCTGGAAAAACTTAGTTAATGCTAGTTTGCCCCTATATAGAGCCACGTACTTGTCTAGAGGTTGTCCGCACAAATTTGAAAAGGTATGGAACTGTTGGCTAGATGACAGAAGCACGGCAAGTGATACAGTGACCACTGTCTAGACTTCTACTGTATCGTTGGAATATCACTCTATTAACCCAAATACTGTTTCCAGGTTACCTTCCTCTATCAATATCACTTTGAGCATGACTTATCTTGAATGAACCCTCTCCCCAAGCTTGGGGTTATAGTATAGGTTAAGTTAAGTGTATATGTTATTTGTCGCCCTGTGGCGGTCTGATGCCGAAACAGGGTAATGGCCCCTGCGTGGGCAGATGTTGTGCCTAGGCGTGGGCAAAATGTGTGTAATGTTCTATAAAACTTCAATAAAAAGATTTTACAAAAAAAAAAAAAAAATCGGTCTTTTTATCTTTTATTTTTTATTTTTTTATAAAAAAACCCCAGTAGTGATTAAATACCACCAAAAGAAAGCTCTATTTGTGTGAAGTAATGAGCTACAATGTCCAAATGAATAGCCTTCAATTTCCTCCCCAATAAATTGGCCCATGACAATCCTCTCCCGATGCGCCTCTTTTCTTTGTATGACAGCAAAGCTTTAATGCTAGAATGTCCTAAAAAACAGTGACGCATCCCGGTCCCATTCACTGCCAGTCGAGGGATTCATAGGGCGACAACAAAGTAAAAAAATGGGCCAGGGATGTTTGCTTGCGTCATTGACCAAATATGATGGTTATATTTGGTTAATGACATCAACCAGTATCCCCAACCTCACTGTTAACATTCAGCTGATAGGGGCTGGGGATATGTCATTGGTTGCTAGGGGGCCAGCAGATGCCTGCATCCTAGCAACTAGAGCCCTGAGCAGAAAGCTGCCGTTTGCTGGTGGTGACAATACTTTTAATACTTTCTAATTCTTTTAGATTGTAAGCTCTAACGAGCAGGGCCCTCTGATTCCACCTGTATTGTAACTGTACTGTTTGCCCTAACGTTGTAAAATGCTGAGCAAACTGCTGGCGCTATTCAAATTCTGTATAAGAACAATAATACATTGTATGGTTTTATTTCATAATTTTAGTGATTAATACATCACCACACATTTTTAAATTTGGACCTTGCATCATCTAAAATAACCTTGTTCTTGAACCACATACTAGATATCCAGTCAGGGTTGGGTCCCTTTGGCCCTTTGCTCTCAACAAGTTGGTTCCACCATAACTGGCTTCTTTGATGTACACGGTCTCCTATGACAGTGCTCAAATCCTTTTTTTTTTTTTTTTCCTGTTTTTAAGCTGTGCTTTGGGTAGAGCTATTTTCTCTCCCCTGTAAGTGAAACAATTCACACCCGTCGCACTGTTTTAAACACAAATATTGAATGAGAGCACCTTAATGTTCTATTATTTGGATTAGGGGAAAAGGTGAAAGAGGTTAGAGGGTTAAGGGAAAGTTTTGTTTCATCTGTAACAAAAAAGCGACTATTCAGTAAAAACAACTTAAAGTGGAGTTCCACGCAAAAATTGAACTTGCGCTTTTCAGAACATCCCCCCCCCCCCTCCCTCCGGTGTCACATTTGGCACCTTTCAGGGGGTCTAAGACACAGGTATTTGCACCCACATCCGGGCATAGACTCCCGTGGGAGTAAGGCCACTTCCCGTCAACCCCCTCGTTGTCTCCTGGGAAACGCACAGGTCCCAGAAGAGAGCGGAGACCAGTGAGGGCGCGCCGTGCTACTCGCACATGCGCAGTAGGGAACCGGGCAGTGAAGCCGCAACGCTTCACTTCCCGATTCCCTCACCGAGGATGGCAGCTGCAGCACCCGAGAGACGAGCGATTGCTTGGCTTCGGCTAGCGACATCGCGGGCGCGCTGGACAGGTAAGTGTCCGTTTTTTTAAAAGTCAGCAGCTGCAGCATTTGTAGCTGCTGGCTTTTTAAAAAAAAAAAAAAAATTCGGGGGGACCTCCTCTTTAATTGAAAAAAATTATTAAAGCAAGTAGCTGTCGGGAGAAACCTTCTCTATAGGGAACTGTCCCACCAATGCCAATCCCCCCCCCCCCCCCCCAAGTCCCCAATGCTTCTTTATTTCCCAGTAGCTTGTAACAAGGTAGTTGCCATTGGTTGGTTGAGAGAACTTATGCAGCGACTTTCTAAAAAAAATTTTGTGTGGTCCTGTCACAGGACATAACATTTTCACGTTAGGGTTATGTAGTGTGTGTGCACATTGCACTGTGAGATTGGTGTAGTTGTTATCTTGCAAATATGCATCATGAGAAGACATGCGGTCAGCATTTGAAATAACTTTTGTTTCAGGGTTTGGACAGTCCAGAGCAGCGATCGTTCCGGGAGAGACAGAAATACTTTGAAATGGACATGAAGCAGCAGCAGGAGAACCGTATTCCCAAACGGGTGTCGCTGGTCGGGGAGGATGACCTGAGGAAAATGAAGGAAGAGGAAGGTGAGGAGGGTGTGATCATTATTTATTTTTTTCCTAAAACTGAATGGTGTAAAAAAAATAATCGGCAAACAAACAATTTGCAATGCAGTTCTTCTCTTTGTGTCCTTTCATATGCTATAGGACCCCTTTCACACTGAGGCGGTGTGGACGTTAGCGGTAAAGTGCCGCTGGTTTTAGCGGCGCTTTACCGCTGTTATAGATGTGCTTTTTGGTCGCTAGTGGGGCGCTTTTAACCCCCCACTAGCGGCCGAAGAAAGGGTTAAAAGTGCCCGTGTTGCGGCGCTGCCCATTCATTTCAATGGGCAGGGCATTTTTTTTTTTTTTGGAGCTCCCGCACCGACCCGAAGATGCTGCTTGCAGGACTTTTTTCCCATCCTGCAAGAGTACCGCCCCAGTGTAAAAGCACTCGGGCCTTCACACTGGGGTGGCTTAAAGGGGTTGTAAAGGTACAAGTTTTTTCACCTTAATGCATTCTATGCATTAAGGTGAAAAAACATCTGAGGATTAGCGCGCCCCCCCCCCCCCCCCCGTGCCCCTGTTTACTTACCTGACCCCTCGAAAGTCCCGCACTGTGAACGTGCTGGGCTTCTCGGCTCATTCATTGGTTGATTAAAAGCAGCGCAGCCTTTGGCTTGCACTGCTGTCAATCACATCCAATGATGCCGGGGGCGGGGCCAAGTGATACAGTGGGCGGCTATAGCCGCCGGCTGCATCACGGGAGCGCGCCCGCAAGAACTCGCCACTATGCGGGGAGGATCCGAGACAGCCGCCAAGGGACCCCAGAAGACCAGGTTCGGGGCCACTCTGCAAAACGAGCTGCACAGTGGAGGCAAGTATGACATGTTTGTTATGTAAGAAAAAAAAAAATTTGCCTTTAGTGTTTCTTTAAGAGGTGCTATTTTTAGAGCTAAAACACCTGAAAAGCGTCCCAGTGTGAAAGGGATCTTAATGTTTTTTTTTTCTGCTATATTAATCCTATTTACTATGCTGTTTTATCCTTCACCTTCCTCGCTTTCTGTCTCCTCTCTCAGCCCGGAAGATCCAGATGAAGCGAGAGCAGCTCCTGCGGGAGGAGGAGGAGGGCTACTCTGGAAACTCCAGTCCCCGGCCCGCCGCGCCCAGCACCCCAACCAGCGTCTTCATCGAAGGGGTGGAGTACAAGATTGAGCGTATAGATGGAGGAAGCCTGTCCTCGCTGACCGGGTGAGAGATGGATTCCATGAAGCATTTAGCGATTTCAGCTTACCGATAAGGCAGACCTGACAAAATCACTATAAGGTTCCCATTGATGCTGGAATGACAACAATACTGCGTATGTTTTTTTTCTGTTTTGCCATTAATGTACAAGTAAACTGCAAAAAAGCACTTTGGTGTACATTACTGGCAAAATAGAAAAAAAACATGCGCAGTACATCTATGCAATACGTGCGCATTTCCCCATGTTTCCACTTTAAAAGTCCTACAAGTCCAAAAAAATACAGATTGAGTCACCAGAAATCCTGTGAGATCTGAACTTCCTGTAAGACCCCTTTCACTATAGAGCGGTTTGCAGGCGCTATTGCGCTAAAAATAGCGCCTGCAAACCGACCCCAAACAGCGGCTGCTGTTTCTCCAGTGTGAGAGCCCGAGGGCTTTCACACTGTAGCGGTGCGCTAGCAGGACCGCTCCAAAAGTCCTGCTAGCCGCATCTTTGGAGCGGTGAGAGGAGCGGTGTGTTTACCCGCTCCTCCACCGCTCCTTCCTATTGGAAGCAATGGGAAACCGCGGCTATACCGCCGGCAATGAGCCTCTGCAGAGGCACATTGCCCGCGGTATTAACCCTTTTTCGATCGCTAGCGGGGGTTAAAACCGCACCGCTAGCGGCCGAATACCGCCGCAATTACGACGGTAATGTGCCACTAAAAATAGCGGCGCTATACCGTCAGCGCACCGCCAGCACACCTCCCGCCCCAGTGTGAAAGGGGCCTAACCAACACTACATCTACTACACTCAGAGCCCAAGTCTTTCTTTTTAAGTAAAGAGGTCAGATTTATCTGGTAAGCACGTTCATTATCTGTGCACCTTGGGTGTCGTTACCGTTCAGTGTGTGGTGAAGGATTTTATATCACTGATGCCGCGTACACACGATCATTATTCACGGCGGTTAAAAAACCGCCGTGAATAATGACAGGAAAAACGAGGGAACCGCTTGGTTCCCTACACACGGTCGTTTTTCCCGTAATTTTTTCTCTTGACGAGAAAAACGACCGTCTGTGGGCTCCGCGGCAGTGTCTCCCTATGGGAAAACTGCCGCGGAAAAAAATGATGGAAAAAACGATGAGAAAATTTAGAACATTTTCTAAATTTTCTCGTCGTTTTTTATGCCGTTTTTCTAGACGAGAAAAACGACATAAAGCCCACAGACGATCGTTTTTCTCGGCGAAAAAAAAATTCAGTTTTTCTCGTCGAGAAAAGCGGTCGCATTAAGCAAGAGTATCTACAGCAAGAAAATCTGTCATTGGATTTATTGGAATATTATGTTACTCACCGTGTTGGGACTTTTTGTTGTGTTTTATTCCCAATTCAATTATTTGGTGATTCATCACGGATCTGGACTCATCATCTTAATTTAGCAATTGCATTTATTTGTGTTTTAGATTATCAATTCACATTTTTTTTTTTTTTTTTTGCACCATTGCATAGCGCCCTCTATTTTTCACTTAAAGCCCAAGTCTGCCTGAGTTCTCCCTTGCTGCAGTACAGGACACCTCCTCCCTTTTATATTTATTTTTATTTCATTACAGGCTTAACATTGCCAAAAGTATGGGGACGCCTGCCTTTAGTCCCCAGTCCCTTTCTCTGTCTCAAAAGCAAGACATCACGGGTTTTTAGACCCTTGATATTTCATCAAACCCTCCCAATTGGTTAAAAATAATAAAAAAATAAAGTTGAAAAAACAAAACTACTGTCACAATCCACTGCTCTACTGACACTGTCCAGGTTTTAATACATTTTTAAAATGCTTGTTTACATGTATTTATTGGAACTTTAATGGCATCCCAGTCTTAGTCCTTTTGGTTCCATATTGAGTTGGGGCCCCCCCTTTGCAGCTATAACAGCTTCAACTCTTCCTGGAAGGCCGTCCACAAGGTTTAGGAGTGTGTCTATGGCAGGGGTCTCAAACTGGTGGCCCTCCAGCTGTTGCAGAACTACAATTCCCATGAGGCATTGCAAGGCTAAACAGTTACAAGCATGACTCCCACAGGCAGAGGCATGATGGGACTTGTAGTTCCGCAACAGCTGGAGGGCCGCAGGTTTGAGACCCCTGGTCTATGGGAATGTTTGATCATACTTCCAGAAGTGCATTCGTGAGGTCAGGCACTGACGTTGGATGAGGCGGCCTGGCTCGCAGTCTCCACTCTAATTTATCCCAAAGATGTTCTATCGGGTTGAGGTCAGGACTCTGTGCAGGACAGTCAAGTTCCTCCACCCCAAACTCGCTCATCCACGTCTTTATGGACCTTGCTTTGTGCACTGGTGCGCAGTCATGTTGGAACAGGAAGGGGCCGTCCCCAAACTGTTCCCACAAAGTTGGGAGCATAAAATTGTCCAAAATGTCTTGGTATGCTGACGCCTTAAGAGTTCCCTTCACTGTAACTAAGGGGCCAAGCCCAACCCCTGAAAAACAACCCCACACCATAATCCCCCCTCCACCAAACGTTACACTTGGCACAAAGCAATCAGGCAAGTACCGTTCTTCTGCCAACCACCGAACCCAGACATGTCCATCGGATTGCCAGACAGAGAAGCGTGATTCGTCACTCCAGAGAACACGTCTCCACTGCTCTAGAGTCCAGTGGGGGGTGCTTTACGCCACTCCATCCGACGCTTTGCATTGCACTTGGTGTTGTGATTTAAGGCTTGGATGCAGCTAATAGGCCATGGAACCCCATTCCATGAAGCTCTCTACGCACTGCTGTTGTGCTAATCTGAAGGCCACACAAAGTTTGGAGGTCTGTAGCTATTGACTCTGCAGACAGTTTGTGACTTCTGCGCACTGTGCGCTTCAGCATGCACTGACCCCGCTCTGTCATTTTACGTGGCCTTCCACTTCGTGGCTGGGTTGCTGTTGTTCCCAGTTACTTCCTCTTTGTTATAATGCCACTAACAGTTGACTGGAATATTTAGAAGCAAGGAAATTTCAAAGATGGACTTATTGCACAGGTGGGAACCCATGCACTGAGAGTGACCCATTCTTTCACAAATGCTTGTAGAAGCCATCTGCATGCCTAGGTGTGCGATTTTATACACCTGTGGCCATGGAGGTGATTGGAACACCTGAATCCAATGATGTGGCGTGGTGTCCCAATACTTTTGACAATATAGTTTAAATATTATACGTTCACATCAGTCCCTGCCCTCAATGAGCTTACAATCCTAAGGTCCCTAACTCACATTAATACATTCACATACTGGGGCCAGTTTAGCCTGGAGCCGATTAACCTCCCAGCATGTCTTTGGAGTGTAGAAAGGAAACCGGAGGAAAACCCACGCAGGCACAGGGAGAACATGCAAACTCCAGCCAGGTATTGCCGTGGTTGGGATTCGAATGGACAACCCTAGAGCTACTTAGGCAGAAGTGCTAACCACTTAGCCACCATATTTAGGGAAATGTTAAAGAGATGAGGTGGGAAGTGTTCTGTAGTCAGCAGGGGCAAAACTGGGCAGGGCTGACAACATTGCTTGGAATTCTGTTGCAGTCGGGGCACTGTGTTGTCATCTAACTAGATAGAGGAAGTTGGGTGTACACTGAATTTCTATCAAGATCAACAGATATGATTCCATTCTTTGTTTTTTTTTTGAAGACACAAAACATGGGGAAACATACATGTAGCAATACCCCCGAAGGGGCCACTGGTTTAGTTTTTGGGCCTACCGTTACCTTTTCTGTTCACCGCACTCGTCTCAGGGGTTCCCTCTTGAAGAGCTTCTATGAATGTTCACACCAACACTTGGTTTCTTTTTATTCAAGAGTTTTATTAAAACCGTTCCAATAGAGGGATAGGGGAGTTTCAGGTACTTTGCTTTGCGGATCACGGGCACAATCTTAGAACCCGAGAATAAATCAGTTCCACGCTGGATTCAGCAACCTCCGGATAGGCCTATTCTCACTGGCCTAGCAACCGGTGCGAAGCTCGTTCAAAGTCTCTGCCACAGACTTGATGAGTGCCATCTAGTCGTTCCACAATCTTCTTACACAAGATCGTGTAACCACACTGACACTTTGCAAAAGTTCCTTCAAAAGTACACAGCTCACGGTCCCAGAATCTTTCAGCCAGCCGGCAGCACCATGAGGCAAACTGGCCAGGATGCGTCCTTCAATTGAGTCCCCAATTGTTCCGCTTCTTCCCGCAGACAAGACCGCGTAGGACCATCCCTGGACTAGTAGGCCCCAGCAACTTCTAGGCCTACTTCTCAGTTGCAGAGCCTCTCACACATCCCTGAGGCCAGGAGGGCCCTCAGGTCAGGATCCGGCAACGAACCCCGATAGAGCAGTCTCTGTCTCTTAAGTACCCCCTCCCAGAATGCACAGCGGGTTGACCACGCCCCCTGAGCCACTTCTGGGAAAGGAATACCCAATACACCCAGCTAGGGCTGCAACTAACGATTATTTTCATAATTGATTAGTTAGCCGATTATTGTTTAGATTAATCTTTTAATCGGTTAAAAAACGTAAAAAAAAAAAAAAAAAAGTAATTTTGCTGCATTTTTACATTTATTGTTGGGCAGACTAAAAAACACAAATTGCCGCAAAAACACATTATTACATGCTTTTCTGCAGCTGCTCTATTGAAGTATATTGAACCAAAAAAACAAAATGGCACCGTTTTGCGTTAAAAAAAGTCCTTGCCCTTTCCAGATACGCAGCGGCTGAAAAAATCATGGATGTGAACGTGTCCCATAGGAAACCATGTAAATGACCTGTAGTGTGTTTCTGCAAGAAGCACCAAAAAAAACAGAGGTGTGACCCAGGCCTGAGATGTTTAGTAACATAATGGTGTTAAAAAAAATAAAATGAGTACAAAAAGAGCAAATAATCTACTGTAAGGGGTTCATTTTTTATTGTGGGACAGTGAAAGTATTATTTTGGGTAGCGATTTGCTCTTTTTGTACTATAAAGGGCTCATTTTATTTTATTTTTTTAACCCCATTATGTTACTGGCCGATTAATCGATTATGAAAATAGTAATCGATTAATTTTTATAATCGATTTAGTTGTTTCGGCCCTACACCCAGCCTGCTGCATTTCCAACCCTGACCTGTGGTGACAGTGACACCTACTGGCAGGTGGAAAACGTGCAACCCGGCTAGACTGAAACAGAGCCAACAATTTAGCATAATCCTTCTGAGCTAAACCACAGGTCAGATAACGAAATTTAACACATCGCGCCTACCCAACAGGGGTAGGGCGCTACATATATATATTACAAAGATTTGTGTCATTTTATTTTGCTACAATTGTACACTTTAATGACACACAGATCTGTTGTTATTAGAAATTACTTTGTGATATTTTGGGGTTCATTTATTAAAACTGGAGAGTGCAGAATCTGGTGCAGCTGTGCATGGTAGTCAATCTGTCTTTAAAGCCTCATACATACACACACACACACGATCGGATTTTCTGACGGGAATTGTTTGATGAAAGGCTGTTGGCGGAAAATCCAACCGTTTGTGCGCTCCATCGGACAATTGCTGTCAGATTTTCCACGGACAAATGTTGGATGACATGCTTTAAAATTTTCCACGAACAACGGTCTGTTGTCGCATTTGTGTGTATAAAAGTCCAAAGTACAAACGCATGCTCATCAAAAAGTGACACATTTTCAATCTAATGTGACAAAAGAGAAATGTAAAATAAAACCTTTGATAACATGTAATTCCGACCATGTTACCTACGTCCTGGAGTGTCCTTGCTCTCTCCAGTACGTGGGAAGAACTACCCGCCAGTGAAGAGTAAGGATTAATGAGCATCTAGCGAATATAAAGAAAGGCTTTCCAAAACATAGTGTGTCCAGACACTTCAAAAGCCACCATCAAAGTGATCCCAGTCTTTGTACATTTTTTGGAATAGATAAAATCTCAAATCACTGGAGAGGGACACATATGAAGAGGGTCATATCACAAAATGAAACCAGGTGGTTGTATAAATTAAATAGTATGCAGCCCTATGGTTTAAATATCGAGATAGATTTAAACTGTTACCTATCAAATGACTAAGTGATGGACATTCCTCCAGCGGGGAACCATTTGGCACTTTTGAAGGTAACAGTTTTTCAACCTTCCCTCTTCCTTTCCTTTGGACTAGATCCAAGATGGGTTAATTTTTATCATGAACACACCACTGGGGAATATTATGAGGGAATAAATTAATTTCTCCTGATATAGATTTATATTTAATAAGCATGGAATTCCAAACATAAATATAGCCATAAATATATATTGGTAAGTATGTCTCCCGCTTGGTAGGTTGGTCCAATAACCATGTTTCCAATATATGGTTAATATATAGTGTAAACCACTTATCTAATTTACCATCAATATTAAATGGCCAATACGAGTTTTAATATTGGGGACGGTATGGACTGTCAATTAAATAGTTGAGAACGGACCGACATAAAAAAAAAAAAAAAAAAAAATTTCCCCAATGTTTAAATGTAATGTCAGATTGGCCACATTGTGATCTAAATCCATATGCAATCATATGGGTATGGTTTTCTATCTAGAGGGCTCCATCTAGTGGCCAAAGAATATTTGACATATTCATTAGTATTATATATTGTCATAGATTATTCGTTGCAAATAATATAAAACTATTTCCTATTATATATGAAAATAGCGGCAATTAGAAAGACCAACTTTTATATATATTATTTATTTTAAGTTTGTAAAATTGAGGAATGTGTATGGTGTTTATCAGGGCTCCTTCCGGCACTGCAGCTGCATTGAGTGATTAGCCGTTTGTCCTGCCCACCAATTATGTTCCATCTCCATTCATAATAAATACACGTGACCCAGTGACCAGGCACACGCCACCCTGAAGACGTAATCAACACGAAACGTACGTTGGTCGGCGCAGCCTGGTCACGTGGTATACACACGCAGCGCTCCATCCTGGGTCCCTGACTGCAGCGAACGGCGGCCATCGGTGCACGCCGCTTCTAGGAGTCCATGAGCTGTGAGCTCCCTATTGTCTGCCTGCAGCCCCAGTCCCGGGATGGGCACTTTTTAATGTAAGAGGCCACCTAGGCCACATACGTTTTTTACATTATTTTTATTGCCTTTTTATAAATAAATACGGGTTACACTATGGAGCCCTTTTGCTTGTATTTCACATGTTCCGCCTAATTAACCGAGGGAGGAGTTTCCAACATTTCTCTACCAGCATTGTCCATATGTGTGCAGGCACAATCCTGCTCAAGCTGTTAAAGACCTTCTTTTTAACTAAAGAGGTCCACATCCTTTGGTAAGCGCAATCTACTATTTGTGCACTTCGGGTGTTAGCTTCATATGAAGATTTGGTGAAGGATTAACTCTTTGCACTACTTTGAAGAAAACAATCACAATATATCATGAACATTATTTGTTGAAGATTTGTTCTAGCTTCACATGAAGATTTGGTGAAGGATTAACTCTTTGCACTATTCTGAAGAAATTAACTTCAATATATTATGAACATTATTTGTTGAAACAATTTTTCACTTTTTGGATTTGTTACACATTTGATTTTTCATTAACTTAATCTGAGACTTTTTTATAATTGAGTGTTATAGATTTCTTTGATTGTTGTGGGCTTGACAGCACGCTATTATTACGATTGGGACTAATCGATTTATATATGGTGACTTTCAATTCACCTTTTTTGTATATAGGCATCACAGGATTGTGTTGGTGTTTATATTTAAGAATTATTCACACAATAATTTATTAGATAAGTTATCACTTATTAATTAAGTTTAAGAGTATTTGAGCGCCCCCTTTTTCATATATATACACTCATCAAACACAACATTAGCAAAAGGTGCCCAAAGGGTGGCGCTCAAGAGCTAAAATGTTCACGTAATAAGTCACTACGTTCGTTTTGTTGGCAGACAATTGTGTGCCGTTTGTATGCAAGACAAGTTTTTGGCCAACACCCTTCAGACAAAAGTCCTACGCTTTGTCGGAAAATCCGCTCCTGTGTACGAGGCTTTACTTTAGCTTGTTCTATTGGGCCCCTTTCACACTGGGGCGGGGAGGTGCGCTGGCGGTATAGCGGCGCTATTTTTAGCGCCGCTATACTGCCGTTTTTACCGCGTTATTCGTCCGCTAGCGGGGTGATTTTTACCCCCCGCTAGCGGCCGAAAAAGGGTTAATACCGCCCGCAATGCGTCTCTGCAGAGGCGCATTGCCGGTGGTATTACCGCGGTTTCCCATTGCTTTCAATGGGCAGCAGCGGTAAAGGAGCGGTAAACACACCGCTCAATCACCGCTGCAAAGATGCGGCTAGCAGGACTTTTGGAGCGGTCCTGCTAGCGCACCGCTTCAGTGTGAAGGCCTTCAGGCTTTCATACTGAAGACTGCAGGGCACGATTTTCTCAGGCGGTAAAGCAGCGCTATTTTTGTCGCTAAACCGCCTCAAAAACGTGTCAGTGTGAAAGGGGCCTCAAGCTTTGACCAAAAAAAACAAACAACTGGAAGCTGATTGATTTCTGTGCACAGCTGCACCAGATTTTGCACTCTCCAGTTTTAGTAAGGCCCCTTTCACACGGCCTCACAGTTTTTCAGGCGGACCTGATCGGACCCTCCAGTCTCTTTTTATAGAGCGACAGATGTCCGCTGACACACACGCTGCCATCCGATCCAATCCAAAAACAGGCGGATGGCTGTCTTATTCTCCATCCATTGAGAGGATCGGATTGCAAGGAGAGCAGACTGTGTCCTCCGCCGGATCAGAGGAGAGATCCCCCACTGAGCAAGGGGATTCCGCTTAGTGAGGGCGCCCGTGTGCAAGAGGGAAATAATAGGACTCTTTGATTTTACATCATGCCTTAGAAAAGCAATTGGAATTATTGCATGTGACCATCCATAGCCAATGAGATCACTTTTCTAAAACCATATCTGCTGACTTGATCCAGCACCCTTACCAGTGTCTACATGCTGTGCTCTACTGCAGTGAAGGGTTTTGTGTTTGCCCCCACCCCCCCCCCCCCCCTGTACCTTTTATTAGCAGCATGGAGTGTGTATGTGCTTTCAGATTTTGTGACTTTAATGTATTTTCTATCCAGGTTGTCACCATCTGAATCTCAGAGGAATTCTCTTGAGGATGCTTTCAGGATGGAGCAAAGACCAAACTTCATGTCGGGGTAAGATATGGCCGTGTATTGCTCTTCTTTTAATATTTTCTTCCCTCATTAATAAACCTTGGGGTGGAGCCTGGCGGTCATTGTCGTGCCTCATCTGTAATACAACAGAACAGAGACATGCACAAGGGAGGGGATTTTTTTTTTCTTTCATTGCTGTTTTCCTTTCCGTGTCCTCCATGTATTTTATGTTCTGCCATTTCCCCCTTCCACTGTGAGCTGTTTAAACTTCCATTTTCCTGTTATGAAGAAGCAATTTGGCCTTAAAGTGTAAGTTCACCTTTACAGAAAATCTGTAAGGTGAACCTACACGGTTTAGGAGATATTTACAGTGTCCCCGTACGCTGATGTATTCAGCGCATGCGCACTTTAGAAAGGGCACGCGGTGCCGTTTCTAAAGGGGCCATGCTGTGACTGGCGGCGCATGCGCGGGAGTGACTTCATGCGACTCTGGCCAGTCAGAGAGCCGGAGTTCGCGGCCCTGGAAGGAAGAGGGGTGAAGAATGGATACTTCCTATACAGGGGACAGCGGTGACATCGCAGGCTTCGGTTTCAGGTAAGTGACACATAATGGGCTAATATACGATGCATAGTAGCCCATTATGCTTTACCTTTGCAGGGAAATAAAGAGGAAGTAAAACCCATGAGGGTTTACTTCCTCTTTAAAAAGAAAACAAATGCAGCCATGACATCTAAGAACTGATAAGCTGTGATATAATAAATATTATGTGGATTGCAATATCTGATCAAGCCCTCAGTCTCTGTCAAATATTCTGTTGCCTAATTCATGGTCCTCATCACTTCTTGTCCTGTTACCCTCTTCCCCCCAGGCTGAGTCCGGTTTACCCGGCTGGAACGGATGGGGCAGCCCCAGTCCGCACTGCCAAAGCAGAGAGGCGTCTGCAGGAACGGCTGAAGATGCAGAGCCCGGAGTTAACCGAAGAGGAGATGCAGCTGTCGCCTGCAGAGCGCAGAGCATTGCAGGCTGAAAAACGCGCCATGTGGAGAGCGGCCAGGTGAGACTGATCTGCAGAGGACTGAGCATGCATTGTCCTTCTGTGGTTAGGGCTCACACAGGGACTGGACAGATTTTCGTGGCTGTTGAGATTTCTATCTCTGCTCCTGCACAGGAGCTTCAATGAAGCTTCAGCTCCCGTAGATCTCCCTCACTGCCATCTTTACACCTCATATTTAAGTGCTGGGTGATTTTCCCTTGGCTTGCATCTTTTTGGCATTCCAAAAGTATTGTTATCGGTCTTGTTTCTTGTCTCTCTTCTGCTTCAGTCTAGGTCAGGGGTCTACAAACTATGACCCTCCAGGTGTTCAGGAACTACAATTCCCATCATGCCTGTGAATGTCAGTTTTACAATGCCTCATGGGATTTGTAGTTCCGCAACAGCTGGAGGGCCGTAGTTTTGAGGATCCCTGGTCTAGGTGGTCGGAGTGGAAGGAGCAGAATGGGAAATCCAAGCTCACCTCTACACAGCCCAAAAATATAAGTGGCTTGTGGTCTCCACCCAACACTGAAATTACCTGCGTGGACTTTTTATAATTTTTGCCTTTTTTATCATTGTTTTCTCTGCCCAATTGAACGTTTGATATTATCTTCTGTTACTCTTTCTAGATCAGACATTCTCTGCACCATTTCCAGATTTATTCTTCATCCGGTATATCCTGCCGGAGCAGCAGCTAGGTTCTGTGCAAGATCCAACCCTCCACAATCCTACACAGTCCGCTTTATTCATCACTGTGGCTGGAGTGCCTGCTCTGCCTTGTTGGGCACATAAATTATTTCCCAGTTTTTTTAGCTGCATTTTTTAAAGCAGAGTTCCGCCGGTGGGAAAAAAAAATGTAACGTCAGCAGTTACCAATACTGCAGCTGCTGACTTTTAATATAAGGACAATTAACTGTCCAGGGAGCCCACAATGTCGGCACCTAAAGCCGATCTTCGGATCGACTCCCGGGTGCGGCCGCCGCCATTCCTGTTAAGGGAACCAGACAGTGAAGACTTTCGGCTTCACTCCAGGTTCCCTACTGCGCATGAATGTTCTGATTGCTCCCTGCTGTCTTCTGGTACCTGTGTGTCTCCCAGAAGACAGTGGGGCGGGGGAGGAGGATTTGCCGGACATTGCTCCCATTTTCCCCCGGAGGTGGGAGCAAATACCTGGATTTGACAGGTATCTCTTCCCTCCTGAAAGGTGCCAAATGTGACACCGGAGAAAGGGGGTGGGGGGGGGGTTAAGTTCAATTTGTGGGTGGAACTCCGCTTTAAAGTGTATGTATGGCCAAAACATTTATTTTTATTTAAAGCTGGAGTAGGAAAGGGATATAACCCCATGTTTATTTTTTGTTGAGGAAATTTCCCTTTACTTCTTGTCTCAAATGGAACAGGAAGTTGGAGAAGAATTCCCCTCACTGTAGGATATTTTCTCTTAGCTGTCCCTGAAATGGGTGTCTCCATTGAAAAAATTCCATATACAGTAAAACCTTGGATTGCGAGCATAATTCGTTCCGGAAACATGCTTGTAATCCAAAGCACTTGTATATCAAAGCAAGTTTCCCCATAAGAAATAATGGAAACTCAGATGATTCGTTCCGCAATTTATTTATAAATCCTTCTGTTTATAGTCCATATAAAAAGATTATAGCAATGTGACCAGGTTGTGTAACCATAAAATGTTCATCCACAAGGGGATTAGAAAGAAAATCCAGCAGGAGCTACAGAGTATAAAAGAGAAGAGACGCCTCTAAGTGTAGCAATATGTTGCTAAATGTTGTACCTTTTATTAAATGTAACCATATTGCTACACTTGGAGGCGCCTCTCTTCTCTTTTATACTCGGTTGTGACATGACGCTACTCTTATATCAAGACATCGCTTGTATATCAAATCAAAATTTTGCTTGTCTTGCAAAACGCTCTCAAACCAAGTTACTCTCAAACCAAGGTTTTACTATATGTCTTGTCCTGAGGACAACTGTAAAATTGGGTGCACCAGGATTTTTTTTTTTTGCATGCAAAAGTGCATTTATTATTTTATTTTATTTTATTTTTTTAGGAGCCCGTAAAGCAATCAGCAAGTCGTGGGTGCAATCTCAGGCTCCTGTAGCCTGCGTGGTTGTGCCCGTACCTCGTATGGGCAGGCAGCTACTGAATGACAGGAAAAAAGTAAAAAAAACTACTAGAGAGCTCAGCAGCGCCCTTGTAGTTCATTGAGAGCTACAAGCCATCAGCTGCAAAGGCTGTCGGCACTTGTGGTTCATTCACAGAACTTTTTGAATGAATGACGCAGCCGTTTGGGTGGAGCATTCTTTTTTAAATTGTGACAGCGGGTGCGTGGAGAAGATCCCTGACCAACTGTCACAATTTAGAAGGGGGATCAGGTAGAGCAGGGGTCTCAAACTGGTGGCCCTCCAGCTGTTGCAGAACTACAATTCCCATGAGGCATTGCAAGGCTAAACAGTTACAAGCATGACTACCATAGGCAGAGGCATGATGGGACTTGTAGTTCCGCAACAGCTGGAGGGCCGCAGGTTTGAGACCCCTGCGGTAGAGGCTGCAGTCTTGGGTGCAATCTTAGGCTCCTGCAGACTGTCTGTGTAGCTGTGCCCGTACCTCGTGCGGGCAGGCAGGTACTGGTTGACAGGAAGATTCAATGAACTATGAGAGAGCTCAGCGGCGTCCTTCTAGTTCATTGAGAACCAAAAGCCGTCAGCCGCAAAGGGGTTTAGTACTTGTAGTTCGTTCATTAACAGAACTCTGAATGACGCAGCCGTTTGGGCTGAGAGTTCTTTTTAACCACTTGCCGACCGCCGCACGTCGATGTACGTCGGCAGAATGTCACGGCTGGGCATATTGGCGTACAGATACGTCCCCTTTAATATGCACAGCCGTGGGTCGCATGCGCGCCGCATGCGCGCCGCAGGCGGTGCGCTCACGAACAGGTCGGGTACTCTGTAACCGCGCCCCTGATCGCCGCCGGTGTCCCGCGATCGGTTCACAGAGCTGAAGAACAGGGAGAGGTAAGTGTAAACCTCTCCCCGTGCTTCCTAGTGAGCCTGTCACTGATCGTCTGTTCCCTGTCATCGGGAACAGCGATCAGTGACGTCACACGCCAAGCCACGCCCCCCTAGAGTTAGAATCACACATTAGGTCACACTTAACCCCTTTAGCGCCCCTAAAGGTTAACCCCTTCCCTGCCAGTGCCATTTTCACAGTAATCAGTGCATTTTTATAGCACTGATCGCTGTAAAAATGACAATGGTCCCAAAATGGTGTCAAAAGTGTCCGACATAATGTCGCAGTCACGATAAAAATCGATGATCGCCGCCATTGCTAGTAAAAAAAAAATATTAATAAAAACGCCAAAAAAACTATCCCCTATTTTGTAGACGCTATAACTTTTGCGCAAACCAATCAATAAATGCCGATTGCGTTTTTTTTTTTTTTTACCAAAAATATGAAGAAGAATACATATCGGCCTAAACCTGAGGGAAAAAAAAAAGTTTTTTTTATATATTTTTTGGGGATATTTATTATAGCAAAAAGTAAAAAATATTGAATTTTTTTTTTTAATTGTCGCTCTATTATTGTTTATAGCGCAAAAAATAAAAACCGCAGAGGTGATCAAATACCACCAAAAGAAAGCTCTATTTGTGGGGGAAAAAAAGGACATCATTTTTGTTTAGGAGCCACGTCGCACGACCGCGCAATTGTCAGTTAAAGCGACGCAGTGCCAAATCACAATCGGTCCTTTAGCAACAAAATGGTCCAGGGCTTAAGTGGTTAAATTGTGACAGAAGATCCCTGGTCCACTGTCACAATTAGAAGGGCGATCGGGGAGAGGCTGCAGGAACATGTTACATGTTCCACCCTAAAAACGGATGGCACATGTAACGTTTTCCCCAAGGTTAAAGCGACATTAAAGATTTGTTTTTTATTTTTAATAACATACATGTTATACTTGCCTGCTCTGTGTAATGGTTTTGCACAGAGCAGTCCCAATCCTCCCCTTTTTGAGTCCCCTGCCAGCGCTCGTCTCCTCTTCAGCCAAGTGCCCCCAATAGTAAGCCGCTTGCTCTGGGGGCACTGGTGAGTGCTCGCTCCCGAGCTCCGCTCTTTGCGTCCATAAGACACACAGAGCTGCGACTCAGCCCAATCCTGCACTTTCCTCATCGTCTCACTTGTTGTGATTGACAGTAGCAGGAATCAAATTCTCCTGCTGTTTCAGCCAATGAGGAATGAGAGACCAGAAGCTCAGCTCTTGTGCACATCACTGGATCGAGAGGGAGTTCAGGTAAGTATTGGGGGGAGCTGCACTTTTTAGGAGCTTTTAAATAAGATTTAGATCAGTATCTACCCCACTATACATCATCTTCCTTGGGAGAACTGAAGGTAGTAAGATGTCTATTTGTTTATTTTGTCTTTCTCTTTTGTTTGTCAGACCAGACTGAATAGAATAATGTGATGGTAACATATGATAGTTCTTTTCTCAGACACATTGATGAATAAGGCCTGCTCAGGATCTGTAGTTTATAGTCTTTTTTTTTTTCCAGTCTTTCTGTCCAGCTCTTTATAGAAGACGTTTTCCTGGTCTCCTGTCTCCTCATCCTGTCTTGTTTCTCTCTCTCTCTCTTCTGGCTGCTGTCTCTCTCTCCCTGTTCCTGCGGACAGCACTCTGGAGGACAGTATTAAGCAGTATGAGCAGTCTCTGGCAAAGAAGCTGTACCAGTCGCGGCAGAACAGGCCCAGAACCCCCGAGGATGCCAGCAGGTGTGAGCTGGGCACACGGTGACACTGGCTGTTTGCACCCCACCCAGCTAATAGCATGTATTCCCACCAGACACGTCTGCAGACATTGTGTATGAGGGTTAGGCCGTGTGTACGCGCACCTGCATGTCACTGGATAGTAACGCAGCTTTTGCGGCATGGACTGAGTTGCGGGGTCCCACGTGTCAGCTGATCATTGTGTGATCCTGCGCTTTTAATCACTGTACAAGACTTGTCTATAGTTACATGTTGTGTCTGTTTCTGGTGTTAAAGGACATCTCCACCTGAGATTAGCCAGATAAACACGATAAAATAAAAACGCTAGGCCTTGAATGAAACTCTTGGGTACCAAATGTATTTCTATTTATTCAGGGACATGCCATGTGCCTTGCAGGTATCTGTACATCCTTTGCCCTGTGGGAGCAGGAGGGAGAAGGATCCATGGTTGGAGATCTCATTTACATTATTGAGCTTCTAACGTTATCGTAGATATTGGCTTATCAGTGGGTATCGGAGCTTGGCAAAGTGCTGTAGAGTTCAGGAGACAGTCAGTCTAAACCAGCAGGCTTTATCAATAAGCCGGTAACATGTTCTTTCATTAAAGATATAGTCCACCTTCTGCAAGAATTTAATAAATGTCCCCACATTAATAAAAACTGTTCATTTATTAAATGTTTGCATTGAAGCGTTCAGGGTCTTGCAACCACGATCAGTGTATTGGGCAGGCTCCTGCATTGTTTAACCAGCCTCAGATTTGTATGGAGGTACCCCTGACTATTGTCTGTTATGGGGCTGGAGAAAACGAATGATGCTAATGCTGCCAATGGCAGGTAGGACGTGTAGTGTTTCCATTCACTGGCCCATGTAGTGTTTCCCTACACTGGCCCATGTAGTGTTTCCATTCACTGGTCCATGTAGTTTTTCCATCAACTGATCCGTGTAGTCTTTCCAGTCACTGATCTGTGTAGTCTTTCCAGTCACTGATTTGTGTAGTCTTTCCAGTCGCTGGTCCGTGTAGTCTTTCCAGTCGCTGGTCCGTGTAGTCTTTCCAGTCGCTGGTCCGTGTAGTCTTTCCAGTCGCTGGTCGTGTAGTCTTTCCAGTCGCTGGTCCGTGTAGTCTTTCCAGTCGCTGGTCCGTGTAGTCTTTCCAGTCGCTGGTCCGTGTAGTCTTTCCAGTCGCTGGTCCGTGTTTCGCTGGTCCGTGTAGTCTTTCCAGTCGCTGGTCCGTGTAGTCTTTCCAGTCGCTGGTCCGTGTAGTCTTTCCAGTCGCTGGTCCGTGTAGTCTTTCCAGTCGCTGGTCCGTGTAGTCTTTCCAGTCGCTGGTCCGTGTAGTCTTTCCAGTCGCTGGTCCGTGTAGTCTTTCCAGTCGCTGGTCCGTGTAGTCTTTCCAGACGCTGGTCCGTGTAGTCTTTCCAGTCGCTGGTCCGTGTAGTCTTTCCAGTCGCTGGTCCGTGTGAATTGATGACATGGACAGAACTGAACTATGCTGAATTCAAACCAGGACATAAGGTTATGCAAAACATCAGGGAGGGAGTGCATTTTTAGCAGAATCCATGATGTGGAGGTCCTGCTGCAGGACACGCCAACAGATTTGAAACCCAGCAGACTCTGTGTATAACTAGAATATCCTTTTTAAGATTTGAGACCTTTTGCGAAACTTAGGTGTTGATCAGAATGTGCTTTTGTTGTCATCATTGCAGACTTGTGATTGAAGTATTTTTGCAGCACTTGCAGTGCATTGCACCATGATGTGTTGTCCTTTTGCATCACTGCTCTTAGCAAACATAATAAAGTATTTAATAAAATGATGCAGATAGCAAAGCACTGGGCAAGGTACATGTCAGTTTTATCAGATGCTCAGAATGACCACAGAGGAGTCCTGCAGTTTCACATCAGCCATAATAAGTTACATCCATGGCACTGTTGTCACAGCGTACAGAAGCTGTTTATTTTCACTCTCTCTCTTTGATTGCAAGTTCTAAAAAAAAACAGAAGGAAAGCAAGGCATAGTCACGGCTCTGACTCATTTATTCATGTGTGTAAGTTGCAGCTTGCACTATTGAGCTCTCTAAACAGTTTTTATTTTATTTTTTATTATTGCCAAGAGAGTAGGATTATTATGGTAAATGAAGTGTGAAGCTGCGGGTTGAAAATTGTAAATGAGTAAAATCCACCTATATAATTTTCCCAATTAAATGAAAACTACATAATTTAGAGTACTGTATAAAAGGTTGTATATATATTCCCTTTAACAAAGCATTGATTTTACTGGTCTGGAACAAATCGGTGATGATATAAGTTGAAGCTAGAGCACCATCTTGTGGAAAAAGGGCCCGTGATATGTCTGTCATCTGCACATTGTCCCTCTGCTGTCTGCACCAGGTTATTAAATAGTGAGTGGGGGTTGTTATGCATGTTTTCCTGCCCTGCATGGGGTAGATGGGCAGGAGGGTTCCTTCACCACGTTTCTCTGCAAGATCTCTCACTTGTTCTGTTTTTTGTCCTTTTCGTCTCCCCAAACTTCTTGAAGTGGAAACGGATACGGATTTCTCCAGCAATGTTTCTTTGTGACTCTTGGTTATGATGTTCGTGGTGAATGTATATTCCTTGCAATTTACTGACTAGAAGTCATCCCAATGTTCACCAGCTGCATGCTTGTTTCAAGTGACTCACTAAGTAACGAATAACAGATCACGATGAGAGTCTCAAAGCCTGTGTCTTTATTTACAAGTCAGCAGATGGAAAAAAAAAAAGAAAAATAAAATGCCCACTAGGACGCCCGGGATGTATGATGTCATTTTGGCCTAGGCCAGAAACCAGGAAGCAACTAAAGAAATGTAAAAAGAAACAAAGTTTAAAACAAATAAATATACCTTCCTACCTATTTACTAATGCTAGTAGCATAAGTATTTCAAAAATTGTTGATTGAGAGAGTTTAGTTCTGCTTTAACCACCCTCTCTCCTCCCACACATTTAGACAATAATGGTTGTGCGTTGAGTTATTTTGAGGGGACAGCAAATTTACACTGTTATACAAGCTGAACACACTACTTTACATTGTAGCAAAGTGTCATTTCTTCAGTGTTGTCACATGAAAAGATAGAAGAAAATATTTACACAAATGTGAGGGGTGTACTTACTTTTGTGAGATACTGTTAATACCTGTTCTCAACCCGCTCCAGTCCAGTCACATGATCCCCTGTGCCAGTCAGCGGTGACTGCAGGGGAGAGGAGGGAACATTAACAATAGCTGGGGCATGGGAGCCTATGGGTGATGGCACCACTCCCAGAATTCCCGGTCATTGTCGGCTCTACCTCCTCTCCTCGACCGATGACGTGACCGGACTGGGCTGAAAATAGGTAAGTATATCCATCTTTTATTATACACAGGTTAGTCAGCGGAGGTCCGCCCCCCAAAAAAAATAAAAATTAAAACTAGCAGCTACACATACTGCAGCTGCTGGCTTTTAATAATGGGACACTCGCCTGTCCTGGAGTCCAGCGATGTCGGCACCGCAGCTGATGTTTCCATCAGCTGTCTGGTGCTGCCGCCACCATTGCGGGTAAGGGTACCAGGCAGTGTAGCCTTTTGGCTTCACGCCGGGAACCCTACTGTGCATGCGCGAGGCCCAGCTCCTCTCTCCTACTGGCCCGGCGACAGGGAAGGGTGGAGGAGGGAGCCCTAGCTGTCACGTCAATACCTGCGGCTGAGGCTCCCGGAAGTGGGCAAGGATACCTGTCAAAGACAGGTATCCTGTCCCCCTCCCCCTCGAAAGGTGCCAATTGTGGCACTGGAGGGGGGGGGGGGTGGGGAGGAGGAGGAATCAGATGAGCGGAAGTTCCACTTTTGGGTGGAACCCCGCTTTAAGACTAGTTAGCTTGAGGTTGGAATTCTACTTAAAATCCTAGAAGGCCAGGCCAAATTTAGCTGCCTCAGTATCTGTCAGTTAAGTTGCCTATAACTGTGACTAGCTTCCATGCTTAAAGTGGTAGTAAACTCTGTTACACCACTTATACCTACAGGTGAGCCTATAAGAAGATTTACCTGTAGGTACAGTGAATATCTCCTAAACTTGCACTGTTTAGGAGATATTTAGAGTGCAAGCAGCTGGTGGCGTCGCTGATGCATGCGCTCTGAAGGTCCAGAAGTGCCAGGCTTTCAGCGCCCGTGCCGTAAATGGGAGTGACGTCATTGCGCCCCCGGCCACTCGTGGTTGGCAAACACGAATCGAAGACCGGGGGAAGATGTCAGCCCTCTGTGGTGACAGCGCGGCGCTGGACTGCTTTGTTCGAAGGTAAGTTTCTCATAATGTGTTGGTATGCGATGCATACTAGCACATTATGACATTGCCCTTTTTTTTTTTTTTCAACAGCTACGGTTTACTACTGTTTTGAATTTTTTTTTTTTTTTTTAAGGACATAGATGCTTTTATTTAGCCACTGTTTATTAAAAACCTTTTTGCTTATATTTTTATTATGGGCAAAAATTTAAATATTTACATTTTTTTTATTTTAGTACTGGAATTGTATTTCATAATTACCACATTAAACAGAAGCAAACAGCCATCTGAGGCTGCAGAGGCATCCGCAGCTAAAAGGCGAATTCTTAATGAATTAACCTTTTAGCGTGCATGTGGTTGCTATATCATAGCTGACAGTGATCACATGATCAGGAACCACCCAATCAGTGGGAGGAGAGAGAAATTTTTAAAACTGAACTAAACTCTCCCTGGGTTTAGGCTGGAATTCTATTATAATGATATCTAGTCACTAAAGAGTTAAACATAAACCGCACTGGCCCTGAAAAAAATTCTGCTTTTTAGTCCTGTGATTATAATTAATCTTCTATTCCCCAATCCTGCTAATAGTCTGGGAGCACCAGTGGTGGGGGTACAATTGTTTTTACAGCCCTAGGAAAATGTTTTTAGTGTTTTTCCTCTTTATGGCAAATAAAGATCCAGGGATTATAGATGAAAATGTTGCCTGGTGAATGTTGGGGATGGAATATTTTGAGATTTTGGTAAATGTTTAAACTTATTTCCCAGAGGCACAGTCATTGGGCAGAGAAGGTAGCGTTGGGGGGGGGGGGGGGGGAACCTTCCAAGCACAAGCTGGAAGGAACAGATCCCCAAAGTTATTGTACCAGTTACTTAACCCGCCTAAGACTTTTCTCTCAATCCTTTTTAGTTGGGTTATACCAGAACCATTCCTCCTCACTTTTGGTTAATATTAGGCTTGGCTCTTCATACCTCTCAGACTTCTTCCCCCTAGTGTCTCTCACCCGTCCTGTCTCCACCACCACTGACTCCGTGACCTCTTTCTCTCAATTCTGATACTTCTCACCTCCCCTGTTTTATTTGCCTCTCATCGGCAGAATGAAGTCTCTGGAACAGGATGCGCTAAAGGCTCAGGTTGTGATCGCTCGCTCCAAGGAGAACCGGAAACGGGGCACACTAGACCAGCTGGTAGAATCCCCGTCCCCAGCTCCTACTCCATCACCGACCCCTCTGGAAGGTAAGCCATCAGCTCTTGGAGGAACATAAGGGTCTCATTGGAGATTGTCCTTGTTCACGGTGGTGACTTTCTGTCTGTTTGCAGATTACAGCCCTCGTCTGCTGACCTCTCCCGGTAGACTGGTGAGTACAATAACAGGGTTTTCCAGTATTCGTGTTGTGAGTATTCCCATCCTGTTCACGATTACCCTCTGCACCTAATTGTATCCACCATCCATCAGGGCGCCATCATCCTTACCTTTTGTCCCATGTCTATAGTACCGAATTAGCAGCACAGTGGGGTCTGTTGGTTAAGTTCAGAAGTGACATTTTTATTCTAATTAAATTTTTTTGGTCTATCATAAAAAAAATATATAAAGACTTCATGCCATTTTTAACCACTTAAAGCGGAGCTCCGCCGAAAAAAAAAATATTAAAAGCCAGCAGCTACAAATACTGCAGCTGCTGACTTTTAATATTTGGACACTTACCTGTCCTGGAGTCCAGCGACGTCCGCAGCAGAGGACGAGCAATCGCTCGTCACTCTGCTGCCCCCACCGCCATCCTCGGTGAGGGAACCAGGAAGTGAAGCCTTGTGGCTTCACTGTCCGGTTCCTACGGCGCATGCGCGAGTCGCGCTGCGCCGTTCTGACTGGTCCTCCTGTGTTCTGGGAGCCGAGTGTCTCCCAGAACACTACGGGTATTCTGCGGGAAGTGACGTGCTTCCCGCAGATTTCCCGCAGAGAGGACTCCCGGATGTGGGTGAAAATACCTGTCTTAGACAGGTATCTTCACCCCCCTCCCCCCTGAAAGGTGTCAATTGTGACACCGGAGGGGGGGAGGGTTCCGATGAGCGGAAGTTCCACTTTAGGGTGGAGCTCCGCTTTAAGGACCTTGCCTGTTTTTCAGACTCAGTGTTTACAAGTTAAAAACAAATTTTTTTGCAAGAAAATTACTTAGAACCCCCAAACATTATACATTGTTTGTTTTTTTTCTAACACCCTAGAGAATAAAATGGCGGTCATTGCAATACTTTTTGTCACACCGTATTTGCGCAGCGGTCTTGCAATCGCACTTTTTTTTTTGAAAAAATTCACTGTTTTGAATTAAAAAATAAGGCAACAGTAAAGTTAGCCCAATTTTTTTTTAAATTGTGAAAGATAATATTACGCCGAGTAAATTGATACCCAATATGTCACGCTTCAAAATTGCGCCCGCTCGTGGAATGGCGTCAAACTTTTACCCTTAAAAATCTCCATAGGCGATGTTTAAAAAATTCTATAGGTTGCATCTTTTGAGTTACAGAGGAGGTCTAGGACTAGAATTATTGCTCTCGCTCTAATGATTGCGTTGATACCTTACTTGTGTTGTTTGAACACCATTTTCATATGCAGGTGCTACTCACGTATGCGTTCGCTTCTGCACGCAAGCTCGTCGGGACGGGGCGCTTTAAAAAATAAATATTTTTTGTTTTCTTATTTATTTTACTTGATTTTATTTATTTTTAAAGTGTTTAAAAAAAAATGGGTCACTTTTATTCCTATTACAAGGAATGTAAACATCCCTTGTAATAGAAAAAAGCATGACAGGTCCTCTTAAATATGAGATCTGGGGTCAGAAAGACCTCACATCTCATGTTTAGACTAAAATGCAATAAAAAAATGTGCCTTTTTAAGACATATGGGCGGAAGTGACGTTTTGACGTTGCTTCCGCCCTGCTATGGTATGGAGAAGGGTGGGGGCCATCTTCCCCTCACTCGTCTCCATACCCAGCTAGAAAGAGGACCCGATCGCATCCACCGCTACCGACGGCTCCGGTAAGTGTCGGAGGGCGCGGGAGGGGGGGCCCCCTCTCCCGCCGCCGACAACGGTGATCTTGCGGCGAATCCGCCGCGGAGACCACCATTATCGTTTACAGGACCGTCGCGTGAAGAGATGGCTATCTCGGTTGTGGCAGCAGCTGCTGCCGTTCCCGAGATATCCCTCTTCAAAGTCAAGACGTATATGTACAGGAGGCGGTCCTTAAGTGGTTAAACCACTCTAGGCATCATGTCATCTCTTGTTTTTAATTGAAGGAATTCAAGAAAAAAGGAGGACTCTGCGGACTTTACTTGTTCACATGAGATGGCACATTTAGTACATAAAATTCATATTACAATTTATTGTTTTCAAATCAGATCTTAAAGATTTACTATTATGTGGTTAACAATATTTTCTCACAATTTCCAATGAAATAATAATTGCACAATTACAAAATATGCAAAAAATTGTACAACTTGTGCAATTTTAGACCCCCAAGGTCAACGGATTTCTCATATCTAGCTTCTTCAAGACCATCCAAGGATCCAAAGAAGAGATATTGAATCTAGCAAATAGAAAACTACACTAACCGTAAAAATCTATACATTTTTAATGTTCATATCCAGTGGCGTACTAAGTAGGGGGGTAGGGGACGGGGGGGTCGGGCCGCACCAGGTGCCATACACTGGGGGGGTGTCAGGGCGGCACCCCCCCGCGACTAAAGAGGACTTAGCGAAAGCAGCGGGCAGCATGACGCGCGCGTGACAGGGAGGCAGTGGCAGGTAACACACACAGCAGGGAGCCTGGCTTTGCGGGGGGGGACCCGGGCGCAAAGATCCCCTTCTCTCGTGGCCGCGGCTCTGAAAAGTCTCGGCTGTGACTGTCTCACACAGCCGAGCAGAGAGAGAGTGTGAAGCCGCCTCCCCCTCCTCCGTCACTGTGTAGTCTACAAGTGCTGTGTGACTGTGTGCAGCACACGCTGATCATCTGAGCTGAGCCAGGTGCATTACGGGTGGGGGGGTGTCTGCTCTGTATTATAGGGGGTGGTCTTCACTGTTGTAGGGGGGGTCTGTATGGTAGGGGGGTGTCTGCACTGTTGTAGGGGGGTCTGCTCTGTATTGTAGGGGGGGTTTGTATGGTAGGGGGGTGTCTGCACTGTTGTAGGGGGGGTTTGTATGGTAGGGGGGTGTCTGCACTGTAGAAGGGGTCTGAACTGTAGGGGGAGGGGTCTGCACTGTAGGGGAGGTCTGTGTAACATGCAGGGAGTCCAGAACTGTTAAAGGGGTGTCTGTGTAACATACAGACATCTAGAAAGGTGCAGGGCTGTGTAATGTAAAGGGGTCCAGAGGTACAAGGGCTGTGTAATGTAAAGGGGTCCAGAGGTGCAGGGTGCTGTGTAATGTAAAGGGGTCCAGAGGTACAGTGTAATGTAAAGGGGTCCAGTGGTGCAGGGTGCTGTGTAATGTAAAGGGGTCCAGTGGTGCAGGGTGCTGTGTAATGTAAAGGGGTCCAGTGGTGCATGGTGCTGTCTAATGTAAAGAGGGGCAGGGTGCTGTGTAATGTAAAGGGGTCCAGAGATGCAGGGTGCTATGTAATGTAAGGGGTCCAGTGGTGCAGGGTGCTATATAATGTAAAGGGGTCCCGTGATGCTGTGTAATGTAAAGGGGTCCAGTGGTGCAGGGTGCTGTGTAATGTGAAAGGGTCCAGTGATGCAGGGTGCTGTGTAATGTAAAGGGGTCCAGAGGTGCGGGGTTCTGTGTATTGTAAAGTGGTCCTGAGATGCAGGGTGCTATGTAATGTAAAAAGGTCCAGAGGTACAAGGGCTGTGTAATGTAAAGAGGTCCTTAGGTGCAAGGTGCTGTGTAATGCAAAGGGGTCCAGAGATGTAGGGTGCTGTGTAATGTAAAGGGTTCCAGTGATGCATGGTGCTGTGTAATGTAAAGGGGTCCAGTAATGCAGGGTGCTGTGTAATGTAAGGGGGTTCAGTGATGCAGGCTGTTGTGTAATGTAAGGGGGTCCAGTGATGCAGGGTGCTGTGTAATGTAAAGGGGTCCAGTGATGCAGGGTGCTGTGTAATGTAAAGGGGTCCAGTGATGCAGGGTGCTGTGTAATGTAAAGGGGTCCAGTAATGCAGGGTGCTGTGTAATGTAAGGGGGTTCAGTGATGCAGGCTGTTCTGTAATGTAAGGGGGTCCAGTGATGCAGGGTGCTGTGTAATGTAAAGGGGTCCTGTTCTGTCTCAACTACAAAGCGATAAAGTTCATCTCCAGGTTTAAGTAGGCCTTACTCAAGCTGGTTTGATATTCATCCCTTGCATCGATACCGGCAGTTTAACTCAATGAATAAACTCAGTTAGGACGACAGACGATGAATCCTTTCGAATGTTCCGTTTAATGATGGATATTCATAGGTAGAAAAACGCTGCAGTTGTAAGCCACATGTAAGATGTTTAGCATGGAAGATATACAGGAGTAATGACCAGAATCAGGAAGTGGAGGAGATATATAAAGAACTACGGTGAGAGAGAGAGTTCAGCTAGAAAGAAGGGGACAGATCTTAGACACAGAGCAAGAATAATCACATAGTGTAACACAACACTCCCCGTCTGAAATCTTTAGATTTCATAACCTTAAACTAAAATATATATTTTCAAAAAGTCCAATACTGACGAATGTCCTGGAACCTGTAATAAAAAACATGCAACAAGCAAATAATAAACGTAAGTTCAACAGGATGAAGAACATAAAGTCACAGTATGATGTCTTCAAATAATTCCAAAGTTCTGAGTAGAACCTGTAGATGGCAGCAATGTACTCCCCGCCGTGCCAACAGCATGGCTAGTCCTTGCACAAGTCACTCACCTGGCAAAAGGAGTACTAACTCTGTAATTGGTCGACTAAAGGTTTGTGTCGATCCTCCCTTGGTTACCTTGACTTCTACCTTCCGGACTTTGTTATCGTCGCTGGGCATAACTTTAGTAAAAAGACCCATAGGCCACTCATTCCGACAATCTTCCTTGTCTTTTAGAAGGATGAGGTCTCCAACCTTAAGATTCGGCTTAGATGCTTGCCATTTGTTACGACCTTGAAGGTGATGAAGATACTTTTTCTTCCAGCGATGCCAGAACACATTGGCTAGATGCTGCACCTGCTTCCATTGATGCCTGTAATGGTGTGACCGCAGCTTCTGTTTTGTACTTACAGAAGTGTGGAGTGAGGTGTTCACAGTTCTTATTTTCTTATCTTCAGGGTTTACTAGCCCATAGGTGGTGTCAATAGGGAGTAAGTAAGAGTCCTCACGCAGAAACCTTGGAGGTAACAGCCATAAGCTATCCTGAAGAGCGGCAGGTGACACGGCTCTGGTCCCACAGTCAGCTGGGTTGAGTTCAGTGGGAACATGATGCCATTGACTTGGTAGAGAGAATCTCTTGATACGTTCAACCCTGTTGCTGACGTACACATAAAATTGTTTTGTTTGGTTGTTTATGTAACCAAGTACTACCTTACTGTCTGTATAGAAGGTGAAGGAATCAATTCTAGTGTCCATTTCACTTCGTATGACCTCGGCAATTTCTACTGCTAGCACGGCTGCACAAAGTTCAAGTCTTGGTATGGTATGTGCAGGCTTGGGTGTGAGTTTTGCCTTGCCTAGGACAAAACTACAGTGTGATTCTCCATTCAGTTCAGAGGTCTTCAAATAGGCTACTGCAGCAATAGCTTCAACTGATGCATCAGAGAAAATATGAATCTCTCTCCGGTTAGCAGTTGAAGTGGATCCTGGAACATAGCAACGGGGAATCTGAAGTTTTTCTAGTGACTTCAAAGAATATCTCCACCTTTCCCACTTGTGTTAATTCTCACTAGGCAAGGGAGTATCCCAGTCTATGTTCTCAGTAGACAACTGTCTTAGTAAAATCTTACCTTGAATGGTAACTGGAGCAAGGAAACCCAGTGGGTAATAGATGCTATTCACCACGGACAGGACTCCTCTCTTAGTGAAGGGTTTGTCACAAGTTGACACTTGGAAGGTGAATTTGTCTTGCTTGATGTTCCACAACAAACCCAGACTTCGCTGTACAGGAGGCACATCTGTACCTAAGTCAAGGTTTTTTAGACTAGTGGCATAGTCCTCAGAGTGAAAGGCGTTCATAAGTTCCTGGCTGTTGGATATAATCTTGTGCAGTCTAAGGTTTGCTACAGACAGCATCTCCTTTGTTCTGGTGAGAAGATCAATTGCTTCTTTAGCAGTTGGAAAGGACTTAAGTGCGTCATCAACATAGAAGTTTCTTTCAACAAATTGACGGGCATCAGATCCATATTCAACTTCTCCAGTCTGAGCTGTTCTCCTTAGCCCATAAGTTGCCACTGCTGGGGAAGGACTGTTACCGAAGACATGTACCTTCGTGCGATAATCTATAACTTCCTTGTTGAGGTCATTGTCCTTGTGCCATAGAAACCTGAGGTAGTTTCTGTTGTCTTCTCTGACGATGAAGCAGTGAAACATCTGTTGAATGTCGGCCATTACTGCTACAGGCTCTTGTCTGAAACGAATCAAGACTCCTGTTAGACTGTTGTTCAAGTTGGGTCCAGTAAGGAGCATGTTGTTAAGAGAAACACCTTCGTGCTGAGCACTGGAATCAAAGATAACTCTGATTTGGTCTGGTTTGCGTGGGTGATACACTCCAAAGGATGGAAGGTACCAGCATTCTTCTCCCTCCTTTAGTGGGGGAGCAGGCTCTGCATGATCTCTGTCAAATACATTTTGCATAAAGTCCACAAAGTGCTTTTGCATCTCTGGTTTCCTGCTTAAGTTTCACTTTAAGGAGGAGAATCTACTGATGGCCTGCTGTAAGTTGTTGGGCAATCTCTCTCTTGGGAGACGAAAGGGTAGGGGTGCTACCCAGTTATTGGAGTCATCTTGAAATAACTCATTGTCCATTACCTTGATGAATTCTTTGTCTTCCATTGAAGGAGCCAGTATGTCATCTTCACTGGTTGCATTAAACACTGTAGAGCCGAAGTCGCCATCATGGCAGGAGAAAGGGCTTGTCTCACCTGAGATACCATGTTGCCATTCGTGGCTGGCTATCTTCTCTTTCACCCAGTAGTGATGTGGGCATGGCTCAAAGTAAGTGTTTCGGCCATTTGGCAGAACATTTGTCTTGAATGACGAAATGTTGGTAGGTCTTTTCATTTTGCCTATGCAGAGATTGCCTATGATGACCCACCCTAGATCCGTGCGCTGGGCAAATGGGGCATCTGGGGGTCCACTGACTTGTCTGTGTACCTTGTGAACTCTTAGAATGTCTCTTCCTAACAGAAGAAGGATCTGAGCATCTTTGTCAAGCGGCGGTATCTCATTTGCTATTACCTTGAGGTGAGGGTGATGGAAAGCAGCAGCTGGAGTAGGGATTTCTTCCCTGTTAGCAGGTATCTGATTGCACTCAACAAGTGTAGGTAAGGGTAATTGCAAGTTACCTTTGAGAGAAGATACCATGAGTCCATGAGCCCTTCTTCCAGAAACCTCTATAGTTCCACTACAGGTACCCAAGGTGTAAGGATGAGCTTCGCCTTTTATTTCAAATAGATTGAACAATTCCGATTTTGCAAGTGATCGATTGCTCTGATCGTCTAAGATAGCATATGCCTTTAGAGACTTTTCTGGTTGATCCTTGTGGTATATGTTCACCAAGCATATCTTAGCACAGGACTTACCACAGAGGTCTTCTCCACAAACTTCAGTGCAGGATGAAGAAATGATGGTAGAATTAGGCACTTGGTCTGTATTCTCCCCGCCATGCGTTAACCTGGGAGGAGTGTTGGCAGGTTGTGCAGAGCTGGGCTCAAGAGGATGGAGGGCTTGCACATGTTCTTCAGAGCCACACTCTATGCACTTGATGGACACATTACAGTCCCTTGCAAAATGTTCTGTAGAAGCACAGCACCTGAAACATACCCTAAATGTCTTTAAAAGCTCCTTGCGCTCTTCCAGAGGCTTTTTCCTAAAGCCGATACATTTATTGAGGGGGTGTGGCTTCTTGTGTATGGGACACTCTCTGTTAGGGTTTTCAATCTTCCTACTCTGTTTGTTCGTGGCCAGAACTGTGGTAGGAGTGGGAAGGATGTCAGTCTTTTTCACGGACACTGGGCCTCTATGGTTTCTGTAGTTGCCCTGAAGACTGGTACTCTTAGGAAAGGGTGAGAAGAGGCTGTACTCACCGTAGGAAAAACTTGGATCGTTCTTGGTCTCTGCAATTTTCCTGATGAATTCACAGAAGAAAGAATGGAGGGAAGGAAACCTTGTTCTCTCTTTTGTATGATGACCCTAGTGCAGTCCATTTCTCTTGCAACCCATACGGGAGCTTGGAGACAATTGGGTTTACCCCTCTTGGAGTGTCAAGGTAACTGAGTCCAGGTAGTTTTGGGTCTGTCTTGGCTAGCTGAAGCTCAAGGAGAAGGTCACTCAGTCTCTGGAACTCCTTGTTGTCCTTACCGGATATCTTTGGGAAAGTTTCCAGACGCATGAACAAAGCATTTTCTATAGCTTCTGGACTGCCATAACTTTGCTCTAGTCGCTCCCATGCAGCTGTGAGGCCTGCAGTAGGATTATCCATGAAAACCGATCTTAATGGCTTAACACGTGCAGCAGATAGAGGACCAAGCCATTTGATCAGCAGATTCAATTCTTGATCAGCTGTAATGCCAAGATTGCTGATTGTAGTTCTGAAGGCACATTTCCAACTTCTGTAGTTCTCAGGTTGGTCATAAAAACTTGTAAGACCAGTCTTTGTGAGCTCTCTGCGAAGCATGTACCTCACAAACTCTTCTGTCTCAGTTGTCTCTGCCTTTATGTGTGATGCTGTTGGCTGTATGGTGCTGATTGCGTTATCTTTGACATTGTTGTTAAAGGACACGGAAATATGGTGCAGCAGATGCATCCAGGTGAGTTGCTTGCTTGAAGTCAGTTGTTCCAATGGTACGTTGATTCAAGGCTGTACCGGTGACTGGAGATTGATGACTTGCTTGAAGCTTGCGCTGATGCTCTGTGACGTATGAAGGCAGGCAAGGTAGGCAGGTAGGAAATGCAGTGGAGTGATTTTGAGTGCAGGAAGTTGCTGGAACCTCTTTAACTTGAAGCTGTGAAGGAGTCTCTATGTAGTCGGGAGCATTGGAGACAATGGAGTGTGCACTGCTGTGGCTTAGGACATAGTCTTTAGTGCGTTTGAGGGGGTCTTCCATATCTGCTATGTTTAGGTTAATGCTGTCTTTCTCACTTGCACCTTCGTCTGCACTGATAGCTTGCTGTAGAACCCTTAGCTTTGCCATGGCTGCGTCATGTTTACACTGTTCATTTAAGGTTTCCATTGTTGCTCTTTGTCGTGCTGACTGCGCTTCCAACTCTGCTCTTTTTTCTGCATATGCCACCTGCACTTTGCTGGCTTCCACTTCAGCGCGGGCATTAATAAGTCGCTCACTGAGTGTTGAGTATCTTGAACTATGGGATCTTGATGAGTTTTTAGAACGTCTGGTGGAAACAGATCTGTGAGATGCAGTGTCCTGTAACAGCTTTATTTTTGCTTCTGCCTTTAATCTGGTTTGCTGGATAAAACTGTCTCTTTCAATATTAAGAGCATTGACATGCTTTAACTGCCTCATCGCATTTTCTGTCTTCAAGTTTTGTAAGACATTAGTGAATTTGATGCTGGTAAGCTGATAAAGCTCATATGAGGCAGAAAGTTGTTTAATGGCGCCCTCTAGTGTCAGTAGTTCACGTTCAACAGACACTGTATTGGCTTCAGCGAGGATTTTCTCCCAGACTAATTCCAAGCTATTTGACAATTCAGTCCTTGAAGCTTCATAATTCTCCATTACTTTCCAAGTGGGTTTAACTGAGCGTTTGGGTAACTCAGTTTCTTCAGGAACTTGTGGGGAGGTAGATGTGAGTTCACATGCAGAAGCTTGGTCACTCATGATAGCAGACTGACTGTGAAAGCAGGCAGGATCTGTGTGCTGAAATATGACACTGTGCAGATTGTCTCAGGCTATAAGGCTGCCATGTGCTGCTCTGTCCCTTCTGTCTTGCTATGAGGGCAGTAAATCTTGTCTGTTTCAGTACTGACATGCAGAAATCTTGTAAATAGGCTGTGAAACTCTGTTTTTCTACTGTTCTGTCTCAACTACAAAGCGATAAAGTTCATCTCCAGGTTTAAGTAGGCCTTACTCAAGCTGGTTTGATATTCATCCCTTGCATCGATACCGGCAGTTTAACTCAATGAATAAACTCACAGTTAGGACGACAGACGATGAATACTTTCGAATGTTCCGTTTAATGATGGATATTCATAGGTAGAAAAACGTTGCAGTTGTAAGCCACACGTAAGATGTTTAGCATGGAAGATATACAGGAGTAATGACCAGAATCAGGAAGTGGAGGAGATATATAAAGAACTACGGTGAGAGAGAGAGTTCAGCTAGAAAGAAGGGGACAGATCTTAAAGACACAGAGCAAGAATAATCACATAGTGTAACACAACAGGTCCAGTGATGCAGGGTGCTGTGTAATGTAAAGGGGTCCAGTGATGCAGGGTGCTGTGTAATGTAAAGCTGTCCAGCGATGCAGGGTGCTGTGTAATGTAAAGGGGGCCAGTGATGCAGGGTGCTGTATAATGTAAAGGGGGCCAGTGATGCAGGGTGCTGTATAATGTAAAGGGGGCCAGTGATGCAGGGTGCTGTATAATGTAAAGGGGGCCAGTGATGCAGGGTGCTGTGTAATGTAAAGGGGTCCAGAGGTGCAGTTGTGGAGAGCGGGTACACAGTAGTGACAAAGAGATTTTGAAGGATGCAGGGGGCACAGTGGGGTGTTTTTACATTTTACCATGGGGGGTGCCAGATATAGGATCCGCCCCGGGTGCCAAATGCTCTAGGTACGCCCCTGTTCATATCTATAGATTTTTATGGTTAATGGAGTTGTTTTCTATTAGCTAGCTTCAATATCTCTCCTTTGGATCCTTGGATGGTCCTGAAGAAGCTACATATGAGAAATCCGTTGACATTGAGTATCTAAAATGGCAAAAGGTGTGTAATTTGGAATATTAATTTTATGTACTATATGTGTCATCTCGTGTAACAGTGAAGTCCACAGAGTTGTCGTCCTCCTTTCTTATTGAATATAGTGATACTGGAAAGTGGTACAGTGATGGTCCTTATGTTATTTAATTAAAGGAAGCCAAAGAAGTAGTTTTAAAGGCTGATGGTTTTATTTTTCCAGTTGTGCCCTACTGCTCTTCTGGCAGTCCATCTGCTTCTCGCTTGATTTTTTTTTTAACCACTTGCCGACCGCCGCACGACGATATACGTTGACAGAATGGCACGGCTGCACATATGGGCGTACAGGTACGTCCCCTTTAAGATGCGAGCCATGGGTCGCGCGCGCCGCCGGCACGCTCACGACCCTGTCGGGAGCTCCGGGACCCGCAGACCCGATCGCCACCGGTGTCCCGCGATCGGGTCACAGAGCTGAAGAACGGGGAGAGGTAAGTGTAAACAAACCTTTCCCCGTTCTTCCTAGTGACACTGTCCGTGATAGTCTGTTCCCTGTCATCGCATTCAGCGATCAGTGACGTGTCACGCCAAGCCATGCACCCAAAACAGTTAGAATCACTCCCTAGGACACACTTAACCCCTTCAGTGCCCCCTACAGGTTAACCCCTTCACTGGCAGTGTCGTTTTTACAGTAAACGGTGGTATAAAAATGCACTGATCGCTGTAAAAATGACAAGGGTGTCAGAAGTGTCCGCCATAATGTCGCAGTCGCGATAAAAAACGCTGATCGCCGCCATTACTAGAAAAAAAAATATTAATAAAAATGCCATAAAACTATCCCCTATTTTGTAGACGCTATAACTTTTGCGCAAACCAATAAACGCTTATTGCAATTTTTCTTTTCTTTTTTTTTTACCAAAAATATGTAGAAGAATACATATCGGCCTAAACTGAGGAATTTTTTTTTTATTAGATATTATTATAGCAAAAAGTCAAAAATATAGAATTTTTTCAAAATTGTCGCTCTATTTTTGTTTATAAGGGCAAAAAATAAAAACCGCAGAGGTGATCAAATCCCACCAAAAGAAAGCTCTATTTGTGGGAAAATAAGGACGTCAATTTTGTTTGGGAGCCATGTCGCACGACTGCGCAATTGTCGGTTAAAGCGACGCAGTGCCGAATCGCAAAAAGTGCTCTGGTCAGGAAGGGGGTAAATTCTTCCGGGGCTGTAGCGGTTAACATTGCAATTACATTTTTTTAAACTTGGATAAATGGAAGAGCAATTGAGCAGCAAAAATTTGATGAGGTGCTGCCATACAGAAAGCAGTGATATCTATGATCTGGACCCCAGATTTTCTAGACTCTCTGACTGGATAGCTGACCACTGAGCTGCCCAAACCACTGGAGCCAGTCAGCTAAATAACCAGACATCACAGCTGATACCGAATATATTTGTGTTATTTGTAACATTCTTATTAGTAGGGATATTTGTGGCTGCCTTAGGGGCCAGTTTACACCACATGCAGTCCAGTGCGTTGTTTTTTTTTCTGCATCAAAAATGCATGGAAAGTAGGTTATATGATTTTCAATGGTATAGTTCACACCAGTGCTTTCAGTTCCAGTGTGTTCCAGAAAAAAAATAGAACATGCTGCATTTTACCTGCACTGGACTGTACTGGAACGCTGTAAAACGCATCAAAAACGCACTGGAACGCACCAGAATGCACCAAAAACGCACTGAAACACAATTGTTATTTAGGATTAAGAAAAAAGTGGGGTGAAAAAAGCACTTGACTGCATCAAAAACGCACTGGAACGCATCAAAAACACGTCAAAAACGCGCATGCAAAAAAGCACCTGGAACACATCCGGATTGCATTTCTATGGTGTGAACTGGCCCTAAAAGTGCCTTCTAGATTGCCTGGCTGGTTTCTGGGTGAGATGAGTCACTTTGCACGTTTCCATCAGTGCAGTTCCCTGTTACTGAATTGTAGTCTTTTCCTGCATTGTCCCAAAAGGAGTATCACTATGCATATTTTTGTGGGGTCACCTATACAGTCCCATCCCCAATCCCTTTTGTGGGGTCACAGGGTCTCTCAATCCCGTTTCGGAGAGAGTGAGGTTGGATTAGAACACCTGCCAGTTTTTTATTGCTGTCTGTATCCTCGAAAGTGAAACACTAAAAGTAAAAGAAGATCCCCAATGTTGGGTTAACACCAGAACACTGGATAGGAAATCTTCCAATGGTGACACCCCAGGATTCCCCACACTTTGGAGGGAATTCCTCTTACTTCCTATTTTGGCTATAGGACAGGAAGCGTAGGGACAAAGATGTAAAAAAAAAAAAAAAAATTCTGACAGTGTTCAAAACCCTCCATTACTCTATCCAAAATGAAAAAAATAAGTTTTGCCGTTCTACTTTAGTAATCTATTGCACATCTAGCCATTTTTTTTTTTAAATACATTTTTTGTAAAAAGTATCTCACGTATTGCTCTTAATCATCTACCTAAAACCATTCATAGTTGTTGGATGACAGTCAACTGATTGACTGTGGCACTCGTGTTCTGTAGAATGATTATGTAAGCAGGAGACACGATTTCAGATGGACATATGTGTTTGGGTCCTGTGCTGGCCTCATCTCGGGGCAAGGGCAGCGGCTGGCTGGGAAAATCCATGAGGTACAGTTTAGTCTGCATTCGTGGTATGTCATCCAATGGGTGACTGCAGAGGTTGTACAGTGCCAATAGACTGATATCACAGTCCTACCTAGCCAGAAAGAAAAATCATTCGGTTGGGGGCAGGTTTACTCGCTGATGGCTTGTTACTTTTTGTGTATTACCTGTCCTGCTTGCTGCTTTGTTCTGTCTTCTATCCTCCTTGTCACTATCTCTGTAATTTATTTGTGATTGTTGTTCTGTTACCTTAGTTTTGCTTGTTTGTCTGTCCCCAATCTCACTCTCTGGCTCGTTGCTCTGTCCGCTGGTTCACTCTCTGGCTTGTTTCTCCATCACCCGCTCTCGCGCTCTCTCCCCGCTCTCGCGCTCTCTCCCCGCTCTCTCCCCGCTCTCTCCCCGCTCTCTCCGCGCTCTCTCCGCGCTCTCTCCGCGCTCTCTCCCCGCTCTCTCCCCGCTCTCTCCCCGCTCTCTCCCCGCGCTCTCCCCGCGCTCTCCCCGCGCTCTCCCCGCGCTCTCCCCGCGCTCTCCCCGCGCTCTCCCCGCTCTCTCCCCGCTCTCTCCCCGCTCTCTCCCCGCTCTCTCCCCGCTCTCTCCCCGCTCTCTCCCCCTCTCCCCGCTCTCTCTCTCCCCGCTCTCTCTCTCTCCCCGCGCGCTCTCTCTCCCCGCGCGCTCTCTCTCCCCGCGCGCTCTCTCTCCCCGCGCTCTCTCTCTCCCCCGCGCTCTCTCTCTCCCCGCGCTCTCTCTCTCCCCGCGCGCTCTCTCTCCCCGCGCGCTCTCTCTCCCCGCGCGCTCTCTCTCTCCCCGCGCGCTCTCTCTCCCCCCGCGCGCTCTCTCTCCCCCCCGCGCGCTCTCTCTCCCCCCGCTCTCTCTCCCCCCGCGCGCTCTCTCTCCCCCCGCGCGCTCTCTCTCCCCCCCGCGCGCTCTCTCTCCCCCCGCGCGCTCTCTCTCTCCCCCGCGCGCTCTCTCTCCCCCCGCGCGCTCTCTCTCCCCCCGCGCGCTCTCTCTCTCCCCGCGCGCTCTCTCTCTCCCCGCGCGCTCTCTCTCTCCCCGCGCGCTCTCTCTCTCCCCGCGCGCTCTCTCTCTCCCCCGCGCGCTCTCTCTCTCCCCGCGCGCTCTCTCTCTCCCCGCGCGCTCTCTCTCCCCGCGCGCCCTCTCTCCCCGCGCGCCCTCTCTCCCCGCGCGCCCTCTCTCCCCGCGCGCTCTCTCTCCCCCGCGCGCCCTCTCTCCCCGCGCGCCCTCTCTCCCCCGCGCGCTCTCTCTCCCCGCGCGCTCTCTCTCCCCGCGCGCTCTCTCTCCCCCTCCCTGCCCCGTCCTCTCTCTCTCTCCCCCTCCCTGCCCCGTCCTCTCTCTCTCTCCCCCTCCCTGCCCCGTCCTCTCTCTCTCTCTCCCCCTCCCTGCCCCGTCCTCTCTCTCTCTCTCTCCCCCTCCCTGCCCCGTCCTCTCTCTCTCTCTCTCCCCCTCCCTGCCCCGTCCTCTCTCTCTCTCTCTCCCCCTCCCTGCCCCGTCCTCTCTCTCTCTCCCCCTCCCTGCCCCGTCCTCTCTCTCTCTCCCCCTCCCTGCCCCGTCCTCTCTCTCTCTCTCCCCCTCCCTGCCCCGTCCTCTCTCTCTCTCTCTCCCCCTCCCTGCCCCGTCCTCTCTCTCTCTCTCTCCCCCTCCCTGCCCCGTCCTCTCTCTCTCTCCCCCTCCCTGCCCCGTCCTCTCTCTCTCTCTCTCCCCCTCCCTGCCCCGTCCTCTCTCTCTCTCTCCCCCTCCCTGCCCCGTCCTCTCTCTCTCTCTCCCCCTCCCTGCCCCGTCCTCTCTCTCTCTCTCCCCCTCCCTGCCCCGTCCTCTCTCTCTCTCTCCCCCTCCCTGCCCCGTCCTCTCTCTCTCCCCCTCCCTGCCCCGTCCTCTCTCTCTCTCTCCCCCTCCCTGCCCCGTCCTCTCTCTCTCTCCCCCTCCCTGCCCCGTCCTCTCTCTCTCTCTCCCCCTCCCTGCCCCGTCCTCTCTCTCTCTCTCCCCCTCCCTGCCCCGTCCTCTCTCTCTCTCTCTCTCCCCCTCCCTGCCCCGTCCTCTCTCTCTCTCTCTCTCCCCCTCCCTGCCCCGTCCTCTCTCTCTCTCTCTCTCCCCCTCCCTGCCCCGTCCTCTCTCTCTCTCTCTCTCCCCCTCCCTGCCCCGTCCTCTCTCTCTCTCTCTCTCCCCCTCCCTGCCCCGTCCTCTCTCTCTCTCCCCCTCCCTGCCCCGTCCTCTCTCTCTCTCTCTCTCTCTCTCCCCCTCCCTGCCCCGTCCTCTCTCTCTCTCTCTCTCCCCCTCCCTGCCCCGTCCTTTCTCTCTCTCTCTCTCCCCCTCCCTGCCCCGTCCTCTCTCTCTCTCTCTCTCTCTCCCCCTCCCTGCCCCGTCCTCTCTCTCTCTCTCTCTCTCTCCCCCTCCCTGCCCCGTCCTCTCTCTCTCTCTCCCCCTCCCTGCCCCGTCCTCTCTCTCTCTCTCTCCCCCTCCCTGCCCCGTCCTCTCTCTCTCTCTCCCCCTCCCTGCCCCGTCCTCTCTCTCTCTCTCCCCCTCCCTGCCCCGTCCTCTCTCTCTCTCTCTCTCCCCCTCCCTGCCCCGTCCTCTCTCTCTCTCTCTCCCCCTCCCTGCCCCGTCCTCTCTCTCTCTCTCCCTGCCCCGTCCTCTCTCTCTCTCTCTCTCTCCCTGCCCCGTCCTCTCTCTCTCTCTCTCTCCCTGCCCCGTCCTCTCTCTCTCTCTCTCCCTGCCCCGTCCTCTCTCTCTCTCTCTCTCTCCCTGCCCCGTCCTCTCTCTCTCTCTCTCTCTCCCTGCCCCGTCCTCTCTCTCTCTCTCTCTCCCTGCCCCGTCCTCTCTCTCTCTCTCTCTCCCTGCCCCGTCCTCTCTCTCTCTCTCTCTCCCTGCCCCGTCCTCTCTCTCTCTCTCTCTCTCTCTCCCTGCCCCGTCCTCTCTCTCTCTCCCTGCCCCGTCCTCTCTCTCCCTCCCTCTCTCTCTCTCTCTCCCTCTCTCTCTCTCTCTCCCCCTCCCTCTCTCTCTCTCCCCCTCCCTCTCTCTCTCTCCCCCTCCCTCTCTCTCTCTCCCCCTCCCTCTCCCCCTCCCTGCCCCGTCCTCTCTCTCTCTCCCCCTCCCTCTCCCCCTCCCTGCCCCGTCCTCTCTCTCTCTCCCCCTCCCTGCCCCGTCCTCTCTCTCTCTCTCTCTCTCTCCCCCTCCCTGCCCCGTCCTCTCTCTCTCTCTCTCTCCCCCTCCCTGCCCCGTCCTCTCTCTCTCCCCCTCCCTCTCCCCCTCCCTGCCCCGTCCTCTCTCTCTCTCTCTCCCCCTCCCTCTCCCCCTCCCTGCCCCGTCCTCTCTCTCTCTCTCTCCCCCTCCCTGCCCCGTCCTCTCTCTCTCTCTCCCCCTCCCTGCCCCGTCCTCTCTCTCTCTCCCCCTCCCTGCCCCGTCCTCTCTCTCTCTCCCCTCCCTGCCCCGTCCTCTCTCTCTCTCTCCCCCTCCCTCTCCCCCTCCCTGCCCCGTCCTCTCTCTCTCTCTTCCCCCTCCCTGCCCCGTCCTCTCTCTCTCTCTTCCCCCTCCCTGCCCCGTCCTCTCTCTCTCTCCCCCCTCCCTGCCCCGTCCTCTCTCTCTCTCCCCCCTCCCTGCCCCGTCCTCTCTCTCTCTCCCCCCTCCCTGCCCCGTCCTCTCTCTCTCTCCCCCCTCCCTGCCCCGTCCTCTCTCTCTCTCCCCCCCTCCCTGCCCCGTCCTCTCTCTCTCTCCCCCCCTCCCTGCCCCGTCCTCTCTCTCTCTCTCTCCCCCTCCCTGCCCCGTCCTCTCTCTCTCTCTCCCCCTCCCTGCCCCGTCCTCTCTCTCTCTCTCCCCCTCCCTGCCCCGTCCTCTCTCTCTCTCTCCCCCTCCCTGCCCCGTCCTCTCTCTCTCTCTCCCCCTCCCTGCCCCGTCCTCTCTCTCTCTCCCCCTCCCTGCCCCGTCCTCTCTCTCTCTCTCCCCCTCCCTGCCCCGTCCTCTCTCTCTCCCCCTCCCTCTCCCCCTCCCTGCCCCGTCCTCTCTCTCTCCCCCCTCCCCTCTCCCCCTCCCTGCCCCGTCCTCTCTCTCTCCCCCTCCCTCTCCCCCTCCCTGCCCCGTCCTCTCTCTCTCCCCCTCCCTGCCCCGTCCTCTCTCTCTCTCTCTCCCCCTCCCTGCCCCGTCCTCTCTCTCTCTCCCCCTCCCTGCCCCGTCCTCTCTCTCTGCCCCGTCCTCTCTCTCTCTCCCCCTCCCTGCCCCGTCCTCTCTCTCTCTCCCCCTCCCTGCCCCGTCCTCTCTCTCTCTCTCCCCCTCCCTGCCCCGTCCTCTCTCTCTCTCTCCCCCTCCCTGCCCCGTCCTCTCTCTCTCCCCCTCCCTGCCCCGTCCTCTCTCTCTCTCTCCCCCTCCCTGCCCCGTCCTCTCTCTCTCCCCCTCCCTGCCCCGTCCTCTCTCTCTCTCTCCCCCTCCCTGCCCCGTCCTCTCTCTCTCTCCCCCTCCCTGCCCCGTCCTCTCTCTCTCTCTCTCCCCCTCCCTGCCCCGTCCTCTCTCTCTCTCCCCCTCCCTGCCCCGTCCTCTCTCTCTCTCCCCCTCCCTGCCCCGTCCTCTCTCTCTCTCCCCCTCCCTGCCCCGTCCTCTCTCTGTCTCTCTCTCCTCCTCCCTGCCCCGTCCTTTCTCTCTCTCTCTCTCCCCCTCCCTGCCCCGTCCTCTCTCTCTCTCTCTCTCCCCCTCCCTGCCCCGTCCTCTCTCTCTCCCCCTCCCTGCCCCGTCCTCTCTCTCTCCCCCTCCCTGCCCCGTCCTCTCTCTCTCTCCCCCTCCCTGCCCCGTCCTCTCTCTCTCTCTCTCCCCCTCCCTGCCCCGTCCTCTCTCTCTCTCTCCCCCTCCCTGCCCCGTCCTCTCTCTCTCTCTCCCCCTCCCTGCCCCGTCCTCTCTCTCTCTCTCTCTCCCCCTCCCTGCCCCGTCCTCTCTCTCTCTCTCCCCCTCCCTGCCCCGCCCCCTCTCTCTCTCTCTCCCTCCCTGCCCCGTCCTCTCTCTCTCTCTCCCCCTCCCTGCCCCGTCCTCTCTCTCTCTCTCCCCCTCCCTGCCCCGTCCTCTCTCTCTCTCTCTCCCCCTCCCTGCCCCGTCCTCTCTCTCGCTCTCTCCCCCTCCCTGCCCCGTCCTCTCTCTCGCTCTCTCCCCCTCCCTGCCCCGTCCTCTCTCTCTCTCTCCCCCTCCCTGCCCCGTCCTCTCTCTCTCTCTCCCCCTCCCTGCCCCGTCCTCTCTCTCGCTCTCTCTCTCGCTTCCTCTTTGGCTTTATTGCTCTTGTTTTGTCCAATGTGTAGCTCTCATTTGTGTTTCTGTGTCGTCTCTTGCCCATTGCCTTGCTCTCTATCGCCTTTCTTACCCCCTTGCTCTGCTTTCCAGTCTCACTCAGACAAGAAGTTTGACTACAGACAATTTGCTGCTATTCCGTCTTCCAAACCCGTATATGAGATTCAGGTACTGTCTGCATGCTGTCACATGACCCGGCTGGCAGCCTATTTCTGTCTGGCTATAACATCGGAGTCTCTCAGTTTCCGGTCTGTTTGTGGTGCATTGTGGCCCTGTGTGCTTTGGTGATGGTGATGGGGGGGGGGGGATTGTTGGTTTCTTGTTGGCCTTGTACAGTGTGGTGAAGGCCTCTCCTATCTGTGTATTATGTCTCATATGCTCCTCTATCACACCTCCCATAGTAAGTTCATCTGCATTATGGAGGCACACAAGCTCTCATAGGTCAGAGTGCCGCATTTTATAGCAACCAACCAACAATCAGATGTCGGTCTTCAGGTTGGTCACTGTGGTTACTGCCCATTATTTTTAACTCTTTGTGCTTATTAAAGGGAATCTAAAGCACTTTGTCAGGTTTTGAGTTATGTCAGCGACCTATCTGTGCGTATTACTATTTTACAGGCCTTGCTGCCATAGATAACCTGTCATTTTATAGTTGAATGAGGGGCCACTGTATCTGCGTTTTATGTATTTTACATAAGCAAGCTGTGCTTCCTGTTTGGTAGATTTTCACGGTGACTACTCTTTAATGTTCCACTCTCAGTTGGAGTTTGCCAGACTGCTTGGAAATAGCAAGCACTAGACCCAATCCACTAGGATGGATGAGTTATTATAGCGCAGTCAGTTTTATCCCATGATAATTTTGGCCGTCATTTCATAAAGTTAAATATGGCTTTTTGGTGGAACTGTTCTTCTATGGAATGGAGCATAAAACTCTGAAAGCCGCTTTATTTTAGCAATGCTCTCAGAAAACATCATCATCAGCATTGACCATCAGCCATTTCCTGCTTTTCTCAATGGTAGATCCCAAAATTGTATGTGTGCCCCCCCCCCCTTTTTTTTTTGTTCTAGTTTTGGATGGAGTAGATAAAGATAAGACCCTCTTTTTGCGATATTATTGCAGTCTATGCCCCCTCAGAGGTACATTCATCCTCTCCTTGTATCCTAGTGACTATTATCACAGGGACACAAGTTGATGGGAAATCTTACATTTTATGGCTCATTCACACAGGGTGCTTTACTCCGGGTCCCGTGCAGGTCCATGTTTTCCCTCCATGAGGATGCACGAGCATTACATGCAGTCCTATTTGTTTCTATTGGGACACGCGTCTGCACAGACAGTGTCGTGGTCTCCTAATATAACATGCAGGTGAGTGCGGGTCCCCGAACTCCTACAGAGTGCTTTCGGGGACTCTCACCTGCATGCCATATTAGGACGCAGCAGCTGTGTCTGTGCAGCCGCGTGTCCCAATAGAAACGAATGGGGGGGATGCACTGGTGTTACATGTAGCCCCATACCGGCGTCCCATTAATTTCTATCTGGACACATGGCTGCACAGACACAGCCGCTGTGTCCTAATATGACATACAGGTGAGTGCGGGTCCCCAAATACATATCGGGGTGCATTCGGGGACCCTCACCGCATGCCATATTAGGACGCAGCAGCTGTGTCCGTGCAGCCGTGTGTCCCAATAGAAACAAATGGGATGCCAGCATGGCGATGCACACAACACATATGCATCTGCATGCACGAAAAACACAGGCCTGCATGAGGCCCACAATTAATGAGCCCTTAAGCCTCGTACACACGGGCGGGAATCCCGTTGGGGGAAAAAAAAAGTCAGTTTTCCCGACGGGATTCCCGGCAAGCTTGCCTTGCTCGCCCAGTGTACACACGGCCATTAAAAAGAACTGCAGTTCTTTTGAATGGCAAGAACGTGATGACATCATCGTCTACGACGAGCCTGCGCTCGTCACATTCGATGCCATCGCCGCCATCTTGCTACACCCTACACTACCCTTGTATGCTACCGCGCATGCGTCCAAGTCTTTTCGAGCATGCGCGGGTTTACCTGGACAAGGTAAGCATACAGACGACCGGGTTTCTCGGCAGGAAAACTCTGCCGAGAATCCGGACGAGAAAAATAGAGAGCAGGTTCTCTATTTTTCTCGTCGAGATTCCCGGCAGTTTTCCTGCCGAGAAATCATACACATGAATGGTTTTCTCTGCAAAAAGCTCTCCCAGCAGTTTTCTTGCCGAGAAAACCGGTCGTGTGTACGAGGCTTTACAGTTGTCACTGGAACAAGAGTTGAGGGAAAATCTTTCAATCTTCATCTCCCTTTTAATGGAGATTTCCTTTCACTTCCTTCTGCGTCTTTAGAACAGGAAGTGGAAGGAAATCTCCCCAATGGGACAAGGCAAAAATAACCCGATAACCCAATAAGAAAAGGGAGTATTATAAAAACATATATATATATATATATATATATATATATATATATATATATAGGCATTATTATGACTTATTATCAGGTCAGTGTAACAGTGACTTGAGATATATAATAGTTGGCTATAGTTTCCTTTTAAATTTCACAAACGTCTGTCTTATTTTTCCAGGCCCCAACTCCTTCCCGCTCGACACGCTCCTTATTCCCAGCTCACAGGGTCGCTTAACAAATCTTAATGAATCTCCAACCACCTTTCCTGGGATTGGAAAGTAAACGTGGTATTAGGCGGCCCCGTCTGTCCTCCTCTGGCCCCACCACACTTCTCATTTATCCCTCTATGCTTTGTGTTCTGGGAATAGGTTTCCTCTTTGCTTGAAGTGTGTGGTGATGCATATAAACCTTGCTGCATGCTTTGTACTGAGTGTTATGTATGTATCATGAGTTCCCGCTGTAATCCAAATTTATCTGTTTCCCGTATCTAGTCCCCTGACACAACGCCGGGCCTGAAGTACGAGGATGGACGAACATCAGGTGAGGGTAGTGGAACACCCATATGGCCCAACAGCGATGAATAGAAATGCCGGTGTAACACTGCTGCCTTCCCTTAGGGCTCCTTCACACGTCTGATTGGGGAGTGGTAAAACCCCACGGTTGAGGCGTGCTTTTACTGACCTACCCTTCGCCAAGACGCCTTGAGCACACAGTGGCCTTTACCAGCCGAGGCAATGATACAGAGCCCTCAGTGCACTCGAGGTAGAGGCAACACCTTCTTCCTATATGGGAACATTCCCATATAGGAGGAAAGAAAGGCAATCCCACACCCAGCACTGCTTTTGTAATGTGTTTGTGGATGGAAACCGTTGTTGAGGCTAAACCCGGGGGCACAAAAAATTTATATAATTATATTTATCAGTAGACACAAAGGTTGTTAAGCCACTTTGTGTGCAGCTTATGCCTTTGTGAATCTAGATATTGCTTTTTAAATGTAGCAATGACATCCTCACTGTGCTGTACATAGCCTGTGCAGAGAGCAGAGCTGTGGGAGGGGCCCAACAGGCTCCACCCACTACAGGCTGCCTGCGGCTGAGGTGGAGACCAGACCAGTAACCCTGCACAAGGGGAGGGGGCAGCAGTGAATGGTCTTTATTACAGGAAGTCTCACACTGGATTACTGCACAGATCTGGAAGAAATACAAAAAGCGCACCAAGATTCAAGAAGAATACACACGATAAATGGATTTATACATATTAGCTTATCCTAGTGTTTAGCTTTAACAGAGTGAAGAAGGGTTCTACATCTGTCTTGCTGCTTTTATTGCTGTTTGTTTTACCATTGGAACAGTCTTTTCATTTAAGTGGAGTTTCACCCAAAAATGGAACTTCCGCTTATCCGGTTCCTCCCCCCCTCTGGTGTCACATTTGGCACCTTTCAGGGGGGAGGGTAGAGCAGACACCTGTCTAATACAGGTATTTGCTCCCACTTCCAGCAATAAATCGCCGCAGATTACATGGCGATGTGCGGCCCCTCCTCCGTCCCCCCTGCTGTCTTCTGGGAGACGCAACAGGTCCCAGAAGACAGGGACCAGTGAGAACGCGCAGCACGGCTCGCGCATGCGCAGTAGGGGAACCATGAAGTGAAGCCGCAAGGCTTCACTTCCTGATTCCCTTACTGAAGATGCCGGCGCCTCCACCCGAGAGCCGAGGGACAGATTGGCTTCAGATGAGGACATCGTGGGTGCCCTGGACAGTTAAGTGTCCTAATATTAAAAGTCAGCAGCTGCAATATTTGTAGCTGCTGACTTTTAAATTTAGTTTTCTCGGCGGACTCCACTTTAACTTCCTGTCTGGGTGACCACACAGGTTTTGCCGTATTCACTACCCAATTTTAACTGAAGCGCTAAGCCTTACCTACTCCATAAAAAACAGAGCTGACAGGCAGGGATAGAGGGGGGAATATCTGCCGATGACGGAGGCATGTAAAACTAACCACGGTGTCAGGGCTCAGCAGCCATGATAAGCCGTGGTCAGTTTACAGAGGGCAGGATCAGCCAGGAATTTCAGGTGATACAGGGGGCCAAATTACACAACACAAGCACTGTGCTGCATAACATGCTTTAAGGCAGGGGTCCTCAAACTTTTTAAACAGGGGGCCAGTTCATGGTCCCTCAGACTGTTGGCGGGCCGGACTATAGTTTAAAAAAATATAAACAAATTCCTATGCACACATCTTATTTGTAGTGCAAAAAAAACAGGGAAAAAAAGAATTTAATATTTAAAATAAACTATTTTAATCAACATAAACTTTTTAGTATTTCACAGACTCCCCTCATCACAGATCCCCCTCCCCCATCACAGAACAACTCTATCACAGATCCCCCCCATCAAAAAGCCCCCATATAAGGTCATCCATCACAGACCCCCCCATCACAGACCCCCCCATCACAGACCCCCCCCATCACAGACCCCCCCATCACAGACCCCCCCCCATCACAGACCCCCCCCCATCACAGACCCCCCCCATCACAGACCCCCCCCATCACAGACCCCCCCCATCACAGACCCCCCCCCATCACAGACCCCCCCCCATCACAGACCCCCCCCCCCATCACAGACCCCCCCCCCCATCACAGACCCCCCCCATCACAGACCCCCCCCCATCACAGACCCCCCCCATCACAGACCCCCCCATCACAAATCCCCCCATCACAAATCCCCCCATCACAAATCCCCCCGTAACGGACACCCCCATCACAGAGCCCCCCGTAACGGACACCCCCATCACAGAGCCCCCCGTAACAGATCCCCCATCAGACTCCCCCCATCACAGTCTTCCCCCAACCACAATAGAAATATGTGTATTCCAGAAAGTTTAACAATCGGCAGATAAAGATACTACAAACATCTGGTGTTAGCGCTTCAATCATCCCGGCACCATGGTTGTTATGGTGTCAGGGTGATTGAAGCGCATTATTTCTATTATTACATAGTAATATCAAATTAAATAGTTCAACTCACCATAATTCAGAATCAGTCGGAGCTCTGATGTCAATGTCCCCAGCCAGCGGAGTGCCTCCTTGCATCTCAGGTGTCCCCAGCCAGCGGAGTGCCTCCTTGCATCTCAGGTGTCCCCAGCCAGCGGAGTGCCTCCTTGCATCTCAGGTGTCCCCAGCCAGCGGAGTGCCTCCTTGCATCTCAGGTGTCCCCAGCCAGCGGAGTGCCTCCTTGCATCTCAGGTGTCCCCAGCCAGCGGAGTGCCTCCTTGCATCTCAGGTGTCCCCAGCCAGCGGAGTGCCTCCTTGCATCTCAGGTGTCCCCAGCCAGCGGAGTGCCTCCTTGCATCTCAGGTGTCCCCAGCCAGCGGAGTGCCTCCTTGCATCTCAGGTGTCCCCAGCCAGCGGAGTGCCTCCTTGCATCTCAGGTGTCCCCAGCCAGCGGAGTGCCTCCTTGCATCTCAGGTGTCCCCAGCCAGCGGAGTGCCTCCTTGCATCTCAGGTGTCCCCAGCCAGCGGAGTGCCTCCTTGCATCTCAGGTGTCCCCAGCCAGCGGAGTGCCTCCTTGCATCTCAGGTGTCCCCAGCCAGCGGAGTGCCTCCTTGCATCTCAGGTGTCCCCAGCCAGCGGAGTGCCTCCTTGCATCTCAGGTGTCCCCAGCCAGCGGAGTGCCTCCTTGCATCTCAGGTGTCCCCAGCCAGCGGAGTGCCTCCTTGCATCTCAGGTGTCCCCAGCCAGCGGAGTGCCTCCTTGCATCTCAGGTGTCCCCAGCCAGCGGAGTGCCTCCTTGCATCTCAGGTGTCCCCAGCCAGCGGAGTGCCTCCTTGCATCTCAGGTGTCCCCAGCCAGCGGAGTGCCTCCTTGCATCTCAGGTGTCCCCAGCCAGCGGAGTGCCTCCTTGCATCTCAGGTGTCCCCAGCCAGCGGAGTGCCTCCTTGCATCTCAGGTGTCCCCAGCCAGCGGAGTGCCTCCTTGCATCTCAGGTGTCCCCAGCCAGCGGAGTGCCTCCTTGCATCTCAGGTGTCCCCAGCCAGCGGAGTGCCTCCTTGCATCTCAGGTGTCCCCAGCCAGCGGAGTGCCTCCTTGCATCTCAGGTGTCCCCAGCCAGCGGAGTGCCTCCTTGCATCTCAGGTGTCCCCAGCCAGCGGAGTGCCTCCTTGCATCTCAGGTGTCCCCAGCCAGCGGAGTGCCTCCTTGCATCTCAGGTGTCCCCAGCCAGCGGAGTGCCTCCTTGCATCTCAGGTGTCCCCAGCCAGCGGAGTGCCTCCTTGCATCTCAGGTGTCCCCAGCCAGCGGAGTGCCTCCTTGCATCTCAGGTGTCCCCAGCGGTGTCTCCGCCGCCATTACTGAAGGCTGAGGGGGAACAAATACAGGAAGGGAGCCTGCCGAGTGGCTACAATAGAAATGGAGCTGCGGCACCGCCCACCCCCGCCACCCCTTTCCACAACAGGTCACAAATGACAGACAGGCTTGGGGTGGGCGGTGCCGCAGCTCCGTTTTTATAGTAGCCACTCGGCAGGCTCCCTTCTCATTTATAACTCCTGTGTGGTCTTCTAGAAAATGTCCGCCGGCGGAGACATTACCTCCGCCGGCCGGACTTCTAGCAGCGGCGGGCGGCAAAAAACATTGAAAAAAAAGGTCAGGTGAGGGGGTTTTCTTGCAATGTTAAAGGAGCAGTCCGCGGGCCGGGAAAATCACACTGGTGGGCCTGATGCGTAGTTTGCGCAGGACCCCTGCTTTAAGGGAACATGATCCTTTTTTTTTTTAGGGTAACAAACGCTTTAAGCCTTACAGCCGAAACGCATTGACTGTTTTACAGCTGCTGTTAATGTTATTTCAATAAAGGAAGACTGCTAGCTGATGTTATCCTGAGTGACGACTCTTTCTACAGTTTTTCATGCTATACAGAAAAAGCGATTATGGATGTTCGTTTTTTTTTTTTTTTTTTTATATATTTTCAAAAACCCATACTTCTCCTTTTTAAATATTTTTTTAACAGCATGTTTAAAAGGGCCCTAGCAGAAGGGACACGTTTTTCCTGTCATGCAAAAAACTGAAGTTTTTCTCAATGTGATTCGTCGCGATTCCTCTCAAGCCTGCCTTGCATACACACGTTCAGGGAAAAAAAAGCTTGAGCAAAGCGCGGTGATGTACAAAACGTACGACGGCACTATAAAAGGGAAGTTCCATTCGGATGGCGCCACCCTTTGGGCTACTTTTGCTGATCCTTGTGTTAGTAAAGTTTGGTGAGAGACGATTCGCGCTTTTCATCCTCGTGCCCTTTAGTCCGTTACAGCATGACGAATGTGCTATCTCCATTACGAACGCTAGTTTTACCAGAACGAGCGCTCCCGTCTCATCACTTGCTTCTGAGCATGCACGCTTTTTTCCCCTCGGAAAAGCATACACACGAGCGGTTTTCGCGACGAGAAAAAGAACGACAGGAAAAACGACGAGAAAAAATAGAGCAGGTTCTAATTTTTTTGCGGGCACTTTTCTCGTTGAGAAAACTGCTGTGGAGCATATACATGACCGGTTTTCACGACCAATCTAAAAAATGGCAGTTTTCTCGTCATGAAAAACGGTTGTGTGTACGCGGCATAACAGTCTGAGCAACAGGTGAAGCTGAGAAGGTGGAAGCGCTAATAGACCTGTTACCATCTGGAAGGATCTTGACAACATTGTTGGGATCCACCTCAACTGTTCGACAGCTGATTTTGCCTCTCGGTACGCAGCTGAGAGCCACAGCCAGCTGCGCCGGCCCAGCACCCCAGTGAGCGCTGGAGGAGCACAGGGGATAGCAGTGACTGACAGTCACTGCTCCAAGCAGACCAAGAAGTCTTAAGATCTTAAGCCGGCCATAGACGGATCAGAATTCAGCCGGTCCAGCTGGGACAGGCTCAATGTACTGAAGTCAACCGGCCTGTTGGTTTGTTTTGTTTTTTTTCGTAACGATCGCTGCCGCTGTGTAAACCTCCCACTGTCGGAATACAATAGCGCAATCAGTGTTGATGGGGAAAGCAAGCAATTTTATTTTGAAGGAAAGAAAATGGCATAATGTATGGCCAGCCTTGGAGCCAACGTGGGACAGCTGCAGCATGAAGGCGATATGGATGTTCGTTTTTTTTTTTTTTTTTTTTTTTCCAAAAACCCATACTTCTCCTTTTTTAAATATTTTTTTAACAGCGTGTTTAAAAGGGCCCTAGCAGAAGGGATGTTACTTGTCAGTGTGATAGTACAGGCATTTATATATTGCCGACAATTTACTCTGCACTTTACATACTGTGCATTCACATTAGTCTCTGCCCCAAGGAGCTTACAATCTAACATCCCTATCTCAGAGGAAAGCCGCACAGGGGAAGGCACGCAGATAGATTTCTATGGTGCTGATAGCTTGTCATAGAAGTTGGGCAGTGGGAGCCTCAGAAGCAGGGTGGAATCCTTCACTGTGACCAATAACGGCCACAATGAAAAGGGCCCTTATGCGATCCTGATGCTAAGGACGGTAAAGTTGTAGTAGAACGCGGAAGTGAAGTCCAGTAGGTCTGCTCCCTCCCCCAACTTATGACTTAGTCATGGGGGGGTGTTTGTGAAGAGGGTGAAGCAAGTATCTGTTCCCATTTCCACAATCCTTGCCAAGGTGAGGATTGCATCCCTTGCCCTTAGTGGCGGCGGCTGGTGGGTTCCCTTTTTGAGGGGGCGGCAAACATGCACCAACTCCTCACAGACCTGCCTCCTGATAGGCGGGAGGAACTGTAGTGTGACCATAGCAAAAATGTATTAGCTATTGTCCCACAACAGGGTGGGGGGATGCAGTGCTTTGCGCCCCGAGCCCACCCTATTTTGAAGCCTATTAGAGCCTCTGGCTCTAATCACGTGTTTCAAAATACACACCCCTGCCTATCCCTGCCTTTGGAATTCATGTGTCCGGCATCCTAAAAGGGGCTGGGCACATAGATAGGGGGGCGGCGCCCGTGAGTCCACAATGCATGGCAGCCACTGCTTGCCCTTCCACTCCTGCAGCCCCCTGGGACATGTCTGATGTCCCAGGAGGCTCTAGGTAGGACCATTCACAACAAACCTGTGCGAGCTCACGCATGCGCAGTGGGCAGCCTGCTGTGGTTCCACAGGAGGAAATAAGCTAGCTCCTGTATCCAAGATGGTGGTGCAGGGGACCCACAGCGGTGAAGAAGAGAAGAACTGGCTGCAGGAAGACGGCGCTGGACCCCAGGCACTGTTAAGTACTGGATTTTTAAAAATCAGCAGCTACAGCAAGTTCTTCTTTAATCTTCCTGCTTGTGTCACCCTTGCTGGCGACAGAAGCAGGTAAGTGTTTTCCTTGCACAATGTAGGGGTCCTGTCCCTGGTGGCAGTGGCAGGATCACAAGTGTGACCTTAGTTCAGTCCCCAGGTACAGATCTGCACACAGCACTCTGCTGTCACATGGAGGCGCTATGACGGTGTTCAGGTTCTTCTCACACTGGAATTCATGTGATTTTATGGATTATTCTGTAGGAATGGTTCCTGAAGGTCAGCAGATCTCCTTATCCTTCCCTACCCTCTCTGTTTTCCTAATATTCTCTTTACTCTGCTCTAGGACTGATCCCTCCCGCCAGCCTCTCTCCATCCTGGCAGCCCTGCATTCTTGGTAGGAGTATTGCATTACAGCTGTTTGGTGTGTTCAGGCATGGTGTGACCCTAACGGCTCTATAAACACACAAACTAACAACTGCCTGTCATGTTGGAGGGGGTGAAAGTGGACTTGTTTGCCCGTTGCAATCCACACACACACACACACATCACACCACACCCCTGCCACCACACACACACACACACCACACCCCCCCACACACACCACACCCCCCCACACCCACACCACACCACACGCACACCACACCCCCCACACAACACACCCACCACCACACACACCACACCCCCCCCCACACACACACACCCCCCACACACACACAACACACCACACCCCCCACTCACACCACACACCCCCCACTACACACACACCCCCCACTACACACACACCCCCCACTACACACACACACCCCACCACACACCCCACCACACACACAACACACCACATTCCACACACAACACACCCCCCCACAACACACCCCCCACCACACACACACACACCACCCCCAACACACACACACACACACCCCCCACCAGCACACCCACACACACCCCACCACACCCACACACACCCCACCCCACACACCCCACCACACACCCCACGCACCCCACGCACCACACACCCCACACGCACCACACACCCCACACACCCCACACGCACCACACACCCCACACACACCACACGCACCCCACACGCACCCCCACACGCACCACACGCACCCCCACACGCACCCCACGCACCACACGCACCCTACGCACCACACCCCCCCACGCACCACACACCCCCCCCACGCACCACGCACCCCCCCCCCACGCACCACGCACCCCCACCACGCACCCCACACACGCACCACGCACCCCACACACGCACCACACACAACACACCACGCACCACACACAACACCCCCACACACACACACAACACACCACACACACACAACACACCCCACACACACACACAACACCCACACACACACACAACACACCCCACACACACACACACACACACACACACACACACACCCCACACACACACACACACACACACACAACACACCCCACACACACACAACACACCCCACACACACACAACACACCCCACACACACACAACACACCCCACACACACACACACACCCCACACACACACAACACACCCCACACACACACACACACCCCACACACACACAACACACACACCAACACCCCCACACACACACAACACACCCCACACACACACACACAACACACCCCACACACACACACACAACACACCCCACACACACACACAACACACCCCACACACACACACACACACCCCACACACAACACACCCCACACACACACACACAACACACCCCACACACACACACACACACAACACACCCCACACACAACACACCCCACACACACAACACACCCCCACACACACACACAACACACCCCACACAACACACCCCCCCACACACACACACAACACACAACACACACACACACACAACACACCCCCCACACACACACACACACACAACACACCCCCCACACACACACACAACACACCCCACACAACACACCCCACACACACACAACACACCCCACACACACACACAACACACCCCACACAACACACCCCACACACACACACACAACACACCCCCACACACACACACAACACACCCACACACCCCCCACACCCCACACACACACAACACACACAACACACCCCCACACACAACACACACACCCCCACACACAACCACACACCCACACGCACACAACACACCCCACACACACACAACACACCCCACACACACACAACACACCCCCCACACACACCCCACACACACAACACACCCCACAACACACCCCACACACACAACACACCCCACACACACACACAACACCCCACACACAACACACCCCACACACACACACACAACACACCCCACACACACACACCACACAACACACCCCACACACACACAACACACCCCACACACACACACACAACACACCCCACACACACACACACACACACACACACCCCACACACACACACGCACACAACACACCCCACACACACAACACACCCCACACACACAACACACACACAACACACCCCACACACAACACACCCCACACACAACACACACCCCACACCACAACACACACCCCACACACACACAACACACACAACACACCCCACACACACACAACACACCCCACACACACACCCCACACACACACAACACACCCCACACACACACACACAACACACCCCACACACACACACACAACACACCCCACACACACACACACAACACACCCACACACACACACACAACACACCCCACACACACACACACAACACACCCCCCCACACACACACACACACAACACACCCCACACACACACAACACACCCCACACACCCCACACCCCACACACACACCCCACACACACAACACACCCCACACACACACACCCCCACACACACACACACCCCACACACACACACACACCCCACACACACACACACACCACACACACACACACACCCCACACACACACACACCCCACACACACACAACACACCCCACACACACACACACACAACACCCCACACACACACAACACACACAACACCCCACACACAAACACACACCCCACACACACACAACACAAACACACACCACCACCCCCCCACACACCACCACCCCCCCCACACACACCACCACCCCCCCCCACCACACACCACCACCCCCCCCCCACCACACACCACCACCCCCCCCCCCCACACACCACCACACACCACCACCCCCCCCCCACACACCACCACACACCACCACCCCCCCACACACCACCACCCCCCCCACACACCACCACCCCCCCCCCCACAACTCACCAGACTAGACATAGAATTCCTCTGCTTACTTCCAAATTGTCTTTTGGCTGCCCAAAAAAAAAAATATTTGTTGTTTTTTTGTGACATCTTTCATAGGAGTTATTTTGATTGGTCTAAATGCCTTTTCCTTCTGCCAACCATCATTGAGTATCTCCATGCTAACGTCCTGTTCTTTCTCCCTACAGCATCATGTAGTATAGAGGAAGCGGAGCAGCTGGAAGGATACGAAGAGGCCGAGGAGGAGCACGGAGATGCCCCCCCAATCCCAGCACCCAACACATCCGCACTAGAAGAGATGGCCAACTACAGCAACAAGCGCAAGCTTCGCCACACCCGGAGGAGCCTGGAGACGGCCGTCCCCACATAAACGGTCACCTCGGCGCACAGCCCAGCACTGTGAATACTCACTACACAAAGACTGCGCTTTGAGCCGCGCAGACTAGCGCTCTCTCTTCTCAAGAGGCGCCGCGCTCGGTCAGAGACACTGCAAGACGAGCTCGCTGCCGTGGGTTCCCTGCTTTGGTGGAGGGAAGTGTACTGATTTTGGCTTCTGGTGATGACTTGCTTTTCACTCTTTGTAGGGGTGGCAGTTTTACTATATCAGCACGCTGGCGTCAATCAGGATGAGCAGCCAGCCAGTTAAAGTCACTCGTAGATAGCCAGCGGATTATTAGGAAAACGTTTAACCAGCAAGTTTGTAAAGACATTGGATAGTGCGGCCCTGGGGGCACCCTTGCCTTTTTTTTTTTTTATTGACTGTCGTCGGGTGCTCAGATTGTCCACAGCAACCCGGGGGGCACGCCGCATAAGCCTTGGCGGAGAAGTTTTTAATATGTGCAAACCTGCTGGTCATATTACGGTGGCTGTGGTGGGATCTATCTCTCGCTTATCATTCACATGCAGGGAACTGGCTTTGTCTCATTTTTAGTTTTAAACTGTATTTTATAGGATGATTTTTGCTTTTCTGAACTTTTTTGTGTTGCTATAATTCCTCCCCTGACACCTTTTCATCACACTACTTGTATAGGTTTTAGTAGATGGACTTTTTTTTCCTGACCCTTTGACCCCCCCCTACCCACATAGCTTGGATAAGTCTTCCAATCTTCCAAGGCTTTTATCTTTTAGTCACTGCTAAGGAGGCACCCCGATCCCAGGCACGAGGTATCCGGCGCTTTTTGTGCCGTAGAGTTTTAATGGAACTGGGTGAGTGTATGATGTGAGAGGGTGGAAGAAGTGTGTGTGTGTGTTGTTAGGGCAGGATAGGACGGGCTGTTTGAAGTGGGAGTGTGGTATATTTATGAGTGGGTGTGAATATTTATAGCGTGTGTGTGAATGCAGGAAACATATCTGATCTCACTGCCTTCTCAGAGGTCATTGTGGTGGTGGGGGGACCCTGCTGCCCTGGGGGACCCTGCTGTCCTGGGGGTCCCTGCTGCCCTGCGGGACCCTGCTATGTTTCTTGAAGGGTGGGGGGGAATCTTGCTATCCAGTTTCTGACTTCATCCTCTAAGGCTGACCGGTGACCTCCCTTCCGGTTCTAAATCTTCTCTGAGGGTCATGCCCCTTTTTGTCAAATCATCAATTTTTTCATCTTTTGTACAAAATCATCTTCCTCTGCCTCATGGGGGCCAGCCCCTATGAAACATATTAAAGAGGCCCGCCCCTTTTCTTAATGGAAGGCTATGCCTCCTGGGATATGTGACGTGCATTTCCCGAGAGGCATAGCGGGCAGTGTGCACGTCATTCGCCTAAGGCCGCTTTATGCAATTGTAAAGGGGTCGGGTAGGTAAAATGCAGTTTGTATACGGTAAGGACTTTAGCTATGTAATCTCCTGGTGGTGGTCCTGAACTGTACCTCCGCCTGCCAAAGAGTCTTACTCCTCTGACTATATTCTCTTACTGTAAAATGTATTGAAAATCAAAATCTTTTTAGTAGGTGTTCTAAAAATTTAATAAACTAAATCTGTTACAGTGCAAAACAAACCAGCAAACTCCAGAATGGTGACGTCCAAGCTGGAAAGTTCAAAAGACCACATAGGCTTTATCACGGGTAGGCTCCGGTGGCTTCAATAAAGCCCTGGTACACACGATCGGATTTTTCGCGGACAAAGCGTCAGACATTTGTCCGAAGGGCGTTGGCCAGGAATTTGTCTTGCATACGAAACTACGTGTACTGCGGAAAATCCGACAACAATTTTCCGATGGAGCGTACAAACTGTCTCATTTTCCGCCAACAGCCTGTTATCACACAATCCCTATCGGAAAATCCGATTGTGTGTTACGAGGCTTTAGACCCCATACACACTATATAACTTTCGTTTGATTTCCTTTAGATTTACCAAAACCATGTAGTGCAAGGGCCTGCCTGATTGCATTCAAATCAAATCTTTTAAGGTTTGACTTCATATTATATGGTGTTGGTAAATCCTGAAGGAAAAAAATCTACAGAAAATTGTATAGTGTGTATCAAGCTTAAAGTGTAAGTAAACCCCCCCCCCCCCCCCTTTCGTTTTCAGCCAAGGAAGCTGCCATCTTTGCCTCTGTTTAATCTACAACTGCCATGATGCTGCACATGTGATCAGTTTAGACACCAGCCATTGGATGGTTTGACAGTTTGGTTGAGAGCGCAACCAATGGGAGTGTTACATTTCCGGCACGTACTGGAAATTAAATAGTTTTATGGATGGGTTAACTTCCGCTTTAAGTGCAGCTCCTCAGCAAATGGAAGAAATATCTGTAGAAATGCAGAAAAAAACAACACAAGAGGGTGCTTTTAAGTGCAGTATGTAAGATCAATTTATTAATAAAAAGCAAACAAACCACTCATCTCTAGAATAAAATGTTCATGTCATAAGCTCTGTTGCCATCATCCAGAAACCCAGGCAGAGCAACTATGATACAAAACAGAAACCGCCAATAAGAAAGGATATACAAGCTCTGGAGTGGATCTGACAGCATGGGAACTTGGCTGATGATATCACACGCTGAGAGGTGTGAAAGGGGGCATGGCTACGCGTTTCAAGGCAGCAACGCCAAGGTTTGAGAAAGAGGCGTTACTGCCTTGAAACATGTAGCCGTACCTCCCTGATCCTCCTCAGATCAGCTCCAGAGCTTGTATATCCGCTCTTAATCCTCTTTTATTGGTGGTTTCTGCTCCCTATCATCTTTGCACTGCCTAGGTTTCTGGGTCATGGCAACAGGGCTTTTGACATGTGCTTTTTATTTTACTACGTGTGTGTGGTTTATTTGCTTTTTTTTTATTAATAAATTGATCTTACATACTGCTCTTACAAGCGCCCTCTAACGTGTTTCTTTGTTTAAAAAAAAAAAAAAAAGCAGGTGCAGAGAGATTGGACCACCCCTAAAAGAAATAAAGTAATGCCTCCGCAGTGGCTGTTTTCTGGTGGGGCGACCCTTTAAACCGGCTTCTGCTTCACCTCAGGTGATGTAGTGTGAGGAGCATAAATCATATTGGTCATGTTGCATTATGTCTGAAAGGGTAAGAGCACACCCTGTTCTCAATCACGGGAGATGCCAGTGAGCCATACGTTATTTTTACCCCATGGTAGGATCTGGCCCTGCCTACCTTCCGCATCCAAGAATTGTGGCTCCCGCTGTCCATGCGCTGTGTTTTTTTTTTTAAATGCATTTTAGAGTTTGGAGAATGCATCAGGAGTGAGACGCTTTTGGGCAAAGGAGGACTAGAGGGGCAGTGAGAAATTCAGTTGAACAGAGTCCTTGAAAAAAAAATAAAAAATCATATGCTACCACCATTCCTCCAGCCTTTGTTGGTGATGAGCTGGTGGGGATAGCAGGGGGTGGTATGCTGAAGTGTGTGTGTGTGTGTGTGGGGGGGGGGGTTGCTGTTTTTAGGCTTCATACATACGGTTCTGTTATCAAGCTGCAAAGAGAGATCCGTGAGAATAAAACACTACTCAGTTATGTTTTCTTCCCTGGCTGAGTGTGTTAAGATTGCAATTCCCACTAATCTGAGGAGTGGGGCAGTTTTTTTTTTTTTCCCCTCCTGTATACTGATATTCCCAAGTTTCAGTAGCTTTAAATTCCATGCCTGCAACCCATCTCCCATCCTAGAAAAATATTCCCCTGCAGAGATTCTAATCCAAACTGCAGTTCAGGGATCAGAGACTATGGGGGCACTATTGTGTGTCTGTTACTGCCAGGGAAGGGCCATCGCTTCACATCACTGCCATCGCTTCATCTTCTGTCACATATCATGTTTTGTTTAAAATATCAGATTCTGGAAGAGTTTTTTTTTTTTTTTTTTTTCCAATTATGAGGGGTAAAGTAAAATGAATGTGTGATATCTTTGGGTCTACATTTTTTTTTCCCCTCTAGTAGTTTAGGTTGCTTTCAGCTTATTCTCTGGATGGGGGGCTGCCAAGTACACAAGGTGAAACACCTGCTTGTCCGCAGGGACACAAGATAGATCCTCTGGTGACGAGGCCATGTCCGTCGGCCATGTCCCACAGTAGATGGTTTGTGGGCAAAGACATAAAATCACTCAGACCCTGACCAGCAGACTTATCAGTAGCTTGGGGACACAGGATCAATCTTCTGGTGACAAAGGGATGTCCATCAGCCATGTCAGGTCTTGGGACACAGTAGATCAGTGATGGTGAACCTTGGCGCCCCAGATGTTTTGGAACTATATTTCCCACAATGCTCAACTACACTGCAGAGTGCAAGAGCATTATGGGAAATGTAGTTTCAAAACATCTGGGGTGCCAAGGTTCCCCATCACTGCAGTAGACGGTTTGTGACCAAAGACATAAAATCACTCGGACCCTGACCAGCAGATTTATCAGTAGCTTGGGGGGGACACAGGATCAATCTTCTGGCGACATAGGGATGATCTTCAGCCATGTCAGGGTTAAGGACACGCTTGCCTTTGGACCAGTAGACGGTTTGTGGCCAGAGAAATAAAACCACTCGTCCCCTGACCAGCTGATTGGTCAGTAGCTGGGGACACAGGATCACTCCCCTTTAACTAACACATGCTCAGTAGCTACCAATAAGAGCGCAGCATTCATTTGCCAACTGTAGTCTTTCTTGCGCTTACATCTGATTGGTGGGCCGGGAGTAGCTCCTTGGCACTGGCTTGGAGGAAAGACACCAGACTGAGACCATTTCATTACTACAGTAAGAAGACAAAAACATTTTTAAATCTGAGTTCACAAAGCTTTAAAACATTTTATTTTGCCTTTCATTGACACCCCCCCCCCTTCAATATGCTAATGACATAAAAAAAAAAAAAACGTTTTTTCTTCATTACATATCTTAATTTTAGACCCAGTGACATCATCACTTGGCCTCTGTACTTTTCTATGCAATGCAGGCCGATCATGGCTGGTGGGAGGTGACAGCAGGTTGCTGTACTTGGCGTCCAGCACCCTGCCTCAGTACTCCTCTCAACAGCCCCCAGCCCTGTTGGCTCTTGGGTGGAGTTATGCAAATATCAAAATGCCTTGGGTGGTGGGTGTCAGTCTGGAGGAGTGGGAGTTCCAAGACAGCCTTTATTTGCATAGCTAACACCCACATGTGATGCTGAGCCTCCATGAGTGGAAGAACCAAGATCCAATGAATGAAAGGGGCGGGCCGGGGTTAGTCAGGCTGGGGAGGAGTTATGCAAATATCAAAATGCCTCCTTTTAAATGAAAGGGGCGGGCCAGGGACAGGCCGTCACTTAAAGGAATTGTCCTGTTTTCTGTGTCAGAGCTCCGCCTCCTGGCGTCATTCTACATCTGTCCAGCATGCTGTATGGCTGTGTGTGATGGGTGTGGCTTGGGGGTCAGCGCAGTGCCCGCGGTAGCTTGCAGAGGTGGCGGGGATTATATAGTTGGCATACATCAAGAATTCCAGTTGGGTAGAGTTCATATCCATGCAGTTCTAATGGCCGCCATCAATCCATATCAATGTTTTTTTCTAAGCAGCCAATCCGCTTCCATCTGTGTCCTCCGTTACTGCAAGAATGAGACGACATTTTCTGAGGCTGAAATCATTGGACTCACAAACCCACCTTGCCTGAAATATGACACTGTTAAAGCTCCGATCTGTGAAAAAGGAATTTCTCCGTGCTGGAAATGTGCAGATACATTTTGTTGCTCAGACTGATATCGACATTGCAGCTGGTGGAGGGTTGCAGGTGCTGATCTATTGGAGTTTAGTTTTTAAATAGGATTAGTAAGGTGAGTGGGCGGGGTCCTCGCCATGAAGAGTTCGGACTGTTCCATTGTGCCACTGAAGAGGGGGATGCCACGTTGCCCCAGCTCCTGTGTGGTGCCTTATTGTTGCCATGGACCGGGTTATGTGGAGGAGTGGGGGTGATCTTTTATGAATGACGTTCTCCCCTCCTCATCCAGGGGGTTTTCTATGGAATATTTCAAGTTCATTGCCCCCCCCCTCATAAAAGGGCGAGGACCTATATTTTTTGGGGGCCCGTCTTCAGCTCCCCTTGAGCACTAAACAGGGGGCCGCGCAGAGCCCCTGAACACTGTAACTAGTGATATTTGTACAACCAAAGAACTTTATTTTGTGGCTCACAAACAATAAAGTTTACTTTACATTATCGCTGTGCGTCTGTGGTCCTGCGAGTGGGCGGAGCCTGTGTTAAACCGAGGATCTCCGGAAAACGGTATAATGACCTCCTGCTCCGAGTCGATGGTAGGCCAGGTGGACAGATACCATCACTCTGGGGTCATCTCAGGATCCTTCCAAAGTATTCTACAGGGGGGGTGGGGGGGGCACACACATTACACTAAGCACTAAAAATATCTAAATATGTTCCTTAAAATCTCATATAAGCTTTTTTTTCACTTTATCCTTTTATTTTGTTTTGAAAGCCAAAACAGATATCACAAGGTACATTCTATATACTTCTTGCATCACACACGGTCCATTTGTCTACTATATATCATACATCCTAATATACAATATCCATAATTCTCATATAAGCTTTAACCGCTTGCTGACCCGTTCACAGGAGATGTACTGCGATCGGGCAGCACAGCGACTTATGCGTACTTATTTGGCGGCACGAATGCACGCGACCCCTGCTGTAAATAGACACAGTACAAGTTTGGCAGCAGATTTAAGCCAAAGATTTGGGCTAAAATCTGCTGATTGGCTGTGTCCAATCAAAGCACAGAGTCCTGTTTTTATTATTATTATTTAAGGTACTTGTATAGCGCTGTTACATAGTTAGGTTGAAAAAAGACAAAGTCCATCCAGTTCAACCATAAAAAAAAAAAAAAAAAAATATCGTACAATCCCATATACCCAATCCTATACCCACAGTTGATCCAGAGGAAGGCAAAAAACCCCAGAAGAGCATGATCCAATTTGCTACAGCAGGGGAAAAAATTCCTTCCTAAATGCCGAGAGGCAATCAGATTTTCCCCGGATCAACTTTACCTATAAATGTCAGTACTCAGTTATATTCTGTACAGTACATTTAGGAAAGTATCCAGGCCCTTCTTAAAGCAATCTACTGAGCTGGCCAGAACCATCTCTGGAGGGAGTCTATTCCACATTTTCACAGCTCTTACTGTGAAGAAACCTTTCCGTATTTGGAGGTGAAATCTCTTTTCCTCTAGACATAAAGAGTGCCCCCTTGTCCTTTGTGTTGACCGTAAAGTGAATAATTCAACACCAAGTTCACAATATGGACCCCTTATATATTTGTACATGTTAATCATATCCCCCCTTATTCTCCTCTTCTCAAGAGTGAATAAATTCAGTTCCTCTAATCTCTCCTCATAGCTGAGCTCCTCCATGCCTCTTATCAGTTTGGTTGCCCTTCTCTGCACTTTCTCCAGTTCCCTGATATCCTTTTTGAGAACTGGGGCCCAAAACTGAACTGCATATTCCAGATGAGGTCTTACTAATGATTTGAACAGGGGCAAAATGATGTCTCTCTCTCTGGAGTCCATACCTCTCTTAATACAAGAAAGGACTTTGCTCGCTTTGGAAACCGCAGCTTGGCATTGCATGCTATTATTAAGCTTATGATCTACCAAAACCCCCAGATCCTTCTCCACTACGGATCCCCCCAGTTGTACTCCCCCTAGTATGAATGATGCATTCATATTCTTACTCCCCCAAGTGCATAACTTTACATTTATCAACATTAAACCTCATCTGCCACATAGTCGCCCAATTAGACAGAACATCGAGGTCGGCTTGTAAATTGGCGACATCCTGTAAGGACGTTATTCCACTGCATAGCTTGGTGTCATCTGCAAAGACAGAAATGTTACTTTTGATCTCAGACCCAATATCATTTATAAACATATTAAAAAGTAAGGGTCCCAGCACTGAACCTTGGGGTACACCACTGATAACCTTGGACCATTCAGAGTAAGAATCATTAACCACGACTCTCTGAATTCTGTCTTTTAGCCAGTTTTCTATCCATTTACAAACTGATATTTCCAATCCTGTAGACTTTACTTTACACATGAGCCGTGTGTGGGGAACTGTATCCAACGCTTTTGCAAAATCCAAGTATACCACGTCCACAGCCACCCCTCTGTCCAAGTATACCACGTCCACCGCCACCCCTCTGTCCAAGTATACCACGTCCACCGCCACCCCTCTGTCCAAGTATACCACGTCCACCGTCACCCCTCTGTCCAAGTATACCACGTCCACCGCCACCCCTCTGTCCAAGGTCTTACTTACCTCTTCATAAAAAGAAATCAGGTTTGTTTGACAACTTCTGTCTTTCATGAATCCATGCTGTCTGTTGCTTAAATAGTTTTTTTCCAGCAAGAACTCCTCTATGTGGTCTTTTATTAATCTCTCCAGTATTTTCCCGACTCTAGAAGTTAAACTAACAGGTCTATAGTTACTTGGTAAACACTTAATTCCCTTTTTAAATATAGGCACCACATTGGCCCTGCGCCAGTCCAGTGGTACTATTCCTGTCATTAATGAGTCCCTAAAAATTAAATACAATGGCTTTGAAAATACAGAGCTCAATTCTTTTAGGATCTGTGGGTGTATGCCATCTGGTCCAGGTGCTTTATCCACCTTTATTCTGTCTAAATATTTCTGGACCATATCACTTTTGAGCCATTGTGGATTTGGGGCTGTGTCACTACCACCCCCATTTTGGACATGAGCTCCCCCATGCTCCTTTGTATACACAGAACTGTAGAAAGTATTTAATAAATTAGCCTTCTCTTTGTCCCCAGTCACCCACTCTAGATTATTTTGTAAAGGGCCTACATGCTCAGACTTGACCTTTTTACTATTAATATATTTGAAGAATTTTTGGGGTTTTGTCCTACTATCTTTTGCAATCTGTCGTTCATTTTGAATTTTTGCATCCTTGATTTCCTTTTTACATATTCTGTTATATTCTTTGTAACATTTAAATGACACTAGTGTTCCCTCATTTTTATATTTTTTAAAAGCTCTTTTCTTATAGTTTATAGCTTTTTTAACTTTGGCAGTGAGCCACATAGGTTTTATTTTTAGCCTTTTAAACTTATTGCCCATGGGAATATACTTTGCAGTGAGGTCCCAAACAGTCTTTTTGAAGAATTCACATTTCTGTTCTGTGCCCATTGATGCCAATTTTCCCTCCCAGTCTAAGTCCTGGAGAGCAGCCCTCATTCTTGGAAAATTTGCTCTCCTGAAATTAAGTGTTTTTTATCTTTCCCGTATGTGATTTTTGCTTACAACTAACATCAAATGAAATCATGTTATGGTCACTGCTACCCAGGTGTTCCTTTATCTGAACATTAGTAATACGCTCTGCATGGTTTGAGATTACCAGGTCCAACAGAGCATCATTCCTCGTTGGGGCCTCAATAATCTGGACCATAAAATTGTCCTGCAATAGGTTTATACATTTTTGCCCTTTAACTGTCCCAGCAGTTCCATTACTCCAGTCAATTTCTGGGTAGTTAAAATCCCCCATTATTATCACCGTCCCAGCCCTTGCAGCCCTTTCCATTTTTGCAAGGAGCTGAGTCTCCACCTCCTCATTAACATTGGGTGGTCTATAACAAACTCCAATGATTAGCTTTGAACTACACACATCTGTATACAGTTCCACCCATAATGCTTCAGACTCATCCCACTCTCCATCCACCAGGTCCTCTTTCACACTCGCTTTGAGATCACTTCTCACATAGAGACAGACCCCTCCACCTTTCCTTTTTACCCTGTCTTTCCGAAAGAGTGCATAGCCAGGAATATTAATAGCCCAGTCATGTGAGGAATGAAGCCAGGTTTCAGCAATACCGATTACATCATAGTTCTCCTCATGCACCAGAGCTTCCAACTCACCTATTTTGCTTGGCAGACTTCTGGCATTGGTGAACAGACACTTTAATGCATTAATATATTTTGACCGGTCACATACTATCTTCTTGGGTGTTCCCAGATTGCAACTAGGACTTGTTACTATACTTACCTTGGGTTTATGTGCTTTGGTTACCCTACCACTAATGCCCCTAATACTACCCTCTAGAATATGTTCCCCGCTGACTCTCACTATCTCTGGACCCCCCCCCCCCCCGTCGCCCTGTTGTAACGGCAATCCCAATACGAAAGGGGTTAACGCCGTTTAGGATATCCCCTTTCCGAACACACAGCAGCTACCGACACTCCAGTGAGGCAAACCAGATCCATAAGAATAATTCTCCCTCAATAACTAGACAAGCGCTCTGTCTTGAGGTTTCTAGCAGGTCTGACCATCTTTATTGAGAAAACAGGCTCTTGTATACACCAAAAGTATACTGCATTAACTTAATGAACAATGACTCAACTCCACCCACAACATCACACAATGGTTACATACGAGCCCCCAATACACATTATTCTGAGTGTCAAAACATCCCTTAGCAGACAACAGGTGAGTTCATTAACTAATCCTATTACAGCTTAAATAACTCGTATGCATGACCTTTACGTTTCCCAGACTGGCTGTCTGCTAATTTACAATACACATTATCATAAATACACCTTCACACAATTACAGGGTTAATTACCACAAGCAACAATGAAAAGATCCTTAAACGTTAGCCTGGAGTCAATTTACATTACACAGGCAGACAGGTGGCTAAAGTTGAACACATCAGCATCTCTAAATTAACCTGTTGAGTTCAGAATCAAACAAACCGTAATTAGTCCTTTACAGATATCCTGGGGAATATTGTGGATTAATATTACAGACCCATTTTAAAGCAATCCAAGACATATTCTGAATGTCCATTATTTTCTGGCTCATACTTTTCCAAGAACTTTTGGGTTCCACGGGCCCTCCCGTTACAGCTGTCAATTTACGCAGCGCTTTACATATACATCAGTCCCTACCCTCATGGAGCTTACAATCCAAGGTCCCTAACTCACATTCATATACTAGGGCTAATTTAGACTGAAGCAAATTAACCTACCAGCATGTCTTTGGAGTGTGGGAGGAAACCGGAGCACCCGGAGGAAACCCCAGGCAGGTAGTGTCATAGTTGGGATTTGAACCAGCGACCCTTTTTACTGCTAGGCGAGAGTGCTACCCACTACACCACTGTGCTGTCCTTTTACAAGCATACAGAACTCCCAGGGGGATGCCATCCCCCCTGAGAGAAAACTGTGATTATTGCTAGCAGCTATTGCAGCCGCTAGCGATAATTGCAAGAGAATCTGAGAATCTCTTTCATCCTATTATGAGTCCATTTTAACACTATGGGAACGATTGGAGACATATCTATCAGATGAGTGTGGATAGCTGATTGAGCCATTCAGAGACCCGGGCAGGGGTAATAGCCAACTGTCTATACTGATCCCTTGCAGGGATCAGTACTTCTGTTAAGGGGCAGTTTAACTAGAGGTGGTCACCATTGGTTACGAAGATGAACGATATTTACAGTAGTAACCTTCAGCGTTAACATCCTAGTTCTACTGATTTTTATACACCAACTAGTCTCATGGACTGCATGGATTTTGTCATACATTTGTCTAAGTTTGGTGTAACAGGACATTACATTTTGGGGTTCATTGTCCCCACTTTTTCACCTGTTTGGTCACCCAAATTTCCCACTCCAAGTACAGGATTTTTTGGATGCCAGATAATGGATTTTTTGTTCTGATTCTCATAGTTTGTTGCGCAGCTTGATTTTTTCTTAAGACTGTAAAACTCAGAGCTGGTTACTATAAAAAGTTGGTACATGATAAACAACAGTTCATATAAAAAGCCAACATATGCAAGTACAATTTGACATAGAAATTGCATCCTAATATTCTCGACGCGTTTCGTGAAATACACTCCACTTCCTCAGGAGCAGGTGCAATCAATTAGATCTATAAAAAGTATATAAACAACAATATGGTTGGCAAAAGGTGCATATATTTCTATTCTATTTAACCGCTTAAGGACCGCCGCACAAACGTATACGTCAACAGAATGGCACGGCTGGGCAAATGGGCGTACATGTACGTCCCCTTTAATTTGCCGTGTGGTCGTGCGCGCCACCGGGCCGTGCGCGCGGGACCCGCGGACTCGATGTCCTGCGATCGGGTCACAGAGCTAACGAACTGCAAGATGTCAGTGTAAACACAACATATCCCCGTTCTTCTTAGTGACATGTCACTGATTGAATGCTCCCTCTCATCGGGAGCAGCGATCCGTGACGTGTCACTGGTAGCCATGCCCCCTAACAGTTAGAATCACTCCCTAGGACACACTTAACCTCTTCAGCGCCCCTACAGGTTAACCCCTTCACTGCCAGTGTAATTTTTACAGTAATCAGTGCATTTTTATAGCACTGATCGCTGTAAAAATGAAAATGGTGTCCAATGTGTCCGCCATAATGTCGCAGTCACGATAAAAATCGCTGATCGCCGCCATTACTAGTAAAAAAATAAAAATTATTAATACAAATGCCATAAAACTATCCCCTATTTTTTAGAAGCTATAACTTTTGTGCAAACCAATCAATATACGCTTATTACGATTTTATTTTACCAAAAATAAGTAGAAGCATACGTATCGGCCTAAACTGAGGAAAACAAAAAAAAAATTATATTTTTTTGGGGATATTTATTATAGTAAAAAATATTGAATTTTTTTCAAAATTGTTGTTCTTTTTGTATATAGCGCAAAAAATAAAACCCGCAAAGGTTATCAAATACCACCAAAAGAAATCTCTATTTGTGGGAAAAAAAGGACGTCAATTTTGTCTGGGAGCCCTTCGCACGACCGCGCAATTGTCAGTTAAAGCGACGCAGTGCCGAATCGCAAAAAGTGGCCTGGTCTTTGGAAACGAAGGAACATTGTACAAAAAATTATTGGTTAAACCCGAAAGTGTTTTTTTATTTTTTACCACTGCTATACCTTTTTATTGGCTTTTGGAATTTACAAATGCAGCAATTTAAGAAGTGTATGTAAGGTTTAGCACTGGGAAGTGGTGCATTTTATATACAACTAAATAGATCAGACCAAAATGAGGCACAAATGAGGAGGAAAGAGGGACTTTGTTCTGAATGAGGGATGGTCCCTAGAAATAAGGAACAGTTGGAAAACTGTTCTAAGAGTAAGGATGTAGGCTGCCATTGCTAAACATAAACAATAAATGGATTGAGCGCACTCTGGATTAGGATATACAAAAAAACTAAACATATAAAGGGACTGACAGGATAGGAATAGGAACTTCAATAGGCTGTATAAAAACACACATTTAAAGTCCATATCAATTAGTCCATGTGTGGAATAGCTTTGAGACTGTCCGCAAGGAAGGCTGCCAGCTTGCAGATAGAAGTAATCTGAAATATGACAGGAAGAGGAAGAAAAAAGCAGCGCCTTCTAAGCGTAGTAGTATCAGAGATTTATTAGAGAAATTAATGATACAGCAGCAAGAGATACACTCACAAACGAGTATAGTATTAGGCTTATCTTAAGTGTTGTCATCCGCTCGACCCGGGAGCTGCGAATCCTGATGTTTACAAGCTGAAATCCCACATAGTTGTTGGCGGTGGTGGAAGGAACTTCACTCTCGCGGCCGCAGAGATGGGGAAGAATCCTCACTGGAACACAGCTAGTGGAATCGTCACTTCCGGGTATGATGTCAGCAGGGGATGCACGCGTTCGAAGCATGCGTGCTTCTTCATCAGGCTCATAGGGGCCATCTTAGAGTGGGGCAATTTATACCACACCACAATGCAAGTCAATTAGCTTGCTTGGTTGCCAAAAAGATGGATACAGGACGCGGCTAAAGAACATGGCATGGCGCTGACAATGTGGATTCAAATAGCGCTAATAGGAGTGTTGTCAATTTATAATATAAATAATGATAAGGATAAGGGAGGGAAAAAAACAAAGAGGAAAAAAAGGAAACACCACCTAGGTACAATGAATTAATACAAGAGGTGAGTACAATAAAAGTATATATATATATGTACATATATATACACACATATATGCGCACATACATATGGAGAAAATGTATAATAAAAACATTATAACGATAATGTATAATCAAGCACTCAAGGTGCGGTATTAAAATATATAAAAATATATAAAAACACACACATATATCTATAAATTATTAATAAGTTGGTAAAATATTAATAAAAATATTAATAAAATTGGGAATCCAAAGTTTACTATAACTTCCCCCAAACATCACTTTTAGAATCCTTCAATACCTCATAATAAATAAAATAAGATAAGAATGAAAATGAAGATAAAAAATATTGAGAAAAATGCAAATTAGAATAAAGTTGATTGGGTAGTATGGTAATATATAATCGGCATTAATATGCTTGAGCTGTCGCGTGCGCACCTGATACCTTTTCTATTTATCAATCAACTCAAAGTAGGCACCCTAATGGACCATAAAAAGTGTGCCACAAGGAATAGATGTGGCAGACCTATAATGAATATACTGGATAACACTATATTATAAGAGTATATTAATTTCAATGCCCTCATTAAGGCCCCCAGGAGAGAGGCTATCTAAAGTGTAGATCCAGTAATTTTCCTTCTCACATAGCCTCTTGTAACGTTCTGCCTTGGGCAAGTGTTTGGAGACGGCCTCTATAACCTAAACACGTAGCCCCTCAGAAGACTGCTGGTGAAATTCTTTGAAATGCCTTGCAATACTGTATTTTTCTAAACCCTTCTCCACAAAATTACGGTGCTCCCCAAACCTTTTGCGGAGGGTGCGAATAGTGCGGCCCACATAAAGTAGGCCACAAGGGCACGTAAGACAATAGACAACGTACTCGGAAGAGCACGTGAAAAAATCAGGTATGGTGTATATTTTATCCTTACACGTAAACTCTTTTTGTCTGTGAGTGACATGTTTACAGGTGAGACATAGGGCTTTCCTGCATTGGTACATCCCCTTTACATTGAAAAATGTCAAAGAGGTGCTAGCAGTAGGCCCTAATTGTGTAATTTTACTTGGGGCTATACGTGCCTTCAGGTTTTTAGCTCTTCTATAGCTGACTATCGGTCTTTCAGGGAGTGTTGATTTGAGGTGGGGATCCTCGCTCAAGATTGACCAATGTTTGACCAAGATCCTTTCCATTCGTCTAAACTGACTGTGGAATTGGGTAACAAACCTGACCTGTTGTAAGTTGTCATCTGTGGTAGTCATTCTGTCACTCCTAACCTCAGTGTTGAGGTAATGTTGAAAGGCTCCCTCCACTAACTGATCGGGGTAACCCTTTTCTAGAAACTTAGTCTTCAGGTTTAAGCCATGAGTTGTGTAATCCTGTAGCCTAGTGCAGTTGTGTCTAAGTCTACAAAATTGGCTTTTGGGTATATTATTCACCCAACGAGGATGATGGCAGCTCCCGTAGTGCAAAAAGGAGTTACCCGCAGATGGCTTGGTGTAATTCTGGGCATGTATGGTGTGATCATCATGAGACAATTCCAAATCTAAGAAAGCTAGCGTGTTCTCGTCTGTAACAGAAGTAAATGATAGAGTGCTGTTAGAGTTGCAATAATGTAAAAAGTCTGGAATAGACGTGTCTGGCCCATCCCAAATAATCACCACGTCGTCTATATAGCGACCGTAAAATACCAGGTTGAAGGAAAAGGGGTTATTATGCCAAATATGGAAATGTTCCCAGTAACCCATTGTGAGGTTCGCATAACTTGGGGCAAAGTTGGCCCCCATAGCTGTACCCTGAATCTGTATATAAAACTCACCATCCGTTTCAAAATAATTATGGGTGAGACAGTATTCTAACATATCAAGGAGAAAATGTATTTGTCTAAGATTTAGTATAGGGTCCTCATTTAAATAGTATTGTGTGGCTAACAAGCCCACGTTATGGGGAATAGACGTATAAAGAGAAACTACGTCTAGTGAGAGCCAACGATATGAGGGCTCCCATCTGTAAGACTGTAACATTTTTAAAAGTTGTATGCCATCTTTGATATATGAAGGAAGATTTTGAACTAAAGGCTGTAGAAAGTGGTCTATATAAATAGAAAAATAACTTGTCACACTTTCCATGGCCGCCACAATCGGTCTCCCGGGCGGGTTGGTCAAATCTTTGTGAACTTTCGGGAGGTGATAAAAATAGGGTCGTTTATAAAAATCATGTAACAGGAACGCGACTTCTGTTTTGGTGACAAGTCCCTCAGTCTTGGCCTGATTGACAAGGTCATGGGCCTCCTTAGAAAACCTAGGTAATGGGTCACCGGGAAGTTTTTGGTATATAGTGCTGTCAGAGAGCAACCAACTGGTAATCAACAAGATTTTGGACCACTATGCCACCCCCTTTATCAGCTGATCTAATAATGAGCTGTTTATTCTCTGCTAGCTGTTTAAGGGCAATGGTTTCGGCCTTTGAAAGGTTAGATGATGATTTGTATATTGGCGATTGTTGGCACATACGTAATATTTCAGTATATACCACCTGGTAGAAACTTTGAATATAAGGGCCCTTAGCAAAGGTGGGGTAAAATATAGATTTAGGACGAAATTTGGTCTGCTGGATGGGAGGGGAGGTGGGTAGGTGTTGAGTGAGTAACTCAACATAGTCATCAGAATCTTCGGTATATAAGAGTTCCAGATGATCAAGGGCTATGCGTTCCAGAGCGCTGTTTTCTTGGGAATTGTCTATAGATAGATCAGTGTTATCAAAGTCATCAGGTGAATCACCCCCCGCACCAGAATCCTTTTTAGCTTGTAGGTTAAAGTATCTCTTAATGGTAATGTTTCTAATAAATCTATTTAAGTCCAAAAATAAAGTAAATGGATTAGGGGGTGCTGTGGGAGCAAACGTAAGACCTCGGTCAAGGAGTGACTCCACTGGTCTAGACAGTGTGATTGGACAAATTAAAAATCTTTACAGTCTGCGGGATTTCCCCTTTCTTGGGTACACATTCCATTAGGCCAATAGACCCCACCTGACCCCGATCCCCATGATCCGGGCTGGAAGGGTGTGTATAAGGGGCTCTAGGTTTTTTCCAACAGAAGACTCTACATTATACCCCTAATGGAATGTGTACCCAGGCCTACCATCAGACCACTCCCATTTCCATCTGGGTCTAGTGTGAACAAACATAGACCCCCCCCTCCATTCCCTAGGCCCGTATTACATTCTACTACCAAAACCAATTATCACCAAGTTCTTCCTCTAGGTTCTCACCCATCCAGCGATAAATCCTCTCTCATTGAACCTCCACCAATTAGTAGGTCAAATAAGATTACATCCTCTACATCTACACATATTATCAATTCAAATACAGTAACCAATATCACACCTAGTGGCACTACTCTTGCTAATTGTCCTTCGTCCTCCTATCCCGATTCTGGAGTCTCTGTTCCTTCCGGGACTGTTCACAGTCCCTTGGAGATCTTTAATGGCACTATAACCAACTCTGATAGCGCAGTTGTCTTGTTGGAACCAGTACCGCCCTTTGGAAGTGCGACCATTGGGACGCATGCTGAAGGGCTAGGTTCTCTAGGTTCCCCATTGCCCTCTTCCTCTTCTTTTTTAGTGGTTGCCCCCCTCCCCGGCCCAAAGAGAAAGCTTGTCATAGAGGCAGGAGAGGGGGACGATGTAGACACAGAAAGAAAGGGGAAATCCCGCAGACTGTAAAGATTTTTAATTTGTCCAATCACACTCTGTCTAGACCAGAGGAGTCACTCTTTGCCTGAGGTCTTACGTTTGCTCCCACAGCACCCCCTAATCCATTTACTTTATTTTTGGACTTAAATAGATTTATTCGAAGCATTACCATTAAGAGATACTTTAACCTACAAGCCAAAAAGGATTCTGGTGCGGGGGGTGATTCACCTGATGACTTTGATAACACTGATCTATCTATAGACAATTCCCAAGAAAACAGCGCTCTGGAACGCATAGCCCTTGATCATCTGGAACTCTTATATACCGAAGATTCTGATGACTATGTTGAGTTACTCACTCAACACCTACCCACCTCCCCTCCCATCCAGCAGACCAAATTTCGTCCTAAATCTATATTTTACCCCACCTTTGCTAAGGGCCCTTATATTCAAAGTTTCTACCAGGTGGTATATACTGAAATATTACGTATGTGCTAACAATCGCCAATATACAAATCATCATCTAACCTTTCAAAGGCCGAAACCATTGCCCTTAAACAGCTAGCAGAGAATAAACAGCTCATTATTAGATCAGCTGATAAAGGGGGTGGCATAGTGGTCCAAAATCTTGTTGATTACCAGTTGGAGGCCTCCCGGTTGCTCTCTGACAGCACTATATACCAAAAACTTCCCGGTGACCCATTACCTAGGTTTTCTAAGGAGGCCCATGACCTTGTCAATCAGGCCAAGACTGAGGGACTTGTCACCAAAACAGAAGTCGCGTTCCTGTTACATGATTTTTATAAAAGACCCTATTTTTATCACCTCCCGAAAGTTCACAAAGATATGACCAACCCGCCCGGGAGACCGATTGTGGCGGCCATGGAAAGTGTGACAAGTTATTTTTCTATTTATATAGACCACTTTCTACAGCCTTTAGTTCAATATCTTCCTTCATATATCAAAGATGGCATACAACTTTTAAAAATGTTACAGTCTTACAGATGGGAGCCCTCATATCGTTGGCTCTCACTAGACGTAGTTTCTCTTTATACGTCTATTCCCCATAACGTGGGCTTGTTAGCCACACAATACTATTTAAATGAGGACCCTATACTAAATCTTAGACAAATACATTTCCTCCTTGATATGTTAGAATACTGTCTCACCCATAATTATTTCGAAACAGATGGTGAGTTTTATATACAGATTCAGGGTACAGCTATGGGGGCCAACTTTGCCCCAAGTTATGCGAACCTCACAATGGGTTACTGGGAACATTTCCATATTTGGCATAATAACCCCTTTTCCTCCAACCTGGTATTTTACGGTCGCTATATAGACGACGTGGTGATTATTTGGGATGGGCCAGACACGTCTATTCCAGACTTTTTACATTATTGCAACTCTAACAGCATGGGTCTATCATTTACTTCTGTTACTGACGAGAACACTCTAGCTTTCCTAGATTTGGAATTGTCTCATGATGATCACACCATACATGCCCAGAATTACACCAAGCCATCTGCGGGTAACTCCTTTTTGCACTACGGGAGCTGCCATCATCCTCGTTGGGTGAATAATATACCCAAAAGCCAATTTTGTAGACTTAGACACAACTGCACTAGGCTACAGGATTACACAACTCATGGCTTAAACCTGAAGACTAAGTTTCTAGAAAAGGGTTACCCCGATCAGTTAGTGGAGGGAGCCTTTCAACATTACCTCAACACTGAGGTTAGGAGTGACAGAATGACTACCACAGATGACAACTTACAACAGGTCAGGTTTGTTACCCAATTCCACAGTCAGTTTAGACGAATGGAAAGGATCTTGGTCAAACATTGGTCAATCTTGAGCGAGGATCCCCACCTCAAATCAACACTCCCTGAAAGACCAATAGTCAGCTATAGAAGAGCTAAAAACCTGAAGGCACGTATAGCCCCAAGTAAAATTACACAATTAGGGCCTACTGCTAGCACCTCTTTGACATTTTTCAATGTAAAGGGGATGTACCAATGCAGGAAAGCCCTTTGTCTCACCTGTAAACATGTCACTCACACCATACCTGATTTTTTCACGTGCTCTTCCGAGTACGTTGTCTATTGTCTTACGTGCCCTTGTGGCCTACTTTATGTGGGCCGCACTATTCGCACCCTCCGCAAAAGGTTTGGGGAGCACCGTAATTTTGTGGAGAAGGGTTTAGAAAAATACAGTATTGCAAGGCATTTCAAAGAATTTCACCAGCAGTCTTCTGAGTGAGGGGCTACGTGTTTGGGTTATAGAGGCCGTCTCCAAACACTTGCCCAAGGCAGAACGTTAAAAGAGGCTATGTGAGAGGGAAAATTACTGGATCTACACTTTAGATAGCCTCTCTCCTGGGGGCCTTAATGAGGGCATTGAAATTAATATACTCTTATAATATAGTGTTATCCAGTATATTCATTATAGGTCTGCCACATCTATTCCTTGTGGCACACTTTTTATGGTCCATTAGGGTGCCTACTTTGAGTTGATTGATAAATAGAAAAGGTATCGGGTGCGCACGCGACAGCTCAAGCATATTGATGCCGATTATATATTACCATACTACCCAATCAACTTTATTCTAATTTGCATTTTTCTCAATATTTTTTATCTTCATTTTCATTCTTATCTTATTTTATTTATTATGAGGTATTGAAGGATTCTAAAAGTGATGTTTGGGGGAAGTTATAGTAAACTTTGGATTCCCAATTTTATTAATATTTTTATTAATATTTTACCAACTTATTAATAATTTTATAGATATGTGTGTGTTTTTATATATTTTAATACCGCACCTTGAGTGCTTGATTATACATTATTGTTATAATGTTTTTATTATACATTTTCTCCATATGTATGTGCGCATATATGTGTGTATATATATATATATATATGTACATATATATATACTTTTATTGTACTCACCTCTTGTATTAATTCATTGTACCTAGGTGGTGTTTCCTTTTTTTCCTCTTTGTTTTTTTCCCTCCCTTATCCTTATCATTATTTATATTATAAATTGACAACACTCCTATTAGCGCTATTTGAATCCACATTGTCAGCGCCATGCCATGTTCTTTAGCCGCGTCCTGTATCCATCTTTTTGGCAACCAAGCAAGCTAATTGACTTGCATTGTGGTGTGGTATAAATTGCCCCACTCTAAGATGGCCCCTATGAGCCTGATGAAGAAGCACGCATGCTTTGAACGCGTGCATCCCCTGCTGACATCATACCCGGAAGTGACGATTCCACTAGCTGTGTTCCAGTGAGGATTCTTCCCCATCTCTGCGGCCGCGAGAGTGAAGTTCCTTCCACCACCGCCAACAACTATGTGGGATTTCAGCTTGTAAACATCAGGATTCGCAGCTCCCGGGTCGAGCGGATGACAACACTTAAGATAAGCCTAATACTATACTCCTTTGTGAGTGTATCTCTTGCTGCTGTATCATTAATTTCTCTAATAAATCTCTGATACTACTACGCTTAGAAGGCGCTGCTTTTTTCCTCTTCCTGCCATTGCTAAACCCCTCCTGAAAACACTAATTGCTTGATTAATCCTCTTGTCTTTATTCCTTTCTGAGTCCGTGACCTGGAAAAAGCATGCTCGAAGTCAGTGATGGCGAACCTTGGCACGCCAGATGTTTTGGAACTACATTTCCCATGATGCTCATGCACTCTGCAGTGTAGTTGAGCATCATGGGAAATGTTCCAAAACACCTGGGGTGCCAAGGTGTGCCATCACTGCTCTAGTCAGAGCTCCAGATATTACTTGTTCAAGGACTGCGCCTCAAACTATTGAAGTCAAAGGATTAGCACGGCAGTCCGCCAGCTAGAACTTTTTTTGGAAGATGCAGCAGTGGCTTTCTACAGTTTGGCATCGGTTTCCCAAAAGGAAATATATGTTATTGTAGAACTAAGGGCAAAACTTTTCTTTTATGGTAGAGTAGAGGTAGAGCTAAAACCCCATGTCAGTTTTTTTTCCCTTGGCGTCCCATTGGGGAGATTTCCCTTCACTTCCTGTCCCATAGCCAAACAGGAAGTGAGAGGAAAACCCTCCAAAGTGAGTTGGCACCAGAACTGGTGTCCCTATTGGAAGAACAGGCCCTCTATTCCTGTTCTGATGACAATGCAAAATTTGGGTTTTGTATTCACTGTCCGTAATACCAGTAAACAAGACAAATAGAGAGGGTGACTTTCCCCATGAGGAGCACAGACAGGAATCAAAACGAATTCCTCTCCGCTCTATCCAAAAATGTAAAAAAAAAAGATTTGGCCTTTAGTTGTTTATCATATAAGTTGGCTGGGGCTTGGAGGAAAAACGGGGAGAATGTGGGCTGCCATTGCTGATCCTGATTTCCTGAACATGCTATCTTCCTGCTGCTCCATAGTGATCCATTATTAAAGCCAAAGAATAGTAGACATGTGCCATTTTGTTTTGCTATGAATCAAAAGTCAGACAAAATGTTTGTTATTCGGAGATATAGATGTACACTATCCAAATCACAATAGTAACACATTTCAGCTAATCCAAAAAAAAAAATTATAAATGAAAGTTAAGTCATTCATATTCATTTGTTTGTGATTTCAGAGGGGTTGGTAAGTTCAACAATACCACTATATTATCAAAAGTATTGGGACACATGCCTTTACGCGCACATGAACTTTAATGGCATCCCAGTCTTGGTCCGTAGGGTTCAATATTGAGTTGGCCCACCCTTTGCAGCGATAACAGCTTCAACTCTACTGGGAAGGCTGTCCACAAGGTTTAGTAGTGTGTCTATGAGAATTTATGCAATGCTCCTGTGACCCACAAGAGAAGTATGACCAAAAAAAACGTTTGCCATACTTCTCTTTTAAAGAAATCATTGTGGTTTTGGTGGACGGGATACTTGTTTGAAGTCAGAACTGCTTCTGCCTATTGGTCCTAAGGTCACAAGTATGGGGACTCTGATGAAAGCCAAGAAGCCCACTAAGGCATTTCTGGTCCACCCACCAGAACTGAATGTTCTGTACAAGGGCTGGCTCTAGCTGAATATATGGCCCTCCTAAACAGTTTGCTCTGCAGAACCCTGTTGAGGCTTACCACAAAGTGAACAGTTCCAGTGGTGAATCTGGCTGACGGTTCTGGTTGAGGATGTCCAGGTCTTGTCTGAACAAGGGTCTGTCCAGCTCAGCCATGCATTCAACAATGGGCTCTATGGCCATTTGTCAGATACTTGTGGTCTGGGCCAAGCGTATGACACCCAGGATTTTGTGGCTGCACTGCCACGGTTTTGGAGAGATGCAAGAAACATCTGGAAAGGATTCAATTTGACAGGGAATGACTCTTCAGAGAGCCCTTAGACACCTTTTATTAAGGAAGTCACTAGCAGGAAGAGAACTCGATTACCTAGCAAGAAAAAAAAAAGCAAAAGTTCCTCCAGTGAAGTCTGCCACTGTGGATTTCAGAAAAGCTCCTTTTGTCCCTCTCAGACCTCTGCTTCCGAGACCAAATCCTTCACTCAGTCCCATCGCACATCCTGGATGTCAAAGCCAGCCTAGCCTGGTTCAAAGCCCACTTAGTAATGAGGTGGTGCTCCCACCTCTTCAAGTGGAGGGATGTGTGTCAGCCTTCTGAGCCACCTGGATTAATGGTGTCTCGGGGGTAGAGTTGGAATTTTGGTCCTTACCTCCTAACTGCTTCATGCTCTCAAATATTCTCTCTTCTCTTTGCTGAGTTTACAAGATCTCTATGCTGCCTTGCAGCAACTGCACTCTTATAGGTGTGATTGTTCTGATTGGAGAAATGTTTGGAGGTTTTACTCCAACCTATTTATGGTTCCCAAACCCAATAGGGTTGTTTACCCAATCCTGGACCTGAAGGTCCTCAACACCTTCCTGCAGGTCTAAAAAAAATGGAACATTGAATCTGCCCAGAAGGTCATTGCATCACTACATCTAAGGGAGTTATTGTCATTTATAGACACTCCCATTTCATGTTTGGACTCTTTACTCCAGAAGGCTCCCGCCAGTCCATTTTTGCATAAGAGTTTTGGCCTCAATGGTAGCCTTTTTCAAGGCAATGAGGTTTGCCCTATTTCACTTCAGGCCCCTGCAGCGCAGTGTTCTGACTGCATGGGACAACCTAACCCAAACTCTGGATTGCCCTATGAACCTGTCCTCCAAGACTAGGATCTTACTGTCTTGCGGGTTGACCAACCCTGCACTGGAACCAGGGAAGTCCTTTCATCCATTAACCTGGACAGTTCTTATGACGGATGCCAGCCTGTCAGGCTGGGGAGAAGTCCTGCGGAGAGAGATGGTTCAGGAATTTGATCAGAGAGGGAGTCCAGACTTCCTCGTCAACATTCTGCAGCTAAGGGCTATTTGCCTGTTCCTTTAATTAGTAGACTGACCATTTTCAGGAATGATTGACGTGGGTTCAGTTGGCCATGGCTTATATAAATCAGCAGGGAGGCATGAATGGCGCAAAAGATAGCATACTTGATTTTAACCTGGGCCAAAAGGCATGTTCTGATTTTGTCCAGTCCATATTCCTGTGGTAGACAATTAGCAGGTGTACTTTTTCACCGCCTGGATCCGCGGGAATGATCACTTCACTCCAAAGTGTTTTGTGACATCTGTCGCCGTTGGGGGAACGCCAGATGTAGATGATCTTGCATCACACTTCAACAACAAGGTGGACAGGTTTGTAGCCATGGCCAGGGCTCAGGCCTTTGCAGTGGATGTGTTGGTGACTTTGTGGCTGCTTACAAGATTGACACACAAGAGGTTCCTGTAAGCCTGGTGACTCTGAACCCTACCCCAGACGAAAATGGTACTCAGAAATCCTCTGACTCCTTGGAGACTCACCGTTGGGCTCTTTCTGATAGACTCAACCTGTTGTCTTAAGAGCCAGTCCACCATCCTAATTCATGGTTGCTGTCTTTGGGACCAGGGTCTTTCTGTCTCTGTTATTCTTACACTTTTGCAGGCTGGGAAGCTGACTTCTTGGAAAGTCTATCATTGCACTTGGAAGACGTACTTCACGTGGTGTGAGGAATGTAAATTCCATTCTAGACAGTGCTCTGTATTATGTGTCCTTTCATGTCTGCAGTCTGATCTGAGTCAGCACTTGGCCTTGAGTACTCACAAATGTCAAATCTCAGTCTTGGCTGTTTTTAAAAAAAACTTTAGCTTCCCACTCTCTGGTGAATGCCTTTGTGTAGCTCATATACTTCTGCCCCTATTAGTTCCCAGGTGTTAGTCTTAATCTAGTCTTGTCAGCTTTACAAAGGACTCCCTTTCAAGTCCATTTGGGTCATTCTCTTAGCTGACCTTACTCGTAATGTCGTTTTTCTCATGGGTATCATGACAGTGAGACGGGTCACAGAGTTGGTGGCCTTATCTTTTAGAGAGCCTTTCCTAGGCATCTTTTCTTCAGCTCTGCTGACTAATGGATTATTTTGCTTGCACCTTTTAAGGGCTTCCAACTGCTTATCAGTTGGGACTTTATCTAGAGTGCTTTTCCTCTTTGGCAGGCCCCGCCCTGCACCCGACTCTGGTCATGACATTGTCAAACTATGTCAGATTGGTTGAAAATGTCACGTACCTGGTATCAGAGCCCAACCGTAGAAGGAGACCTCTCTTACAGCCCTGGCTCCGGGACCACTGGGGTTGCAACAGTGATGAGGAGAGCGCAGTGAGGTAGGAGTACCTGTAAGATTCGTGGGAGCTGACACGGATGAGCAGAGATGATCCACCGGAAGAACTGGACTGAAGGAGTAGTTGGAGGTGGTGGTTACAGGTGTCGGTCAGCGACCCCTGGATACTGGCAGAGGCAGGATCAGGAACAGACTGGAGCAGAGTGAGACAAGCCGGGTCAGCACGGGTAACTGGTAGTTGATACGGCAGGCAAAGAGTAATCAGCAGACAGGCAGAGGTTTGGCAACAGGAGATCAACAGGTTCAGATATAGCAGGGTCAAGACAAGCTGGGTCAGGATAGGAGAAGGCAGCATTAGTCAACGAAGCAGGGTCAGGTAATAGCAGATGCAGGATCAGACTCAGGTTAAACTGCAGATCAGACGGCACTGCACTAGAGCAGCTGCTGTCCTTTTAAAGGCCCATTGGCGCCAAGTAGCGCTAACGTGCGTGCGCGCGCCTGGGGGCACGCACTGGCGCACAGGCGCCGTTGTCCGTTCTGTACCAGCAGGTCCCTGACAGAAAACCCTTAAAAATGATCTAATGTGCTGTGGTTGATCCTTTGCTTATTTGGCATATGAATTAGGTGGCTGCAATTTTCATCTATGACTGTTTCCTGAAAGTACAAAAACATATTTGGGGGGCACACCCTAAAATGTGTTTAAATTCAAGATGGTGCTGCTATAAGACCAACAAACAGTACAAAACAGATTATAGCGCCCAGATTCAAGAATGACATTTATCCTGCAAGGCTAGTTAAAAACACCTGAGCATATTCAAAAAAAATATTTGGGGGTTTGGTCACACTATATGGTCATATAGCTGTAGCAACCGGCCCTCTTTCTCCATTGTCCTTGGCTCGCTCACAGGAGAAAAAGGCACACAGTCCCCACCATGCCCGTACCCCCTGGTTTGCAGAGGTTAAGCACACTTGTTTTCACTTACGGGTCTTGCAGCTGGGTTCCCCTTAAAGTTGGTTTCCGTCCCTAGAATGTAAGGACAAAGTCTCTATACCCCAAGTAACTCCAAGGTCCACACCAGTGTCAACTCTAACATAGAGTTTTTCTTTCTTTATGCATGAACATCCACAAAGTTGAGGAGAAGAAAAAGGTGTTAGGAAGACAGATCAATTCAGGCACTCTTGTTTCTTCGCCACTCGGCCCCGAGTGGGTACAGCTCACCCGGATAGTCATCCAAAGGCACTAGCAGCCGGCGTGTAACTCGAACAGTTTATTAGATTCCCTAATGGATGCGTTCAGGAGATCCTCTGCCACAGAATCTGTAGTGTCCCAAACCTCCTAATGGTCCCGTTTAGATCCCTGTTTTCGGATGGATGACATCCCTCCAGAGAGTTACTGGGCCCCTTCCTTCACTGTGATCTCTCACCAGTCCTTCGGAATGGTCCTCCCCCAGCCTCCTCCTCCAGAAATGGGTCCCCTCGCAAGGCGGCACCCTGGGATTCCTCCTCCTGAAATGGGCTCCAGCTAAAGTTGCTGGGTCCAGGGCTGAAGTTGCAGTCCCAGGACTAAAGGTGCCTGGGACTGAAGCGCACGTGGCCCCATAGCCTGGAGGGCCATGCACTTGAACTTGGACCGTAGGTTCTCCCTCCGGGCATGGGCCCCGGGAATTGCTCTCCCTCCAATGGCATCCGGCTGTTTTGTACCCTCTCCCGGCATGCACAGCAGGTAGACCACACCCACTGCACGGCTGCCGAGAGAGGACACCAAATCGCTGCTCCATCACCAGTGGTTCAACCCCGAGTACAAGTGACAGGGCCACCCATACTTCTTAGGGGAACTGCACACCAGATAAAACAGCAGCAAGGCAGAGTCCAGCAAATTGAAAGATTCGAGCCAACTATCACTCGAATCACCCCTAAATTTAGCATATCAATCCCTAAATTTAGGGCCCCCGCTACACAGTGCTAAGCCCACAAACTGCGCCAAAGTAGCCCGAATTTAGTGGGTCCTACCCTAGTAATAGAATGAAAGATCCTGCGTCTCAACCATGGGAGCCAAACTCCTCTATGAGTAGGGTGACCACGTGTCCCGGATTGCCCGGGACAGTCCCGCATCTTGCAGGTCTGTCCCGGGCACATTCATTCCAGGACAATAGTGTCCCAGAATGAAACTGACACAGCCAATCTGATGCCCACAAAAAAGGGCGCCACATCACCACTTTACTCACTGACAGTACTTGTCATGGCCGGGAATGCCTGGAGGAGCACAATCCCCGCCCCCCACTTGTGATTGGAGAAATCATAAATCCCGCCTCTTGTGTCCAATCACTGTGCTGTGATTCGTTACAGCACAAGCTGATTTTTGGGAAGGGAGGGTGTCCTTGAATGGTAGTTTGGAAATGTGGTCACCCTATTATGAGGGAGAACTGAAGGGATTCCTCCTATGCACTTGTGGCCACTAATAAGAGGTAATGAGGAGGGGGAGGGGGAGGGGTGCTCCAGCCCAAAAAAAACTGGTCAGGGTCTACTACAATATACAAAAACATATTTGGGGGGCACACACTTAAATGTGTTTAAAATCAAGATGGTGCTGCTATAAGACCATCAAACAGTACAAAACAGATTACAGCGCACACATTCAAGAATGACATTTGTAGCGATACCTTCAACTAAGAAGGCCGCAGATTTCGTTTGGGCCCTGAAGACAGCTCCGCCAACCCCCGGCAATGTACTCGACCCCCTCTGGCACAGTTAGGTATGGCAGCAATATTTTCTTATACTGTATGAGTAAACTCAGACACCAAGGCAATAATGAAAGGGGGTATCTAATTTACTTTAAGCTTATGGTAAAAAAGGGTTAACAGTGGTAACAGTTTACAGGCAATAAGTTGCAGAGCCCTGCAGCAATAAACATACTATGCATTGAATGAACAGTAAAGGTGTGCTGCGTGGGCGACCGTTAACTAGGTGCCCTGTGGCGCAGTAACTAAATGAAGGAACGAACTAGCTGGCCAGGCCTGGCTCAGATATCTAAAATTCAGTCTATAGGGGATGATGGTTTCTTCACCGGCAATTCTTTAAAGGTGGTGCACATAACAGAATAACATTTGTAATCCAGTGGGAAGATTGTAATGGAATAAACACTTTACTGAAGAACCTCTGAGTTCAGCTCTGATATGGATTTCCAGTGAGAGTATCGGATATAAACTTGTGGGCCACGGCAGTCTATAGGCACATCAGCAACAAACAGTATATGGTCTGAGCATACGCTCGCTCACCCCTCCGGACGCGATCCCAGTCCGGGAACTTCCACCGACTGTGTTCTCACACCCAGCGATCGGGTCCCCGATCCAACCAAGGCTGTGGATAAGCGAAGTCAGATGCCACCCAGGCTCGCAGTGGGGTGGAAGGCTCTTTGGTGCTGCGCAAGGCCTCAGGCTTCAGGCCTTGCACTCCGGCACATCCGCACAGGAGGATCAGTCACTGAAGTCTCGTGTCCCAAAGAGGCCGAGCCCAGCCTCGCCTCCTCTTATAACCCCTCCCATGAGTCTCTGTGGTGGAAACATGCCGAAAAGGATTCTGGGCAAGGTAGTCCCGGGAGTCTTAAAGGGGACCCTGCTACACATTTATCCTGCAAGCCTAGTTAAAAACACCTGAACATATACATAAAAATATACGGGGGTTTGGTTAGACTATATGGTCAGGGCTGGAGCACCCCTCCCTCCCTGCATAGGAGGAATCCCTTCAGTTCTCCCACATAGAGGAGTTTGGCTCCCATGGTTGAGATGCAGGATCTTCCATTCTATTACTAGGGTAGGACCCACTAAATTCGGGGTACTTTGTCGCAGTTTGTGGGCTTAGCACCAGGGCTTTTTTTTCAGGTGGAACTTGGTGGAACTCGGTTCCACCACCTCTGGCTCAGGCCCTCTGCTTCCTGCTCACTGCCATTACTTGTAATAAGGTAATACTTGTCCGGCTTCTGTTTTTGCAAGTGATAATTTGTCTCCCAACGGCTCCCACTGAGTGCAGGATGGGAGCAAGGGAGATGCAGGTGCCCAGGGTGCAGTGCAGATGCTGACACCCCCACTGGATGATCTCCCCGCATCCTGCCCTTTAAGACCCTCCCACTGTTAGTTAAATTTGACCACACCCACAATTTTATGCAGTTTGGAGGGTGTGTGTGTGTGGGGGGGGGAGTGGGGTGATAGGGGGTTTTGGGGGGTTGTGGTTGAGTTCCTGTACCTATTTTCTGTGAAAAAAAGCCCTTCTTAGCACTATATGACCATATAGTGTGACCAAACCCCTGTATATTTTTTTGAATATGTTCAGGTGTTTTTAACTAGCCTTGCAGGATAAATGTCATTCTTGAATGTGTGCGCTGTAATCTGTTTTGTACTTCTAGCGCACCCACCTATCCTCCTCCTGCATTAAACTCGGCTCCTCGCAGGGGGAGACAGGCACACCGTACCACTAGCCCGTACCCTCCTGTGTAAAGAGGTTAGGCAGTGTTGTTTTTGGGCCTTGTCTGCAGCCAGAGTCAAAAGTCCTCCTGAGAATGATTCTCACCTCTACCGTGGGTAGATGCAAGTCCTTGACTTCCCCAGGAACGTGAATGTCCACACCAGCTGAAAGTCCAACTCAATATTTATCTTCACTTGAATAGCAAATAGTCTCTTGGATAGAAGAAAGGTTGGAGCAAAAACACAGGACAGCTTAATTGTAAGCAGTGGACGGGACGGGAGACTTTCGGGTGCCCATTCAGCTCCGCTTGCATGTTCTTCTGCCTTGGCTCAAGTCCCGGCCAGCCGCCTGCCTGCTTATCTCCTTGCCTTCCCTGGTGGAGTGATCTTCCTCCACTCCCCACCCAGTAGTAGCCGGGGCCCGGGGAGTAAGACTTGACAGGCTGTGAGGCGGGCGGCTTTGGCGACTGGCAGAGAGTCGCTGATTGCCGCCATTACTAGTAAAAAAACAAACATGTCCCTGGATTTTATTTTAAAAATCTGGTCACCTTAGCTTACATGTGCGAAGCGTCCGTGCATATATGTGGGGCAGTTTTGCTAAAGTGCTGGATTGCAAAACCTTTGTGTGAAAAAAAAAAAAAAAAAGTGTTTGATCCACATGGCCTTTGAGGGACAAGATCTCTTTGGACTGGCTCTCGATAAGATCATCAAGGATGCTAATGGTGGCAAGCACACCCATCTTCCACAGCGGAAGAAGCATAAGGAGCAGGGCAGCAAAGTCATTTATTTGCCTTTGCTGCCTTACAAACAGCCACTTCTCTTCTCAACTTCTCCCCCTACTTCAACATCAAGGCTCTCTAAATTCAGCTTCCCATCCACTCAAAGTCTGACGTTCCAAGTCTACCAAATCCTTAGACAAGCCTTCCTCTACAAGAAGATGCACTGCCACTTTCCTTCTAACTGAATGTAGATTTTGCCGTTCACCTCAACCTTTGTTGTTTTTTTTCTCTCCATTGCTTGGGTTTTGGCTGTGAGTCTGTCTCTCAGCCACTGCTTCTTTCATAAAAAAAGTATTCTGTTGTTTACCTTCTGGATGGGCCTTGGAAGGGTGCCTGACTTTTCATTCACCATTTTTAGGTGGCTGAAACAGACCATCATCCATCTTTCCTATGTAGCGCACTCCCCCAATATTTGGGGGGCGCTATGTGTCTATTTAAGGCTAGTCTGGGCCAGTAGTTGGGCTCAGACCAATTGATTATTCATTATTGCTTCTGCTCTGGGTGTGATACTGCCTGGCAGTAGTGTTCCCTGTTGCCTGTAGGTGGCACTGTCACCACCGGCATAGGTTGAACCACAGGGGGTATCCCAGCACCTCACAGCAAGGAGCACATAGAAGGGCAACGCATGCAAAACAAAACCAAAGAAATATCCCAGCTCAACTCACTAACCAGTCTGCTACCAACCAAATTATCTTGTCTAACAGTATGCGTTAAAAACAGGGGTTTAATTAGCACACATTTGCAAATACATGTGTAAGCTGTGGAGCCACTCCAAGGCACCCCAATATTTTTGGAGTCCTAACTCTTGTAAACTTATGAGAGCCTCCATAGTAGAAGCACATGAATTATAATGGATAGACTGAGGGCAGATAAGCCTGGAGGGAGCCCACCCCTCCTTAAAAGCACAGGGGCACACTGGACTCTCAGCACCTAGCGCAATGGCAGCAAAGGTGTCCAGTGTGTCCCCTCACCGATATTACATCAGTAACAAACAAATGGCCGCTGTCCCCACCTATAACTGTCCTTCACAGCAAGGAGCACGTGGAAGGGTTAACGCATGCAAAAGAGAACTCCCAGCTCAACTCACCAACCAGTCTGCTACCAACTGAATATTCCTGTCTAACAGTTTGCGTTAAAAACAGGGCTTTCGTCAGCACACGTTTGCAAATACATTTGTGAGCTGCAGAGCTGTGTCAGGTGTGTACTTACCGAAGCTGAGATGCCGAGAGAGGTTCACCCTTGCAACTAGGCACTCTCCGCCCCCTGGAGATGATACAGGGGGTGGATGGCACGAAGAGGCACTGGCTACCTGCAGGATGGGTAGGTCTTGCAAGGTAATCTTGGTAGAGCTGAACAGCTGTGCGAAGACAAGAAGGTAATCCAACAAGAGCAGGCTGAGGGTCAAACACAGATGGGTGCAGCTCTTTGCAGGACCCTAGCTGGAGATGCAAGTCCAGAGCACAAACAGGGATCAGAACAAGGAGGCAGAAGTCTGGATTAGGGTGCAGGCTGAGGGTCTAGCACAGGAGACAAGTAACTAGTCCAAAACACAAGCAGAAGGTCAGGGGCTAGAGACAAGTAGCAGGTCCGAGATGCAGGCCGGGGGTCAAGCACATGTAGCGGGGCTTTTAAATCTAGGGGAATGTTTGAGTGGTAGTTGTACTCAAACACTCTGATTGTTAGGGTTTTGCTGGCCGTTTTGTACCGCAGGTGGAATGCTAGTGTATAGTTCCCTGTGGCCTAGAGGTGGCGCTGCCATCGGAGGCTAGGGTTGAACCGCTGGTATAGTGCTGTGCCTTGGATGTCCCCTCTCGGCAGTGGTATGGTGGGTGTGGTCGACCTGCTGTGCATGCCGGGAGAGGATATAAAATGGGCAGACGCTGCCTGTTTGGGGTCTTCGGTTCGGGGTTGCAACTAAAGGCCTTGGGCCCAGCACCTTTGGCTGGGGCCCACAGAGGATTGAGGAATCCCAGGGTGCTGCCTTGTGAGGAAACCCATATCTAAGATGAGGAGGCCGGGGGAGGACTGTTCCGAGGGACTGGTGAGGAAATCACAGTGAAGGAAGGGGACCGGTAACTCTCTGGAGGGATGTCATCTCCCTGAAAGAGGCTTAACATTGCAACCAAAGTTCACCAAGTCTGTGGCAGAGACCCAAGTTCACCGGTTCTGTGGCAGAGTTTGTGCAGAGACTGTGTGTATCTAGTTTGAGTATCAGTCCGGCTGCTAGGATCCATTCTAAGGGAGACTATCCGGATGAGCTAAGTCTACTTGAGACGCTAAGTAGTGAGACATATTTCGATTGTGCCTGGACCTTCTCCACACCTTCTGCTGTCCTGTTCTCCATCCAACCTTTTCTATCTAGAGACTGTGCTTTGAGTAAATAAACTCTGCGTTGGAGTTGCAACTGGTGTGGACCTTGGAGTTATTTGGGGAAATAGAGACTTGTCTTTATTATATGTGAAGATGAGAACCATTCTTTGGAGAACCTCGCCGTGGAGACCCTGTTACAACACCGCTCAACCTCTTCACACAAGATTGTACGGGCACATAGCACGGTGTGCGTTTTCCTGCCAAGGAGCCAAAAGCAGGTAAAGGGTTCGTGTGCTACACACATGTAGCAGGGTGCTAAATTTAGGGGAAGTGTTTGGATGGTAGTTATGCCCAAACACCCTAGTTTGTTAGAGTTCTTGCAACCATTTTATCTGCAGGGAGAGTATTGGTGTACAGTTTCCTGTGGCCTACAGGTGGCGCTGCCATGGTAGGCTAGGGTTGAACCACTGATACAGTGCTGTGCCTTGTGTGTCCCCTCTCGGCAACCGTAAGGGGGGGGTTTCCTGCTGTGCATGCTGGGAGAGGATATAAAAGAGGCAGACGCTTCTTGTTCGGGGTGAGTCTAGTTCTGTTCCGGCCTGCCCTGGGCACCTTCTGCCCAGGGGCAGGGTGTTCTGCCTGTGGGGATCCTACCCCTGTTCCATTCTGGGCACCTTTAGTCCCAGGGTGAGGTACTACTTGCTGTTCTTGTCCGCTCTGGGTATGTAGGCCCAGGGAATGGAGCCAAAGGCCTGGGGCCCAGCACCTTCGGCTGGGGCCCACCAAGGATCGAGGACTCTCAGGGTGCCACCTTGCGAGGGGACCCGTATCAAGGACGAGGAGGCCGGGGGAGGAACTCTCCAAAGACCCAGTGCAGTGTCATGGTGACGGTAGGGTCCTGGTAACTCTCCGGAGGGATGTCTTCTCCTAAAAGGGGGCCATAGCTAAAGAAGGGGATCACGTACACCAGGTCTGTGACAGAGACTGTGCGCCTAGCTAAATTGCTTGAGAATCTGAGCAAAGATCTGTAATGTTTGTGCCTGGACCTCCCCACACCTTGTGCTGTCCTCTTCTTGCTCCAACTTTTTTCCTATCAAGAGACTGTGTTATTTGCTGAAAGAAGAAATAAACTCTCTGTTGGAGTTACAGCAAGTGTGGACATTCTATTTACTGGGGGAAACAAGTACTCATATCTGTTGTCCACAGAGGTGAGAAAACATTTTCTGGCTCGTCTGTGAAATGACCCACCAACAACACCGCTCAACCTCTTAATACAGGAGGGTACAGGTTTGTGGCATAGTGTGCCCCTTCTTCCTGCGAGGAGCCGAAGAACTAGGCAGGTAAAAGGGGGTCTGTGTGCTACACACAGATAGCAGGGCAAGGTCCGTTAAGCAAGCCGAGGGTCAGGTCCAGGAGAAGAGCAGAGTAGTCCGTATCAATCCGGGTCACAACGAGAGTTCAGATACAGGAAACAGGAAGCTGAAGACAAACCAGCAATCTGTCAGAGTACCTGGGCAGCCTGATATAGGCCAGCCAGAATGCTGATTGGGCGTGTGCGACGTTCCATCGTGCCGCGAATCGCCGTTCCGCTGCGGCTAAACTGGTTGTTTCTCTGACAAGCTGCTTCAAGGCACCCCAATATTTCTGCAGTCCTAATGTATATTTGCAAATGTGTTCTAATTGTAGCGTCCTCACCCCATCTCTTTCTTCTAGGGGTATCACACACGACAGGGTGAGATGCGCTACGGCCTATGTCCTCCCCATAACTGTGGGTGAGGTGAAGGCCAGTACCAGATATTTCCTCGGGCCTGTGTGCTTCTGTAAAGAATTAAGTCCTGCTGTGCCAACACTTCCCTCTGCTCCCATTAACCAGAGTTCCACACACCGATCACAGTCCAACTCTTGCTTTATTGTACATCCCACAATAAACAGTGCTTCAGTAGCCAACTGGTTGCGACTTGATAACATTTTGATACGGGGAATGAGCAGGTCGAGGCACTATCCTGGTTATTAACTAAACCACTGCGATCTCGCCAGCGGTTACTATAGCCTTGGCTAGAAAGGACTTAGAACTTGAGAGTCTCTACCAGCGACTCAAGAGAACGTAGATAGGAGTACCTTCGCTGCGTTGCGGCCCCTATCAGGGGAAGATGTCCCTCCAAGGGAGTTACCAGAGGCCCATCCGTCACTGGGTTGATGCTGCTCCAGACTCTCCGAATGGGTAACCTCCCTGGCCTCCTCACCTCAGACATGGGCCCCATCCACTTCAGGGACCCTCGGACTTCTCCACCCTCGCGGGACCCAGTCGAAGTCACTGGGCCCCAGGCCTCCTGGTTCAGTACCTCACCCCAGGCTGAAGGTGCCTGGGATGGACTCCAACTCCATTCCGGTCAGGCCTAGGGCACCTGAGCCGGAATTCAGAACCGCCCGCACCCAGGCCTAAGGTGCCTGGGCGCGTGATGAAGAACCTCCAGAAGAGCAAGACCTCGTGACCAGGGTGTCTCCCCCTTTTATCCCCTCCAATGACGCCACGGCAGGTTCCCCGCCCTCGCCGTACCATCTCCGAGAAGGGACAAAAAAGGACAGCACTATGGCAGTGAATCTACCCCGAGCCAGCGGGTACCCCGCCACCCACAGGCCAAGGAGATTATTACACCGCCCAATCCTCCACTAATACAAATGGTCATTACTCCCATACTTCCACCCCTGGACTTCCACCCAGGTGTATCCCACCTAAATTTAAAGACCCCGCTACATAATTAAACCCCTGTTTTTAGCACAAACTGTTAGGATAATTTGGTTGGTAGCAGACTGGTTGGCGAGTTGAGCTGGGAATTTTCTTTGATTTTGTTTATGCTGGAGTGGGCACCTGAGTATGCAGTGAACTCTGTCTCAGTCCAGCCTCCTGGTCTCTGGATGCATGTGACCGTGTCCAGCAATTATTCGGCACAGGAACAGCTCAGCAAGCACAACACCGCACAGCACTTCTTCTCCCTTCCTCTCTCCAGTTGGGGAGCTTCCCAACTCCCCCATTCCTTCCCAGGCTTTCCTTTCTATATGACTCCCTTCTGTTCTCAGATAATCCTGGGCATTGTAGTTGCTTCCCAGTTATGGTTGCAGTCCAAAATCCTACTCCAAACTACAGGTCTGGTACTGGCTAAACAAGGCACACCTGTTACTGCCATCTTATGACAGAAAAAGAATTCTGCAGCCAGTAATGTTACCATCTCTTACAATTTATATTTATGGTTTTAAAAAAAAATATCTTTTTTTTTTTTTTTACATTTCCTCAGTTGCTTCCTGGTTTCTGGTCCAGGCCAAAATGATGTCATACATCCCAGGAGTATTCTTTGAATTTTTTTTTCTTTCTTTGGGAGGAGGAGCTTTCTCGGCTAAGCACACCCTTCTGCCTGTAGGCCTGAGCTAAGGACAGATGGATTCCAGGAAGTAAATGCTACATGAATCATCTGCCCTTACTCAAGATGGCTGCAGCTAGAAATGCTAGCAGGGTTTTTCAAAATGAACAAAATAAAGCATGGAGACATGAATTGATGAATGGATGAGTTTGTGCTGAAAATTAAAGCGGTTGTAAACCCCCCCCCCCCCAAAAAACAAAAATAAACATGCAAGACAAAGGCATAATGAGCTAGTATGCATCACATACTAGCTCGTTATGAAATACTCACCTTAGAACGAAGCTCTCTCAATGGCGCCCGCACACCACTGACAGGCTGACATTTTTCCCGGTGGTTCTTCTGGGTTCGCAAGCTCCGGCGCTGTGATTGGCCGGGGCCGCGATGACGTCACTACCACGCATGCGCGCGGTCACGGCACAGGGTCCTGAAGAAACGGCACCAGCGGCTGTTTCTTCAGAGAGCATGCGCCGATGGCGTCGGAGTAAACAGTAAATATCTCCTAAACCGTGCAAGTTTAGGATATATTTACACTACCTATAGATAAGCCTTATTATAGACCTTTATTTTGGGGTTACCTGTGGGTACAACTAAAAAAGAAAGACCTTTATTTTGTCAAAAAGAAAAAAAGAAAGACCTTACTTCCTCTTTAAAAATGAACTGTAAAACGGAGTAATTCTGTGCTTGGGCTATAAATATTCAAAAGGGTAAGCAGCCTGCACAATATTTTAATATAAAATATAATAGACGATATATTTCCAAGTGCTGCACTATTCCTTAAAATCTAAATATTGTGCATCAAAGCACAACGTTAAAAACGACCGCAATATCCCTTTTAACTTGAAAACATAACAAGTGCATATGTTACACCGCCCCTTTAAATGCATGCATATAAATCAATCCGTTTATGTCATATAAACGTGCATAGCAGTACATATCCAAATCATATGTAGAAAATGCAAATTAAATTCTGCAAAAGGAAACCTATACCCTATAAAATATAAGCATATGCATAACAATATCCAAATCATGTGTCTTCTATAAACAATGCAAATACAATTTTGCAAAAATAACTGTAGCACCCTGCTCCCAATGAGTGGGCGCTATATGTTGAAATTATAGTTGTCTGGGTATTAGTTTGGCCCAGAGAGATTTTATTCAAATTGCGGCGCTGTTTCTGTTTGGTTGGTTGCATGATTCCCCCCCCCCCCCCCCAGCAGTGGGTGTCGCTGTCACCGCTGGTCAGGGTTGGAAAGGCAACAGGCTGGACGTATTGGGTGCCTCTTTCCCAGAAGCAGCCCAGCAGTGTCCTTAATAGCATCATGGGCCCCTGGGAAAAAGTAATTCGCCGAAGCCCCTACGAGTCTGCATCAGTACTCCCTTACATCATGTTTCCCCATCACTCTGCCCATATATATCAGGTTCCCCCATCACAGTGTCCCCATACATCAGAATTGTGCCCCCTTGTACTTACAGATCACAAATGCTGTTTCCACCTACAATGAAATCAGCTCCTTCTCCCTCACTCATGCGCTGAGACTGAGGTGAGTTCTCAGTCTCAGTGCCTGCTCTCTTCCGCCCCCTACAGGAAGAAGGAGAAAGCTGAATCCTCACTCAAGCACAAGCCAGCCGTGTGCTCCTTCTGACAGGAGTGACATTGCAGCTACTCCTGTCAAAGAAAAGTACACAGCACCCACCCCCCCACCTTTTCCATGCCCTGAGGCCCCTGGGCAGTGCCAAAGTGTGCCCATTCATTAAGACAGCTCTGCAGCCCAGGGGGCGTGGTGAACCCGCTGTGCAAGCTGGGAGAGGGTACTTAAGGGACGGACGCCATTTGGTGGGGTTCGTTCTTCGATCCTCACCTGAGGGCCCTCCTGGCCTCAGGGATGTGTTGGCAGTTCCCGCCTCGGGGCCAGATTGGCCTGAGGCCTCGCAACTGAGATGTAGGCCCAGGAGTTACTGGGGCCTGCTGATCCAGGGACGATCCTGTGTCGCCTTGCCTGATGGAAGGGACCGAGCAATTGAGGACTCAATTGGAGGATGTACCCGGATCCCAAAAATCTACCTCACAGTGCTGCCGGAGCGGCTGAAAGATCCTGGCACTGAGAGGTGTGTTCTTTCTGATGGAGCTAACCCAGTGAGGGGTTATACGAGTCTGTGGCAGAGACTATTCTGTTGAACAAATTCCAATACCAAGTCTGTGGCAGAGACTATCTTTGATCGAGCTTCGCATCGGTTGCTAGGCCAGTGAGAATGGGCCTATCCGGTGGTGGCTAAGTCCAGCATGGAGACAGTCGCTCCTCTGGACCTAGGACATTTCCGTGATCGATAAGTAAGATACCTGAGTCCTCCCCATTCCTCTACCCCCTCTGTTGGAAAGTTTATTCAATAAAACCCTTGAAAGAGACTTTGTGTTGGTGCCGACATTTCTTCCGGATAAACTCTTCAAGGAGAAGCCCTGAGCCGAACATTTGGAAAAGGAAGGTAAGGTGCAGACCCAAAACTAAACCAGCAGCTCCTACAGGGGTACCGCTACATAACCAAATAATACAGTTCAGCCAAACGTCCCCAGGGAACAAGTGCGTTCCAAAAAAAATGTCCCTGTGATATTTACACACAGTGGAAGCCAATCGGCGGGTGAGGGTACCTGATGTCCTCCAGCAGCCGCCAATCATTAAGAAGAGAGCCAGAACCGCGATCTGTCTATGTAAACAAGGCAGATCGCTGTTCTGACAGGAGGGAAGGCATGGATCCTGTGTTCCAAAGCAGGTAAAAAATGCCATCTCTTCCCCTAGTAAAAGCACCTCATACACTGTAGTAAAACACTGATTAGGCACACACAGTTAACTCTTTGATCGCCCAAGATGTTAACCCCTTTCCAGTCAGTGTCATTAGTATAGTGACAGTGCATATTTTTATCACTGATCACTGTATTAGTGTCACTGGTTCCCACAAAGTCGCTGATTGCCGCTATTACTAGTAATAAATAAATAAATAAAAATATCCCCTTCTTCAGGGGGTTGGCCATATACTGTACCCCATTTTTTTGTGTGCTTTGCTTTCATAGTTTACTTTTTGTTTTGTTTCCAGGGGTTCTACAAAGCACTGCACTGAGGAGCTTAAAAAAATAAAAATAAAATGTTACACCTGGCTGTGCTGTTTGACAGGAGTGTCTGGATCACAAGACTGTCTGCCCAGAGTCACATATGCCTTACCAGGTAGAGCAGCCTCTATGAATGTATTCCAGCCAAGTATTCATATCTTTGCTCAGAGTTCCTCTTTTTAAATTTGTTCGTTGTCTCTGGACAGAAAAAAAAAAACAAAAAAAAACAAAGTGCTATAAATGATAAAAAGTCACGTTTAGGTTTTAAAATCCAATTAGAGGCTTTTATGGCCTTGGCCCGATCTTCTGAAATACTTTTCTATTCTGTAAAAATCCTTCTTTCCTTTTTTGGTGCAGGAAAAGTTTTATTTTTGTCGTGTTATGAGACGGCTCCAAGAGTTACAGAACTAAATATAATTCCTCTTTCCTTCCATGATAAGTCAAAAAGGAGGGGTTGAGCAAGGGGAGGGTGGGACTTTATACAAAGCACGGGACAGCAAAGGAGTAAATAGGTGAACATAAGGAAATTTATTGAATACAAAATTGTAAACATACATAGTGGCGGTATTGATGGTACATGAAAACATATATATATATATTACATGATGAATAGTATAGTATGAATATGCGAGTAATGCTGATAGCAATGATGATTGAATAGCATGATAATGACAAATTACATGGCAATAACATCTCATGATATGACCACAATAAGTTCCCTAGTTCACCACAATAGGATTTATGTAAAACCATAATACAAGATAATGCCTGCAGGGCCTATGGCCTGAGTCTGTAAGGGTAAGTATTTCATAAAAAAACTTGGAAGATATAGGTGAAATTGATAAAGACACGGCATCCGGTAGCTCTACGCGTTTCAAGGCTTTAATGCCACTCGTCAGGAGCAAGCACGTGAAATATCTGAAATTAAACTAATATGAGCAAGGGCGTAAGGTACATGGAAGAAACTGATTGGGGGTGGGGTATACAATAAGTCAGCCTTTCTCAACCAGTGTGCCACGGCACACTGGTGTGCCGTCAGAGGTTCTCAGGTGTGCCGCAGGATTAGGGGAGAGAAGGGCTGTCAGATGAGTCCCACTCCCCTAATCTCAATACTCTAGTCCCAATCCCCTAATCTCAATACTCTAGTCCCAATCCCCTAATCTCAATACTCCAGTCCCACTCCCCTAATTTCAATACTCTAGTCCCAATCCCCTAATTAAAATACTCCAGTCCTACTCTCCTAATCTCAATACTCTAGTCCCAATCCCCAATCTCATGGAGTACAGTGGAACCTTGGATTACGAGCATAATCTGTTCCAGGAAAATTCTTGTAATCCAAAGCACTCGCATATCAAAGCGAGTTTTCCCATTGAAGTCAATGGAAACGAAAATAATTTGTTCCGCATTGACTTCAATGGCATGCAATACCGCATGTGGCCAGAGGTGGGGGGGCGCCGGAGCGCCTCTGAAACCCTCAGAAACATCTCGGCTGACCTTGGAAACCCTCGGAAAGGCTCGGAAACACCTGGGAAAGGAGTATTTTTGAACAGCTCCGATCGGCTCGGCTCCGGCGCCCCCGCACCTCTGGCCAAATGCGGTACTACACACCAAATTAGCTTGAATTCTGCTTGTTTTGCGAGACAACACTCGCAAATCGAGTCAGAATTTATTTATTTTTTTTAAAGTTGCTCGTTATTCAAAATGCTCATTAACCGCGTTACTCATAAACCGAGGTTCCACTGTAACATGAATTTTATAATTAGTTTTTAATATTTTTTTAGGATTCAAATCAACATGGACTCTGAGAGTGATGAGGACCTTAATGAGACATGAATTCCAGAAGAATCACAAGCTGTGGAAGAGTCCCAACTACTTTCTGAAGATAATGAGGATGACACCCCAGAAACTTCATTGACAGCCCCCGAGCCTGAGTGAAGGAATTTGTTGATGTGGTTAAAAAGCTGTTAGATACCCAGCAAAGGGACCTCGGTGAAACTTTGTCATTTGCGAAAAGTTTGATTCCACAAATTGATTGCGTCGTTCCATCATTGGTATGTGAAATGTGAATGGAAGTCACTGCTGGGTGAAGCTATGGCCCAGGTTACGCTTTGCCTCCTCAAAATGACCCATCATACAACCGTACACATGTTCAGGGAGGGGCATTTGAACCGCCCATGTATAGGCAACAAGCCCAACATCCTCCTCCTCCCCCTCGAGAATCACAACTATCAGGTTTGAACAATTCTGATGCTCCTCCATCGTATCATGAGCTGTGAATTATATGCCTGAATACGTTTCCACATTTACTTGTTTAATAGTTCCATCATGCCCCGGGACTGTGACGTCATATGGGAGCGGGGTCACCGGGTGACATCTCCCGGTGACCACGCCCCATGCCTATATAAGTCGTTGCGCACTGCGCACATGGAATTACAGCGGGAGGAAGCGTCGTGTCAACATCGCAAGAAGAGAAGAGGGAAGAAGACGACGCAGAAGACCGGGCCAATGCTAGCAAAAGAGCGGAAAAAGAGTAGAAGATAGCGGAGGAGCCCGTCAGAAGGCACCGGAGAGCGGGGGAAGAAACAGAAAGCGCGGAGACAACACCGGAGAGAGGGAGAAGAGGCCGGAGAGAGCGGAGAAGTCGGAAGAGACCCCCGGAGCTGCCTAATAAATTACTTTAAAAACATGTGTAGTGTGTTTTTTTTTTTTACTGACACTTTTTCCCCCCAGGTGAATGGGTAGGGGTACGATGTACCCCATACTCATTCACATAGGGTGGGAGGACCGGGATCTGGGGGCCCCCTTATTAAAGGGGGCTCCCAGATTCCGATAAGCCCCCGTCCGCAGACCCCAACAACCAACAGCCAGGGTTGTCGGGAAGAGGCCCTTGTCTTCATCAACATTGGGACAAGGTGCTTTGGGGTGGGGGGCCTGCATGGCGCCCCCCCGCCCCAAAGCACCCACCCCCCATGTTGAGGGCATGCGGCCGGCACAGTTCAGGAGGGGGGGCGCTCGTCCCCACCCCCTTTCCTGACCAACCGGGCTGCGTGCTCGGATAAGGGCCTGGTATGGATTTTGGGGGAACCCCCACACTGTTTTTTCGGCTTTGGGGTTCCCCTTAAAATCCATACCAGACCTAAGGGCCTGGTATGCTCTTGGAGGGGAACCCATGCCAGTTTTTTTGTTTAAAATTTGGCGTGGAGTTCCCCCTCGTGATTCATACCAAACACAGTGCTTAAAGAAAAGAGAGATCACCGCTCCAGGTAAGTGCAGGTGAGCAATCAGTGTCTTCCCAGGAACCACGGGTGCTGGCAATGCTGTAGATGCGTAAAGGAAGGTAGGATGTATGGACAGCCGCACTCCAAAAACCATTGAGGTTGCCTTTATTGGGTAAAATACATGAAACACTGCAAGTCACAGCAAAAACAAAGGGGTACAGCCGACGCGTTTCACACTAGGGTCTAGTGCTTAGTCATGACTAAGTGTGAAACGGGTCGGCTGTACCCCTTTGTTTTTGCTGTGACTTGCAGTGTTTTATGTATTTTACCCAATAAAGGCAACCTCAATGGTTTTTGGAGTGCGGCTGTCCATACATCCTACCTTCCTTTTCGCAAACACAGTGCTTGGTATTGGCGGGTATCCAAGGCGGATCCCCATTCATTGAAAGTCGGACGCATGTCCAGCCTCAATGTCAGCAATGCTTGTCGCTCATTGGGAAAGGAAAAACAAAATTTTTCCTTTCCCGATGAGCGAGTCAGCTCGGCGCTGCTATCCGCAGCTGACACAGTGCACTGCGATTACCTGCTGTTATGTGCAGATAGCTGCGGCAAATCGTTCCTGGACGCAGTCAATTTTATTTTTTCTATCTGCACCAAACCGCATGTAGCGAAACCGCAGCTAAACGCAGTGTGTGAATGGGGCCACAGGAGAGCATTGTGTGCGTTTAGCTGCGGTAGATAACTTAAGAATCCGCAGCTAAAAGCACCATTCTATCCGTCCGTGTGAAAGGGGCCTTATGCATAACTTCATGTTCTTTAAAGTTTTTGGGGTCTGCACTGGAATCTGACCACATGGGGTGTTCACACGATCAGATTCCTGTCCGATTTCACACTTTGCCCTAAAATTTGAGAAGGAATAAGGAGTTTGCAGTGTGAACTACATGCGAGAGATGCAATGCGGGTCAGGCACGGAAATTTCACTGGTTCACACATCGCAGTTTATAAAGAAAAGGCGGAATGTTTTGGATAATTCTTGAGGTTTCTACTAGTACTTGACAATTTTATTAATATACTTCAAATTTTCTACTACTTGAACGTTTTATATGGAAAATAGAATGTTTGTGTCCTAAAATACTGGCCAAGGACGCGTTGCCAAAGTAATGTTACCGTCTGGTGCTCTGCACATGTTGGTTTATATTGACTGATTGGATCCGTCGCATTGAACATTTTTTTTTTTGTGCAATTTTGTTTGCATATGTTGTGCAATAAAAATAATTTGCGGTTTGAAGTATGTTGTTTTTTATAGTGGATACTGGGTTACATGGGGACAGATCTATTCATCATCAATTGTCAACTTACCGCAGTGTTATCAGAAATCGCATGGAGGTATTCCATCCCTGCAATTTGTATCCAACAAGGCAGGCGTCAATTTCCAGGAGAAAGTCAAATTTGGAAAAGAAAATAGGTCAGTTGTTAACACTACATAACCATGACCCTAGAACCATGCAAAACATAACCCTAGTCCTATGCTAACCATGACCCTAACCCTAGTCTGATGCTGATACTAACCCTAACACTAGTCCTATGCTAGCCCTAACCCTAGTCTTATCCTAGCCCTAATCATATACTGACCCCAGCCCTTGTCCTATGCTAACCCTAACGCTATGCTAACCCTAGTCCTATTCTAACCCTAACCCTAGTCCTATGCTGACCCTAACGCTAGTCCTATGCTAACTCCAACCCTAGGCTAGCCCTAGTCCAATGCTAACCCTAACTTTACGCTAACCCTAGTCCTATGCTAACCCTAACCCTATGCTGACCCTAACGCTAGTCCTATGCTAACCCTAACCCTATGTGAACTCTAACCCTATGCTAGCCCTAATCCAATGCTAACCCTAACTTTACGCTAACCCTAGTGCTATGCAAACCCTAACCCTATGCTAACCCTAGTCTTATGCTGACCCTAACCCTAGTCCTATGCTGACCCTAGTCCTATGCTAACCCTAACCCTAACCCTATGCTAACCCTAGTCCTATGCTGACCCTAACCCTAGTCCTATGCTGACCCTAGTCCTATGCTAACCCTAACCCTAGTCGTATGCTAACCCTAACCCTATGCTCACCCTAACCCTAGTCCTATTCTAACCCTAGTCCTACGCTAACCCTAGTCCTAACCTTATCCCTAATCCTATGCTAACCCCTGTCTTATGCTAGCCCTAACCCTAGTCTTATCCTAACCCTAATCATATACTGACCCCAGCCCTTGTCCTATGCTAACCCTAATGCTATGCTAACCCTAGTCCTATTCTAACCCTAACCCTAGTCCTATGCTGACCCTAACGCTAGTCCTATGCTAACCCTAACCCTATGCTAACTCTAACCCTATGCTAGCCCTAGTCCAATGCTAACCCTGACTTTACGCTAACCCTAGTCCTATGCTAATCCTAGTCCTATGCTAACCCTATCCCTAGTCCTATGCCAACCCTAAATATAACTTAACTCTAGTCCTATGCGGATCCTAACCCTAGTCCTATGCTGACCCTAACGGTAGTCCTATGCTAACTCTAACCCTAGGCTAGCCCTAGTCCAATGCTAACCCTAACTTTACGCTAACCCTAGTCCTATGCTAACCCTAACCCTATGCTAACCCTAGTCCTATGCTGACCCTAACCCTAGTCCTATGCTGACCCTAACCCTAGTCGTATGCTAACCCTAACCCTATGCTAACCCTAACCCTAGTCCTATTCTAACCCTAGTCTTACGCTAACCCTAGTCCTAACCTTATCCCTAATTCTGTGCTAATCCCTGTCTAATGCTAGCCCTAACCCTAGTCTTATCCTAACCCTAATCATATACTGACCCCAGCTCTTGTCCTATGCTAACCCTAACGCTATGCTAACCCTAGTCCTATTCTAACCCTAACGCTAGTCCTATGCTGACCCTAACTCTATGTGAACTCTAACCCTATGCTAGCCCTAGTCCAATGCTAACCCTAACTTTACGCTAACCCTAGTGCTATGCAAACCCTAACCCTATGCTAACCCTAGTCCTATGCTGACCCTAACCCTAGTCGTATGCTAACCCTAACCCTAGTCCTATTCTAACCCTAGTCCTACGCTAACCCTAGTCCTAAACGTATCCCTAATCCTATGCTAACCCCTGTCTTATGCTAGCCCTAACCCTAGTCTTATCCTAACCCTAATCATATACTGACCCCAGCCCTTGTCCTATGCTAACCCTAACGCTATGCTAACCATAGTCCTATTCTAACCCTAACCCTAGTCCTATGCTGACCCTAACGCTAGTCCTATGCTAACCCTAACCCTATGCTAGCCCTAGTCCAATGCTAACCCTAACATTACGCTAACCCTAGTGCTATGCTAACCCTAACCCTATGCTAACCCTAGTCCTATGCTGACCCTAACCCTAGTCCTATGCTGACCCTAACCCTAGTCCTATGCTAACCCTAACCCTAGTTGTATGCTAACCCTAACCGTATGCTGACCCTAGTCCTACCCTAACCCTAGTCCTATGCTAACCCTAGTCCTAACCTTATCCCTAATCCTATGCTAACCCCTGTCCTATGCTAGCCCTAACCCTAATCATATACTGACCCCAGCCCTTGTCCTATGCTAACCCTAACGCTATGCTAACCCTAGTCCTATTCTAACCCTAACCCTAGTCCTATGCTGACCCTAACGCTAGTCCTATGCTAACCCTAACCCTACGCTAACTCTAACCCTATGCTAGCCCTAGTCCAATGCTAACCCTAACTTTACGCTAACCCTAGTCCTATGCTAATCCTAGTCCTATGCTAACCCTATCCCTAGTCCTATGCCAACCCTAAATATAAATTAACTCTAGTCCTATGCGGATCCTAACCCTAGTCCTATGCTGACCCTAACCCTAGTCCTATGCTAACCCTAGTCCTACCCTAACCCTAGTCCTATGCTGACCCTAACCCTAGTCCTATGCTAACCCTAGTCCTAACCTTATCCCTAATCCTATGCTAACCCCTGTCCTATGCTAACCCTAACCCTAGTCCTATTCTAACCCTAGTCCTACGCTAACCCTAGTCCTAAACGTATCCCTAATCCTATGCTAACCCCTGTCTTATGCTAGCCCTAACCCTAGTCTTATCCTAACCCTAATCATATACTGACCCCAGCCCTTGTCCTATGCTAACCCTAACGCTATGCTAACCCTAGTCCTATTCTAACCCTAACCCTAGTCCTATGCTGACCCTCACGCTAGTCCTATGCTAACCCAATGCTAGCCCTAGTCCAATGCTAACCCTAACTTTACGCTTACCCTAGTCCTATGCTAACCCTAACCCTATGCTATCCCTAGTCCTAGGCTGACCCTAACCCTAGTCCTATGCTGACCCTAACCCTAGTCCTATGCTGACCCTAGTCCTATGCTAACCCTAACCCTAGTCATATGCTAACCCTAGTCCTATTCTAACCCTAGTCCTATGCTGACCCTAACTCTATGCTAACCCTAGTCCTATGCTAATCCTAGTCCTATGCTAACCCTAACCCTAGTCCTATGCTAACCCTAAATATAACTTAACTCTAGTCCTATGCGGATCCTAACCCTAGTCCTATCCTAGTCCTATGCTGACCCTAACCCTAGTCCTATGCTAACCCTAGTCCTAACCTTACCCCTAATCCTATGCTAACCCCTGTCCTATGCTAGCCCTAGTCCTACACTAACCCTAATCATATTCTGACCCCAGCCCTTGTCCTATGCTAACCCTAACGCTATGCTAACCCTAGTCCTATTCTAACCCTAACCCTAGTCCTATGCTGACCCTAAAGCTAGTCCTATGCTAACCCTAACCCTATGCTAACTCTAACCCTAGGCTAGCCCTAGTCCAATGCTAACCCTAACTTTACGCTAACCCTAGTCCTATGCTAACCCTAACCCTATGCTAACCCTAGTCCTATGCTGACCCTAACCCTAGTCCTATGCTGACCCTAGTCCTATGCTAACCCTAACCCTAGTTGTATGCTAACCCTAGTCCTATTCTAACCCTAGTCCTATGCTGACCCTAACTCTATGCTAACGCTAGTCCTATGCTAATCCTAACCCTAGTCCTATGCTGACCCTAACTCTATGCTAATCCTAGTCCTATGCTAACCCTAACCCTAGTCCTATGCTAACCCTAAATATAACTTAACTCTAGTCCTATGCTGACCCTAACCCTAGTCATATGCTAACCCTAACCCTATGCTAACCCTAACCCGAGTCCTATTCTAACCCTAGTCCTATGCTGACTCTAACTCGAGTCCTATGCTAACCCTAGTCCTATGCTAATCCTAGTCCTATGCTAACCCTAACCCTAGTCCTATGCTAACCCTAAATATAACTTAACTCTAGTCCTATGCTGACCCTAACCCTAGTCCTATGCTAACCTATGCTAGAGGGCTAACTCTAACCCTAGTCCTATCCTATCCCTATACTGAGCCTAACCCTAGTCTTATGCTGACCCTAACCCTAGTCCTATGCTAACCCTAGTCCTATGCTGACTCTAACCCTAGTCCTAACCTTATCCCTAATCCTATGCTAACCCCTGTCCTATGCTAGCCCTAACCCTAGTCTTATCCTAACCCTAATCATATACTGACCCCAGCCCTAGTCCTATGCTAACCGTAACCCTATGCTAACCCTAGACCTATGATGACCCTAATGCTAGTCTTATGCTAACTCTAACCCTATGCTAACCCTAGTCCTATGCTAACCCTATACTGACCCTAACCCTAGTTTATGCTGACCCTAACCCTAGTCCTATGCTGACTCTAACCCTAGTCCTATGCTAACCCTAGTCCTAACCTTATCCCTAATCCTATGTTAACCCCTGTCCTATGCTAGCCCTAACCCTAGTCTTATTCTAACCCTAATCATATACTGACCCCAGTCCTATGCTAACCGTAACCCTATGCTAACCCTAGTCCTATTCTAACCCTAACGCTAGTCTTATGCTAACTCTAACCCTATGCTAACCCTAGTCCTATGCTAACCCTAACCCTATGCTAACCCTAGTCCTATTCTAACCCTAGTCCTATGCTGACCCTAACCCTATGCTAACCCTATTCCTATGCTAATCCTAGTCCTATGCTAATCCTAACCCTAGTCCTATGCTAACCCTAAATATAACTTAACCCTAGTCCTATGCTGACCCTAACCCTAGTCCTATGCTAACCTATGCTAGAGGGCTAACCCTAGTCCTATCCTAACCCTAGTCCTATACTGACCCTAACCCTAGTCATATGCTGACCCTAGTCCTAACCTTATCCCTAATCCTATGCTAACCCCTGTCCTATGCTAGCCCTAACCCTAGTCTTATTCTAACCCTAATCATATACTGACCCCAGCCCTAGTCCTATGCTAACCCTAACCCTATGCTAACTCTAACCCTATGCTAACCCTAACTTTACGCTAACCCTAGTCCTATGCTGACCCTAACCCTAGTCCTATGCTAACCTATGCTAGAGGGCTAACTCTAACCCTAGTCCTATCCTAACCCTAGTCCTATACTGACCATAACCCTAGTCATATGCTGACCCTAACCCTAGTCCTATGCTAACCCTAGTCCTATGCTGACCCTAACCCTAGTCCTATGCTAACCCTAGTTCTATGCTAACCCTAACCCTAGTCGTATGCTAACCCTAACCCTATGCTAACCTTAACCCTATGCTAACCCTAACCCTAGTCCTATTCTAACCCTAGTTCTATGCTGACCCTAACCCTATGCTAACCCTAGTCCCATGCTAATCCTAGTCCTTTGCTAATCCTAACCATAGTCCTATGCTGACCCTAAACCTAGTCCTATGCTAACCTATGCTAGAGGGCTAACTCTAACCCTAGTCATATGCTGACCCTAACCCTTGTCCTATGCTAACCCTAGTCCTACCCTAACCCCATTCCTAACCTTATCCCTAGTCCTATGCTAACCCTAGTCTTATCCTAACCCTAATCCTATACTGACCCCAGCCATAGTCCTATGCTAACCCTAACCCTATGCTAACCTTAGTCCTATTCTAACCCTAACCCTAGTCCTATGCTGACCTTAACGCTAGTCCTATGCTAACCCTAGTCCTATGCTAACCCTAACCCTATGCTAATCCTAGTCCTATGCTGACCCTAACCCTAGTCCTATGCTAACCCTAACCCTATGATGACCCTAGTCCTATGCTAATCCTAGTCCTATGCTATAGGAGCACAAACAGCAACATCAGCTCATGCTAGCCCTAACTCTAGTCTTATCCTAGCCCTAATCATATACTGACCCCAGCCCTTGTCCTATGCTAACCCTAACGCTATGCTAACCCTAGTCCTATTCTAACCCTAACCCTAGTCCTATGCTGACCCTAACGCTAGTCCTATGCTAACCCTAACCCTATGTGAACTCTAACCCTATGCTAGCCCTAGCCCAATGCTAACCCTAACTTTACGCTAACCCTAGTGCTATGCAAACCCTAACCCTATGCTAACCCTAGTCCTATGCTGACCCTAACCCTAGTCCTATGCTGACCCTAGTCCTATGCTAACCCTAACCCTAGTCATATGCTAACCCTATGCTAACCCTAACCCTAGTCCTATTCTAACCCTAGTCCTACGCTAACCCTAGTCCTAACCTTATCCCTAATCTTATGCTAACCCCTGTCTTATGCTAGCCCTAACCCTAGTCTTATCCTAACCCTAATCATATAATGACCCCAGCCCTTGTCCTATGCTAACCCTAACGCTATGCTAACCCTAGTCCTATTCTAACCCTAACCCTAGTCCTATGCTGACCCTAACGCTAGTCCTATGCTAACCCTAACCCTATGCTAACTCTAACCCTATGCTAGCCCTAGTCCAATGCTAACCCTGACTTTACGCTAACCCTAGTCCTATGCTTATCCTAGTCCTATGCTAACCCTATCCCTAGTCCTATGCCAACCCTAAATATAACTTAACTCTAGTCCTATGCGGATCCTAACCCTAGTCCTATGCTGACCCTAACGGTAGTCCTATGCTAACTCTAACCCTAGGCTAGCCCTAGTCCAATGCTAACCCTAACTTTACGCTAACCCTAGTCCTATGCTAACCCTAACCCTATGCTAACCCTAGTCCTATGCTGACCCTAACCCTAGTCCTATGCTGACCCTAACCCTAGTCCTATGCTGACCCTAACCCTAGTCGTATGCTAACCCTAACCCTATGCTAACCCTAACCCTAGTCCTATTCTAACCCTAGTCTTACGCTAACCCTAGTCCTAACCTTATCCCTAATCCTGTGCTAACCCCTGTCTAATGCTAGCCCTAATCCTAGTCTTATCCTAACCCTAATCATATACTGACCCCAGCCCTTGTCCTATGCTAACCCTAACGCTATGCTAACCCTAGTCCTATTCTAACCCTAACCCTAGTCCTATGCTAACCCTAACGCTAGTCCTATGCTAACCCTAACTCTATGCTAACTCTAACCCTAGGCTAGCCCTAGTCCAATGCTAACCCTAACTTTACGCTAACCCTAGTGCTACGCAAACCCTAACCCTATGCTAACCCTAGTCCTATGCTGACCCTAATCCTAGTCCTATGCTGACCCTAGTCCTATGCTAACCCTAACCCTAGTCGTATGCTAACCCTAACCCTATTCTAACCCTAGTCCTACGCTAACCCTAGTCCTAAACTTATCCCTAATCCTATGCTAACCCCTGTCTTATGCTAGCCCTAAATCTAGTCTTATCCTAACCCTAATCATATACTGACCCCAGCCCTTGTCCTATGCTAACCCTAACGCTATGCTAACCATAGTCCTATTCTAACCCTAACCCTAGTCCTATGCTGACCCTAACGCTAGTCCTATGCTAACCCTATGCTAGCCCTAGTCCAATGCTAACCCTAACTTTACGCTAACCCTAGTGCTATGCTAACCCTAACCCTATGCTAACCCTAGTCCTATGCTGACCCTAACCCTAGTCCTATGCTGACCCTAACCCTAGTCCTATGCTAACCCTAACCCTAGTTGTATGCTAACCCTAACCCTATGCTGACCCTAACCCTAGTCCTATGCTAACCCTAGTCCTACCCTAACCCTAGTCCTATGCTAACCCTAGTCCTAACCTTATCCCTAATCCTATGCTAACCCCTGTCCTATGCTAGCCCTAACCCTAGTGTTATCCTAACCCTAATCATATACTGACCCCAGCCCTTGTCCTATGCTAACCCTAACGCTATGCTAACCCTAGTCCTATTCTAACCCTAACCCTAGTCCTATGCTGACCCTAACACTAGTCCTATGCTAACCCTAACCCTATGCTAACTCTAACCCTATGCTAGCCCTAGTCCAATGCTAACCCTAACTTTACGCTAACCCTAGTCCTATGCTAATCCTAGTCCTATGCTAACCCTATCCCTAGTCCTATGCCAACCCTAAATATAACTTAACTCTAGTCCTATGCGGATCCTAACCCTAGTCCTATGCTGACCCTAACACTAGTCCTATGCTAACCCTAGTCCTACCCTAACCCTAGTCCTATGCTGACCCTAACCCTAGTCCTATGCTAACCCCAGTCCTAACCTTATCCCTAATCCTATGCTAACCCCTGTCCTATGCTAGCCCTAACCCTAGTCTTATCCTAACCCTAATCATATACTGACCCCAGCCCTTGTCCTATGCTAACCCTAACACTATGCTAACCCTAGTCCTATTCTAGCCCTAACCCTAGTCCTATGCTGACCCTAACGCTAGTCCTATGCTAACTCTAACCCAATGCTAGCCCTAGTCCAATGCTAACCCTAACTTTACGCTTACCCTAGTCCTATGCTAACCCTAACCCTATGCTATCCCTAGTCCTAGGCTGACCCTAACCCTAGTCCTATGCTGACCCTAACCCTAGTCCTATGCTGACCCTAGTCCTATGCTAACCCTGACCCTAGTCATATGCTAACCCTAGTCCTATTCTAACCCTAGTCCTATGCTGACCCTAACTCTATGCTAACCCTAGTCCTATGCTAATCCTAGTCCTATGCTAACCCTAACCCTAGTCCTATGCTAACCCTAAATATAACTTAACTCTAGTCCTATGCGGATCCTAACCCTAGTCCTATCCTAGTCCTATGCTGACCCTGACCCTAGTCCTACCCTAACCCTAGTCCTATGCTGACCCTAACCCTAGTCCTATGCTAACCCTAGTCCTAACCTTACCCCTAATCCTATGTTAACCCCTGTCCTATGCTAGCCCTAGTCCTACACTAACCCTAATCATATACTGACCCCAGCCCTTGTCCTATGCTAACCCTAACGCTATGCTAACCCTAGTCCTATTCTAACCCTAACCCTAGTGCTATGCTGACCCTAACACTAGTCCTATGCTAACCCTAACCCTATGCTAACTCTAACCCTAGGCTAGCCCTAGTCCAATGCTAACCCTAACTTTACGCTAACCCTAGTCCTATGCTAACCCTAACCCTATGCTAACACTAGTCCTATGCTGACCCTAACCCTAGTCCTATGCTGACCCTAACCCTAGTCCTATGCTGACCCTAGTCCTATGCTAACCCTAACCCTAGTCGTATGCTAACCCTAACCCTAGTCCTATTCTAACCCTAGTCCTACGCTAACCCTAGTCCTAAACTTATCCCTAATCCTATGCTAACCCCTGTCTTATGCTAGCCCAAACCCTAGTCTTATCCTAACCCTAATCATATACTGACCCCAGCCCTTGTCCTATGCTAACCCTAACGCTATGCTAACCATAGTCCTATTCTAACCCTAACCCTAGTCCTATGCTGACCCTAACGCTAGTCCTATGCTAACCCTAACCCTATGCAAGCCCTAGTCCAATGCTAACCCTAACTTTACGCTAACCCTAGTGCTATGCTAACCCTAACCCTATGCTAACCCTAGTCCTATGCTGACCCTAATCCTAGTCCTATGCTGACCCTAACCCTAGTCCTATGCTAACCCCAACCCTAGTTGTATGCTAACCCTAACCGTATGCTGACCCTAGTCCTACCCTAACCCTAGTCCTATGCTAACCCTAGTCCTAACCTTATCCATAATCCTATGCTAACCCCTGTCCTATGCTAGCCCTAACCCTAGTGTTATCCTAACCCTAATCATATACTGACCCCAGCCCTTGTCCTATGCTAACCCTAACGCTATGCTAACCCTAGTCCTATTCTAACCCTAACCCTAGTCCTATGCTGACCCTAACGCTAGTCCTATGCTAACCCTAACCCTATGCTAACTCTAACCCTATGCTAGCACTAGTCCAATGCTAACCCTAACTTTACGCTAACCCTAGTCCTATGCTAATCCTAGTCCTATGCTAACCCTATCCCTAGTCCTATGCCAACCCTAAATATAACTTAACTCTAGTCCTATGTGGATCCTAACCCTAGTCCTATGCTGACCCTAACCCTAGTCCTATGCTGACCCTAACCCTAGTCCTACCCTAACCCTAGTCCTATGCTGACCCTAACCCTAGTCCTATGCTAACCCTAGTCCTAACCTTATCCCTAATCCTATGCTAACCCCTGTCCTATGCTAGCCCTAACCCTAGTCTTATCCTAACCCTAATCATATACTGTCCCCAGCCCTTGTCCTATGCTAACCCTAACGCTATGCTAACCCTAGTCCTATTCTAACCCTAACCCTAGTCCTATGCTGACCCTAACGCTAGTCCTATGCTAACCCTAACTCTATGCTAACTCTAACCCTAGGCTAGCCCTAGTCCAATGCTAACCCTAACTTTACGCTAACCCTAGTGCTACGCAAACCCTAACCCTATGCTAACCCTAGTCCTATGCTGACCCTAATCCTAGTCCTATGCTGAACCTAGTCCTATGCTAACCCTAACCCTAGTCGTATGCTAACCCTAACCCTATTCTAACCCTAGTCCTACGCTAACCCTAGTCCTAAACTTATCCCTAATCCTATGCTAACCCCTGTCTTATGCTAGCCCTAAATCTAGTCTTATCCTAACCCTAATCATATACTGACCCCAGCCCTTGTCCTATGCTAACCCTAACGCTATGCTAACCATAGTCCTATTCTAACCCTAACCCTAGTCCTATGCTGACCCTAACGCTAGTCCTATGCTAACCCTAACCCTATGCTAGCCCTAGTCCAATGCTAACCCTAACTTTACGCTAACCCTAGTGCTATGCTAACCCTAACCCTATGCTAACCCTAGTCCTATGCTGACCCTAACCCTAGTCCTATGCTGACCCTAACCCTAGTCCTATGCTAACCCTAACCCTAGTTGTATGCTAACCCTAACCCTATGCTGACCCTAACCCTAGTCCTATGCTAACCCTAGTCCTACCCTAACCCTAGTCCTATGCTAACCCTAGTCCTAACCTTATCCCTAATCCTATGCTAACCCCTGTCCTATGCTAGCCCTAACCCTAGTGTTATCCTAACCCTAATCATATACTGACCCCAGCCCTTGTCCTATGCTAACCCTAACGCTATGCTAACCCTAGTCCTATTCTAACCCTAACCCTAGTCCTATGCTGACCCTAACACTAGTCCTATGCTAACCCTAACCCTATGCTAACTCTAACCCTATGCTAGCCCTAGTCCAATGCTAACCCTAACTTTACGCTAACCCTAGTCCTATGCTAATCCTAGTCCTATGCTAACCCTATCCCTAGTCCTATGCCAACCCTAAATATAACTTAACTCTAGTCCTATGCGGATCCTAACCCTAGTCCTATGCTGACCCTAACACTAGTCCTATGCTAACCCTAGTCCTACCCTAACCCTAGTCCTATGCTGACCCTAACCCTAGTCCTATGCTAACCCCAGTCCTAACCTTATCCCTAATCCTATGCTAACCCCTGTCCTATGCTAGCCCTAACCCTAGTCTTATCCTAACCCTAATCATATACTGACCCCAGCCCTTGTCCTATGCTAACACTAACACTATGCTAACCCTAGTCCTATTCTAGCCCTAACCCTAGTCCTATGCTGACCCTAACGCTAGTCCTATGCTAACTCTAACCCAATGCTAGCCCTAGTCCAATGCTAACCCTAACTTTACGCTTACCCTAGTCCTATGCTAACCCTAACCCTATGCTATCCCTAGTCCTAGGCTGACCCTAACCCTAGTCCTATGCTGACCCTAACCCTAGTCCTATGCTGACCCTAGTCCTATGCTAACCCTAACCCTAGTCATATGCTAACCCTAGTCCTATTCTAACCCTAGTCCTATGCTGACCCTAACTCTATGCTAACCCTAGTCCTATGCTAATCCTAGTCCTATGCTAACCCTAACCCTAGTCCTATGCTAACCCTAAATATAACTTAACTCTAGTCCTATGCGGATCCTAACCCTAGTCCTATCCTAGTCCTATGCTGACCCTGACCCTAGTCCTACCCTAACCCTAGTCCTATGCTGACCCTAACCCTAGTCCTATGCTAACCCTAGTCCTAACCTTACCCCTAATCCTATGCTAACCCCTGTCCTATGCTAGCCCTAGTCCTACACTAACCCTAATCATATACTGACCCCAGCCCTTGTCCTATGCTAACCCTAACGCTATGCTAACCCTAGTCCTATTCTAACCCTAACCCTAGTCCTATGCTGACCCTAACACTAGTCCTATGCTAACCCTAACCCTATGCTAACTCTAACCCTAGGCTAGCCCTAGTCCAATGCTAACCCTAACTTTACGCTAACCCTAGTCCTATGCTAACCCTAACCCTATGCTAACACTAGTCCTATGCTGACCCTAACCCTAGTCCTATGCTGACCCTAACCCTAGTCCTATGCTGACCCTAGTCCTATGCTAACCCTAACCCTAGTCGTATGCTAACCCTAACCCTAGTCCTATTCTAACCCTAGTCCTACGCTAACCCTAGTCCTAAACTTATCCCTAATCCTATGCTAACCCCTGTCTTATGCTAGCCCAAACCCTAGTCTTATCCTAACCCTAATCATATACTGACCCCAGCCCTTGTCCTATGCTAACCCTAACGCTATGCTAACCATAGTCCTATTCTAACCCTAACCCTAGTCCTATGCTGACCCTAACGCTAGTCCTATGCTAACCCTAACCCTATGCAAGCCCTAGTCCAATGCTAACCCTAACTTTACGCTAACCCTAGTGCTATGCTAACCCTAACCCTATGCTAACCCTAGTCCTATGCTGACCCTAATCCTAGTCCTATGCTGACCCTAACCCTAGTCCTATGCTAACCCCAACCCTAGTTGTATGCTAACCCTAACCGTATGCTGACCCTAGTCCTACCCTAACCCTAGCCCTATGCTAACCCTAGTCCTAACCTTATCCATAATCCTATGCTAACCCCTGTCCTATGCTAGCCCTAACCCTAGTGTTATCCTAACCCTAATCATATACTGACCCCAGCCCTTGTCCTATGCTAACCCTAACGCTATGCTAACCCTAGTCCTATTCTAACCCTAACCCTAGTCCTATGCTGACCCTAACGCTAGTCCTATGCTAACCCTAACCCTATGCTAACTCTAACCCTATGCTAGCACTAGTCCAATGCTAACCCTAACTTTACGCTAACCCTAGTCCTATGCTAATCCTAGTCCTATGCTAACCCTATCCCTAGTCCTATGCCAACCCTAAATATAACTTAACTCTAGTCCTATGTGGATCCTAACCCTAGTCCTATGCTGACCCTAACCCTAGTCCTATGCTGACCCTAACCCTAGTCCTACCCTAACCCTAGTCCTATGCTGACCCTAACCCTAGTCCTATGCTAACCCTAGTCCTAACCTTATCCCTAATCCTATGCTAACCCCTGTCCTATGCTAGCCCTAACCCTAGTCTTATCCTAACCCTAATCATATACTGTCCCCAGCCCTTGTCCTATGCTAACCCTAACGCTATGCTAACCCTAGTCCTATTCTAACCCTAACCCTAGTCCTATGCTGACCCTAACGCTAGTCCTATGCTAACTCTAACCCAATGCTAGCCCTAGTCCTATGCTAACCCTAACCCTATGCTATCCCTAGTCCTAGGCTGACCCTAACCCTAGTCCTATGCTGACCCTAACCCTAGTCCTATGCTGACCCTAGTCCTATGCTAACCCTAACCCTAGTCATATGCTAACCCTAGTCCTATTCTAACCCTAGTCCTATGCTGACCCTAACTCTATGCTAACCCTAGACCTATGCTAATCCTAGTCCTATGCTAACCCTAACCCTAGTCCTATGCTAACCCTAAATATAACTTAACTCTAGTCCTATGCGGATCCTAACCCTAGTCCTATCCTAGTCCTATGCTGACCCTGACCCTTGTCCTACCCTAACCCTATGCTGACCCTAACCCTAGTCCTATGCTAACCCTAGTCCTAACCTTACCCCTAATCCTATGCTAACCCCTGTCCTATGCTAGCCCTAGTCCTACACTAACCCTAATCATATACTGACCCCAGCCCTTGTCCTATGCTAACCCTAACGCTATGCTAACCCTAGTCCTATTCTAACCCTAACCCTAGTCCTATGCGGACCCTAACACTAGTCCTATGCTAACCCTAACCCTATGCTAACTCTAACCCTAGGCTAGCCCTAGTCCAATGCTAACCCTAACTTTACGCTAACCCTATTCCTATGCTAACCCTAACCCTATGCTAACCCTAGTCCTATGCTGACCCTAACCCTAGTCCTATGCTGACCCTAGTCCTATGCTAACCCTAACCCTAGTCATATGCTAACCCTAGTCCTATTCTAACCCTAGTCCTATGTTGACCCTAACTCTATGCTAACCCTAGTCCTATGCTAATCCTAGTCCTATGCTAACCCTAACCCTAGTCCTATGCTAACCCTAAATATAAATTAACTCTAGTCCTATGCGGATCCTAACCCTAGTCCTATCCTAGTCCTATGCTGACCCTGACCCTAGTCCTACCCTAATCCTAGTCCTATGCTGACCCTAACCCTAGTCCTATGCTAACCCTAGTCCTAACCTTACCCCTAATCCTATGCTAACCCCTGTCCTATGCTAGCCCTAGTCCTACACTAACCCTAATCATATACTGACCCCAGCCCTTGTCCTATGCTAACCCTAACACTATGCTAACCCTAGTCCTATTCTAACCCTAACCCTAGTCCTATGCTGACCCTAACACTAGTCCTATGCTAACCCTAACCCTATGCTAACTCTAACCCTAGGCTACCCCTAGTCCAATGCTAACCCTAACTTTACACTAACCCTAGTCCTATGCTAACCCTAACCCTATGCTAACCCTAGTCCTATGCTGACCCTAACCCTAGTCCTATGCTGACCCTAACCCTAGTCCTATGCTGACCCTAGTCCTATGCTAACCCTAACCCTAGTTGTATGCTAACCCTAGTCCTATTCTAACCCTAGTCCTATGCTGACCCTAACTCTATGCTAACCCTAGTCCTATGCTAATCCTAGTCCTATGCTAACCCTAACCCTAGTCATATGCTAACCCTAACCCTATGCTAACCCTAACCCGAGTCCTATTCTAACCCTAGTCCTATGCTGACCCTAACTCGAGTCCTATGCTAACCCTAATCCTATGCTAATCCTAGTCCTATGCTAACCCTAACCCTAGTCCTATGCTAACCCTAAATATAACTTAACTCTAGTCCTATGCTGACCCTAACCCTAGTCCTATGCTAACCTATGCTAGAGGGCTAATTCTAACCCTAGTCCTAACCTATCCCTAGTCCTATACTGAGCCTAACCCTAGTCTTTTGCTGACCCTAACCCTAGTCCTATGCTAACCCTAGTCCTATGCTGACTCTAACCCTAGTCCTATGCTAACCCTAGTCCTAACCTTATCCCTAATCCTATGCTAACCCCTGTCCTATGCTAGCCCTAACCCTAGTCTTATCCTAACCCTAATCATATACTGACCCCAGCCCTAGTCCTATGCTAACCGTAACCCTATGCTAACCCTAGACCTATGATGACCCTAACGCTAGTCTTATGCTAACTCTAACCCTATGCTAACCCTAGTCCTATGCTAACCCTAACCCTATACTGACCCTAACCCTAGTTTATGCTGACCCTAACCCTAGTCCTATGCTGACTCTAACCCTAGTCCTATGCTAACCCTAGTCCTAACCTTATCCCTAATCTTATATTAACCCCTGTCCTATGCTAGCCCTAACCCTAGTCTTATTCTAACCCTAATCATATACTGACCCCAGTCCTATGCTAACCGTAACCCTATGCTAACCCTAGTCCTATTCTAACCCTAACCCTAACGCTAGTCTTATGCTAACTCTAACCCTATGCTAACCCTAGTCCTATGCTAACCCTAACCCTATGCTAACCCTAACCCTAGTCCTATTCTAACCCTAGTCCTATGCTGACCCTAACCCTATGCTAACCCTATTCCTATGCTAATCCTAGTCCTATGCTAATCCTAACCCTAGTCCTATGCTAACCCTAAATATAATTTAACCCTAGTCCTATGCTGACCCTAACCCTAGTCCTATGCTAACCTATGCTAGAGGGCTAACTCTAACCCTATGCTAACCCTAACCCTAGTCCTATTCTAACCCTAGTCCTATGCTGACCCTAACCCTATGCTAACCCTATTCCTATGCTAATCCTAGTCCTATACTAATCCTAACCCTAGTCCTATGCTAACCCTAAATATAATTTAACCCTAGTCATATGCTGACCCTAACCCTAGTCCTATGCTAACCCTAGTCCTATGCTGACCCTAGTCCTAACCTTATCCCTAATCCTATGCTAACCCCTGTCCTATGCTAGCCCTAACCCTAGTCTTATTCTAACCCTAATCATATACTGACCCCAGCCCTAGTCCTATGCTAACCCTAACCCTATGCTAACTAACCCTATGCTAGCCCTAGTCCAATGCTAACCCTAACTTTACGCTAACCCTAGTCCTATGCTAATCCTAACCCTAGTCCTATGCTAACCCTAAATATAACTTAACCCTAGTCCTATGCTGACCCTAACCCTAGTCCTATGCTAACCTATGCTAGAGGGCTAACTCTAACCCTAGTCCTATCCTAACCCTAGTCCTATACTGACCATAACCCTAGTCATATGCTGACCCTAACCCTAGTCCTATGCTAACCCTAGTCCTATGCTGACCCTAACCCTAGTCCTATGCTAACCCTAGTTCTATGCTAACCCTAACCCTATGCTAACCCTAACCCTAGTCCTATTCTAACCCTAGTTCTATGCTGACCCTAACCCTATGCTAACCCTAGTCCCATGCTAATCCTAGTCCTTTGCTAATCCTAACCATAGTCCTATGCTGACCCTAAACCTAGTCCTATGCTAACCTATGCTAGAGGGCTAACTCTAACCCTAGTCATATGCTGACCCTAGCCCTTGTCCTATGCTAACCCTAGTCCGACCCTAACCCCATTCCTAACCTTATCCCTAGTCCTATGCTAACCCTAGTCTTATCCTAACCCTAATCCTATACTGACCCCAGCAATAGTCCTATGGTAACCCTAACCCTATGCTAACCTTAGTCCTATTCTAACCCTAACCCTAGTCCTATGCTGACCTTAATGCTAGTCCTATGCTAACCCTAGTCCTATGCTATCTCTAACCCTATGCTAACCTTAGTCCTATGCTAACCCTAACCCTATGCTAATCCTAGTCCTATGCTGACCCTAACCCTAGTCCTATGCTGACCCTAACCCTAGTCCTATGCTAACCCTAACCCTATGATGACCCTAGTCCTATGCTAATCCTAGTCCTATGCTATAGGAGCACAAACAGCAACATCAGCTCATGCTAGCCCTAACTCTAGTCTTATCCTAGCCCTAATCATATACTGACCCCAGCCCTTGTCCTATGCTAACCCTAACGCTATGCTAACCCTAGTCCTATTCTAACCCTAACCCTAGTCCTATGCTGACCCTAACGCTAGTCCTATGCTGACCCTAACCCTATGCTAACTCTAACCCTAGGCTAGCCCTAGTCCAATGCTAACCCTAACTTTACGCTAACCGTAGTCCTATGCTAACCCTAGTCCTATGCTGACCCTAACCCTAGTCCTGTGCTGACCCTAGTCCTATGCTTACCCTAATCCTAGTCGTATGCTAACCCTAACCCTATGCTAACCCTAACCCTAGTCCTATTCTATCCCTAGTCCTATGCTGACCCTAACTCTATGCTAACCCTAGTCCTATGCTAATCCTAGTCCTATACTAACACTAAATATAACTTAGCTCTAGTCCTATGCGGATCCTAACCCTAGTCCTATCCTAGTCCTATGCTGACCCTAACCCTAGTCCTATGCTGACCCTAGTCCTACCCTAACCCTAGTCCTATGCCGACCCTAACCCTAGTCCTATGCTAACCCTAGTCCTAACCTTATCCCTAATCCTATGCTAACCCCCTGTCCTATGCTAGCCCTAACCCTAGTCTTATCCTAACCCTAATCATATACTGACCCCAGCCCTTGTTCTATGCTAACGCTATGCTAACCCTAGTCCTATTCTAACCCTAGTCCTATGCTGACCCTAACTCTATGCTAACCCTAGTCCTATGCTAATCCTAGTCCTATGCTAACCCTAACCCTAGTCCTATGCTAACCCTAAATATAACTTAACTCTAGTCCTATGCGGATCCTAACCCTAGTCCTATCCTAGTCCTATGCTGACCCTAACCCTAGTCATATGCTAACCCTAACCCTATGCTAACCCTAACCCGAGTCCTATTCTAACCCTAGTCCTATGCTGACCCTAACTCGAGTCCTATGCTAACCCTAGTCCTATGCTAATCCTAGTCCTATGCTAACCCTAAATATAACTTAACTCTAGTCCTATGCTGACCCTAACCCTAGTCCTATGCTAACCTATGCTAGAGGGCTAACTCTAACCTTAGTCCTATCCTATCCCTAGTCCTATACTGAGCCTAACCCTAGTCTTATGCTGACCCTAACCCTAGTCCTATGCTAACCCTAGTCCTATGCTGACTCTAACCCTAGTCCTATGCTAACCCTAGTCCTAACCTTATCCCTAATCCTATGCTAACCCCTGTCCTATGCTAGCCCTAACCCTAGTCTTATCCTAACCCTAATCATATACTGACCCCAGCCCTAGTCCTATGCTAACCGTAACCCTATGCTAACCCTAGACCTATGATGACCCTAACGCTAGTCTTATGCTAACTCTAACCCTATGCTAACCCTAGTCCTATGCTAACCCTAACCCTATACTGACCCTAACCCTAGTTTATGCTGACCCTAACCCTAGTCCTATGCTGACTCTAACCCTAGTCCTATGCTAACCCTAGTCCTAACCTTATCCCTAATCCTATGTTAACCCCTGTCCTATGCTAGCCCTAACCCTAGTCTTATTCTAACCCTAATCATATACTGACCCCAGTCCTATGCTAACCGTAACCCTATGCTAACCCTAGTCCTATTCTAACCCTAACCCTAACGCTAGTCTTATGCTAACTCTAACCCTATGCTAACCCTATCCCCAGTCCTATTCTAACCCTAGTCCTATGCTGACCCTAACCCTATGCTAACCCTATTCCTATGCTAATCCTAGTCCTATGCTAATCCTAACCCTAGTCCTATGCTAACCCTAAATATAACTTAACCCTAGTCCTATGCTGACCCTAACCCTAGTCCTATGCTAACCTATGCTAGAGGGCTAACTCTAACCCTAGTCCTATCCTAACCCTAGTCCTATACTGACCATAACCCTAGTCATATGCTGACCCTAACCCTAGTCCTATGCTAACCCTAGTCCTATGCTGACCCTAACCCTAGTCCTATGCTAACCCTAGTTCTATGCTAACCCTAACCCTAGTCGTATGCTAACCCTAACCCTATGCTAACCCTAACCCTAACCCTAGTCCTATTCTAACCCTAGTTCTATGCTGACCCTAACCCTATGCTAACCCTAGTCCCATGCTAATCCTAGTCCTTTGCTAATCCTAACCATAGTCCTATGCTGACCCTAAACCTAGTCCTATGCTAACCTATGCTAGAGGGCTAACTCTAACCCTAGTCATATGCTGACCCTAACCCTTGTCCTATGCTAACCCTAGTCCTACCCTAACCCCATTCCTAACCTTATCCCTAGTCCTATGCTAACCCTAGTCTTATCCTAACCCTAATCCTATACTGACCCCAGCCATAGTCCTATGCTAACCCTAACCCTATGCTAACCGTAGTCCTATTCTAACCCTAACACTAGTCCTATGCTGACCTTAATGCTAGTCCTATGCTAACCCTAGTCCTATGCTATCTCTAACCCTATGCTAACCTTAGTCCTATGCTAACCCTAACCCTATGCTAATCCTAGTCCTATGCTGACCCTAACCCTAGTCCTATGCTGACCCTAACCCTAGTCCTATGCTAACCCTAACCCTATGATGACCCTAGTCCTATGCTAATCCTAGTCCTATGCTATAGGAGCACAAACAGCAACATCAGCTCATGCTAGCCCTAACTCTAGTCTTATCCTAGCCCTAATCATATACTGACCCCAGCCCTTGTCCTATGCTAACCCTAACGCTATGCTAACCCTGTCCTATTCTAACCCTAACCCTCCTATGCTGATCCTAACGCTAGTCCTATGCTGACCCTAACCCTATGCTAACTCTAACCCTAGGCTAGCCCTAGTCCAATGCTAACCCTAACTTTACGCTAACCGTAGTCCTATGCTAACCCTAGTCCTATGCTGACCCTAACCCTAGTCCTATGCTGACCCTAGTCCTATGCTTACCCTAATCCTTGTCGTATGCTAACCCTAACCCTATGCTAACCCTAACCCTAGTCCTATTCTATCCCTAGTCCTATGCTGACCCTAACTCTATGCTAATCCTAGTCCTATGCTAATCCTAGTCCTATGCTAACCCTAAATATAACTTAGCTCTAGTCCTATGCGGATCCTAACCCTAGTCCTATCCTAGTCCTATGCTGACCCTAACCCTAGTCCTATGCTAACCCTAGTCCTACCCTAACTCTAGTCCTATGCCGACCCTAACCCTAGTCCTATGCTAACCCTAGTCCTAACCTTATCCCTAATCCTATGCTAACCCCCTGTCCTATGCTAGCCCTAACCCTAGTCTTATCCTAACCCTAATCATATACTGACCCCAGTCCTTGTTCTATGCTAACGCTATGCTAACCCTAGTCCTATTCTAACCCTAGTCCTATGCTGACCCTAACGCTAGTCCTATGCTAACCCTAACCCTATGCGAACTCTAACCCTATGCTAGCCCTAGTCCAATGCTAACCCTAACTTTACGCTAACCCTAGTGCTATGCAAACCCTAACCCTATGCTAACCCTAGTCCTATGCTGACCCTAACCCTAGTCCTATGCTGACCCTAACCCTAGTCCTATGCTGACCCTAGTCCTATGCTAACCCTAACCCTAGTTGTATGCTAACCCTAACCCTATGCTAACCCTAACCCTAGTCCTATTCTAAACCTAGTCCTATGCTGACCCTAACTCTATACTAACCCTAGTCCTATGCTAATCCTAGTCCTATGCTAACCCTAATCCTAGTCCTATGCTAACCCTAAATATAACTTAACTCTAGTCCTATACGGATCCTAACCCTAGTCCTATCCTAGTCCTATGCTTACCCTAACCCTAGTCCTATGCTAACCCTAGTCCTACCCAAACCCTAGTCCTATGCCGACCCTAACCCTAGTTCTATGCTAACCCTAGTCCTAACCTTATCCCTAATCCTATGCTAACCCCTGTCCTATGCTAGCCCTAACCCTAGTCTTATCCTAACCCTAATCATATACTGACCCCAGCCCTAGTCCTATGCTAACCGTAACCCTATGCTAACCCTAGACCTATGATGACCCTAACGCTAGTTTTATGCTAACTCTAACCCTATGCTAACCCTAGTCCTATGCTAACCCTAACCCTATACTGACCCTAACCCTAGTTTATACTGACCCTTACCCTAGTCCTATGCTGACTCTAACCCTAGTCGTATGCTAACCCTAGTCCTAACCTTATCCCTAATTCTATGCTAACCCCTGTCCTATGCTAGCCCTAACCCTAGTCTTATTCTAACCTTAATCATATACTGACCCCAGCCCTAGTCCTATGCTAACCGTAACCCTATGCTAACCCTAGTCCTATTCTAACCCTAACCCTAACCCTAACGCTAGTCTTATGCTAACTCTAACCCTATGCTAACCCTAACCCTCGGTAAGTATGCTTGGATTTTTCCTGGGCATTCCCCAGGCCTTTGTTGTTAACCCTAACCCTAGTCCTATTCTAACCCTAGTCCTATGCTGACCCTAACCCTATGCTAACCCTAGTCCTATGCTAACCCTAGTCCTATGCTAATCCTAACCCTAGTCCTATGCTAACCCTAAATATAACTTAACCCTAGTCCTATGCTGACCCTAACCCTAGTCCTATGCTAACCTATGCTAGAGGGCTAACTCTAACCCTAGTCCTATCCTAACCCTAGTCCTATACTGACCCCAACCCTTGTCATATGCTGACCCTAACCCTAGTCCTATGCTAACCCTAGTCCTATGCTGACCCTAGTCCTAACCTTATCCCTAATCCTATGCTAACCCCTGTCCTATGCTAGCCCTAACCCTAGTCTTATTCTAACCCTAATCATATACTGACCCCAGCCCTAGTCCTATGCTAACCCTAACCCTATGCTAACTCTAACCCTATGCTAGCCCTAGTCCAATGCTAACCCTAACTTTACGCTAACCCTAGTCCTATGCTAATCCTAACCCTAGTCCTATGCTAACCCTAAATATAACTTAACCCTAGTCCTATGCTGACCCTAACCCTAGTCCTATGCTAACCTATGCTAGAGGGCTAACTCTAACCCTAGTCCTATCCTAACCCTAGTCCTATACTGACCATAACCCTAGTCATATGCTGACCCTAACCCTAGTCCTATGCTAACCCTAGTCCTATGCTGACCCTAACCCTAGTCCTATGCTAACCCTAGTTCTATGCTAACCCTAACCCTAGTCGTATGCTAACCCTAACCCTATGCTAACCCTAACCCTAGTCCTATTCTAACCCTAGTTCTATGCTGACCCTAACCCTATGCTAACCCTAGTCCCATGCTAATCCTAGTCCTTTGCTAATCCTAACCATAGTCCTATGCTGACCCTAAACCTAGTCCTATGCTAACCTATGCTAGAAGGCTAACTCTAACCCTAGTCGTAACCTAACCCTAGTCATATGCTGACCCTAACCCTTGTCCTATGCTAACCCTAGTCATATGCTGACCCTAACCCTTGTCCTATGCTAACCCTAGTCCTACCCTAACCCCATTCCTAACCTTATCCCTAGTCCTATGCTAACCCTAGTCTTATCCTAACCCTAATCCTATACTGACCCCAGCCATAGTCCTATGCTAACCCTAACCCTATGCTAACCTTAGTCCTATTCTAACCCTAACACTAGTCCTATGCTGACCTTAACGCTAGTCCTATGCTAACCCTAGTCCTATGCTAACTCTAACCCTATGCTAACCTTAGTCCTATGCTAACCCTAACCCTAGTCCTATGCTAACCCTAACCCTATGCTAATCCTAGTCCTATGCTGACCCTAACCCTAGTCCTATGCTGACCCTAACCCTATGATGACCCTAGTCCTATGCTAATCCTAGTCCTATGCTATAGGAGCACAAACAGCAACATCAGCTCATGCTAGCCCTTACTCTAGTCTTATCCTAGCCCTAATCATATACTGACCCCAGCCCTTGTCATATGCTAACCCTAACGCTATGCTAACCCTAGTCCTATTCTAACCCTAACCCTAGTCCTATGCTGACCCTAATGCTAGTCCTATGCTGACCCTAACCCTAAGCTAACTCTAACCCTAGGCTAGCCCTAGTCCAATGCTAACCCTAACTTTACGCTAACCGTAATCCTATGCTAACCCTAACCCTATGCTAACCCTAGTCCTATGCTGACCCTAACCCTAGTCCCATGCTGACCCTAACCCTAGTCCTATGCTGACCCTAGTCCTATGCTTACCCAAATCCTAGTCGTATGCTAACCCTAACCCTATGCTAACCCTAACCCTAGTCCTATTCTAACCCTAGTCCTATGCTGACCCTAACTCTATGCTAACCCTAGTCCTATGCTAATCCTAGTCCTATGCTAACCCTAACCCTAGTCCTATGCTAACCCTAAATATTACTTAACGCTAGTCCTATGCGGATCCTAACCCTAGTCCTATGCTGACCCTAACCCTAGTCCTATGCTAACCCTAGTCCTACCCTAACCCTAGTCTTATGCTGACCCTAACCCTAGTCCTATGCTAACCCTAGTCCTAACCTTATAACTAATCCTATGCTAACCCCTGTCCTATGCTAGCCCTAACCCTAGTCTTATCCTAACCCTAATCATATACTGACCCCAGCCCTTGTTCTATGCTAACCCTAACGCTATGCTAACCCTAGTCCTATGCTGACCCTAACGCTAGTCCTATGCTAACCCTAACCCTATGCTAGCCCTAGTCCAATGCTAACCCTAACTTTACGCTAACCCTAGTCCTATGCTAACCCTAGTCCTATGCTGACCCTAACCCTAGTCCTATGCTGACCCTAACCCTAGACCTATGCTGAACCTAGTCCTATGCTAACCCTAACCCTAGTTGTATGCTAACCCTAACCCTAGTCCTATTCTAACCCTAGTCCTATGCTGACCCTAAATCTATGCTAACCCTAGTCCTATGCTAACCCTAGTCCTATGCTAATCCTAGTCCTATGCTAACCCTAACCCTAGTCCTATGCTAACCCTAAATATAACTTAACTCTAGTCCTATGCGGATCCTAACCCTAGTCCTATCCTAGTCCTACGCTGACCCTAACCCTAGTCATATGCTAACCCTAACCCTATGCTAACCCTAACCCGAGTCCTATTCTAACCCTAGTCCTATGCTGACCCTAACTCGAGTCCTATGCTAACCCTAGTCCTATGCTAATCCTAGTCCTATGCTAACCTTAACCCTAGTCCTATGCTAACCCTAAATATAACTTAACTCTAGTCCTATGCTGACCCTAACCCTAGTCCTATGCTAGAGGGCTAACTCTAACCCTAGTCCTATCCTATCCCTAGTCCTATACTGAGCCTAACCCTAGTCTTATGCTGACCCTAACCCTAGTCCTATGCTAACCCTAGTCCTATGCTGACTCTAACCCTAGTCCTATGCTAACCCTAGTCCTAGCCTTATCCCTAATCCTATGCTAACCCCTGTCCTATGCTAGCCCTAACCATAGTCTTATCCTAACCCTAATCATATACTGACCCCAGCCCTAGTCCTATGCTAACCGTAACCCTATGCTAACCCTAGTCCTATTCTAACCCTAACGCTAGTCTTATGCTATCTCTAACCATATGCTAACCCTAGTCCTATGCTAACCCTAACCCTAGTCCTATGCTAACCCTAACCCTATGCTAATCCTAGTCCTATGCTGACCCTAACCCTAGTCCTATGCTGACCCTAACCCTAGTCGTATGCTAACCCTAACCCTATGCTGACCCTAGTCCTATGCTAATCGAGCACAAACAGCAACATCAGCTCAGCAAATTTCATCTTCTCTCTTCCCTCCACAATATTCAAGAAAGTGCAGAGGAAGTGATGTGGTGTGTGTGTGTGGGGGGGGGGGGGGGGAGTTGGCTAATGCCAACACTTAAAAAACGGCCTAAAGACGCCCAGTGCGGTGCGCTAATATTAGCGCTAGCCCCACAAAAGTGCTAGGCTTTTTTAAGGCATTTTTCAAACGTCTCGTGTGAAATGGGTCTTTCTTTTTTCTTATTTTTTCATTTTTAAACTGTCCCCTTCATTTTTCATTTTTATTCCTATTACGAGTAATGTAGACATCCCTTGTAATATAATAAATAAGCATGACAGGTCCTCTTTATGGAGAGATCTGGGGTCAGTGAGATCCCAAATCCCTCCTTTTACCTTTTAAAAGTAAAAGATAAAAAAAAAAAAAAATCTTTTGCTTTAAAAAAAAGAAAGAAAATCACTTCCCCCGTAGATCGGAAGTCATGACATCTCTCTGGACCTCCGAGACCATAGAGGCGATCAGAGATGATCTTGTCTCTGTTCACCTCTATGGCCAGCCTTGTGACCCGTCAGATTCTTGGGGGCACTGGTAAAAATGGTAAGCCCAAGAAACACCAGCAACCCCCCCCCCCCCCCTCCCCTGCTGCTTCTGAAAGCGATCCAGTGGCTAATTAGCCGCTCGTACCGCTTTCATGGGAAAGACAGAAAATTAAAATGGCTTCAGCTATAACCAGTAAACCAGTTGCAAGCTGCAATGTATATAAATGTATTGCCGTCAGCAAGTACACTGATTGTACACCGATCCCCCCCCCCCGCAAGCACAGTTCAGCATTCATTTACTGCACTTCTCTGTGTGTGATTTGACTCTTGTGCGCATGCATGGGAGGGATGGTTGCCATCTGGGGCCCTGGGGACCTCTGGGCCCCTTACAAAAAAAATTATAAATTTTTTTTTATAAAAAAATAATAATATATATTGTTTTTATAAAAAATAAAAAAGGGGGGGTTGCCATCTGGGGCCCTGGGGTCCTCCGGGCCTCTGGAGACCTCTGGGCCCCTTACTAAAAATGTATAAAAAAAAATAAAAATTTAAAAAAATTAATAAAAAAAAAGGGGGGGGGGTTGCCATACGGGGCCCTGGGGACCTCCGGGCCTCTTACAAAAAAAACAAATTAATAGAAAAAAAAGGGGGGTTGCCATCCGGGCCCCTGGGGACCTCCGGGCCTCTTTCAAAAAAAACAAATTAATAAAAAAAAAAGGGGGGTTGCCATCCGGGCCCCTGGGGACCTCCGGGCCCCTTACAGGTGTACTGACTGTACCCCCCCTGTACTGGACTTGCCAACAGGAGCACAGACTGCGCAGGAATGTAGTAAAAATGCGGTACAAACAAGCATATTACGGCTAAAAGCTGCTGGGGCCCAATTACAAAAACAATTGGGGGACATTTCATTCACCTTTAATGGGTTCTTAAAGTCAGGAGTCAGGGTTAGTGATCGTGTGATTGGCTGTGACAATAGTCACATGATCCAGAGCTCCACCCAACATCTCCCATAAACAATGACCGGCAAATGTCAGTGATTGCTCATAGAGTGTCCTGGGAGCGAACGCCCAGCGCAGAACACAAGAGCCCTATTGGTTACACGCAGCACATGGACATTAATGCAGGCCATACACGGTTCGAATTTCGAAATAATTTTCGTACGAATTTCGCACCATTAGTGGGGCTGCAGCAACAGCCGATTTTCGTGCGGCAATCAAATTTGAGGAATCGGACATGTTGGAAATTTTTTGAAGAACTAACGATTTTCTAATTAATGATGGGAGAATCGTGCGAGAAATGTAATAGAAAAAAAAATGCGCATGTGCAAGAAAAGAAAATTCCCGGAGAGAAAAGAATATTCCCGGCCGCGAAAATTATTTTCTGTAGCAACATCAAGGTTTGGTCGGCCGAATTTCGAAAATCAATGGTGGTGTCATCGGATCCCAAAAAAAGAAAACGAACTTTCTGATTTTGAAAAGAAAATTAGTTCGAAATTCAACCGTGTATGGCCTGCTTAAGACCCACACTGGGGGGTAAAAAAACTCCTATGAGCCGCACATCACTGCAACACCCTGTACATGGGCGTATGACAGCCTCAGCCCAGGCCACACCCCCCAAAAGGTCAATGTGGAGGCATTCATTACATTTTGTTAAAAAAATAAAATGTGAATTATGCCTTTATTATACAATGGGGTCTATCTATAAATGTCAGAAGCATTTTATACAAGCTGAGCAAAGAGTGTCAATGTAATGTTTCTAAGAGGTTAATGCCTGTATTATCCACTCCATCTAGTGGCCAAAAATTTTGTATAGCTTTCTAGCGCCATCTAGTGGCCAAAATGTTGTATCGGTTTTTAGCGCCGTCTAGTGGCCAAAGTGCGGTATAGTTTTCTAGCGCCATCTAGTGACCAAAATGCAGTATAGTTTTCTAGCGCCATCTAGTGACCAAAATGCAGTATAGTTTTCTAGCGCCATCTAGTGACCAAAGTGCGGTATAGTTTTCTAGCGCCATCTAGTGACCAAAATGCGGTATAGTTTTCTAGCTCCATCTAGTGACCAAAATGCGGTATAGTTTTCTAGCGCCATCTAGTGTCCAAAATGCGGTATAGTTTTCTAGCGCCATCCAGTGGCCAAAATGCGGTATAGTTTTCTAGCGCCATCCAGTGGCCAAAATGCGGTATAGTTTTCTAGCGCCATCCAGTGGCCAAAATGCGGTATAGTTTTCTAGCGCCATCTAGTGACCAAAATGCGGTATAGTTTTCTAGCGCCATCTAGTGACCAAAATGCGGTATAGTTTTCTAGCGCCATCTAGTGACCAAAATGCGGTATAGTTTTCTAGCTCCATCTAGTGACCAAAATGCGGTATAGTTTTCTAGCGCCATCTAGTGTCCAAAATGCGGTATAGTTTTCTAGCGCCATCTAGTGTCCAAAATGCGGTATAGTTTTCTAGCGCCATCTAGTAGCCAAAGTGCGGTATAGTTTTGTAGCTCCATCTAGTGACCAAAATGCGGTATAGTTTTCTAGCGCCATCTAGTGTCCAAAATGCGGTATAGTTTTCTAGCGCCATCTAGTGACCAAAATGCGGTATAGTTTTCTAGCTCCATCTAGTGACCAAAATGCGGTATAGTTTTCTAGCGCCATCTAGTGTCCAAAATGCGGTATAGTTTTCTAGCGCCATCTAGTGTCCAAAATGCGGTATAGTTTTCTAGCGCCATCTAGTAGCCAAAGTGCGGTATAGTTTTGTAGCTCCATCTAGTGACCAAAATGCGGTATAGTTTTCTAGCTCCATCTAGTGTCCAAAATGCGGTATAGTTTTCTAGCGCCATCCAGTGACCAAAATGCGGTATAGTTTTCTAGCTCCATCTAGTGACCAAAATGCGGTATAGTTTTCTAGCGCCATCTAGTGTCCAAAATGCGGTATAGTTTTCTAGCGCCATCCAGTGGCCAAAATGCGGTATAGTTTTCTAGCGCCATCCAGTGGCCAAAATGCGGTATAGTTTTCTAGCGCCATCCAGTGGCCAAAATGCGGTATAGTTTTCTAGCGCCATCTAGTGACCAAAATGCGGTATAGTTTTCTAGCGCCATCTAGTGACCAAAATGCGGTATAGTTTTCTAGCGCCATCTAGTGACCAAAATGCGGTATAGTTTTCTAGCTCCATCTAGTGACCAAAATGCGGTATAGTTTTCTAGCGCCATCTAGTGTCCAAAATGCGGTATAGTTTTCTAGCGCCATCTAGTGTCCAAAATGCGGTATAGTTTTCTAGCGCCATCTAGTAGCCAAAGTGCGGTATAGTTTTGTAGCTCCATCTAGTGACCAAAATGCGGTATAGTTTTCTAGCGCCATCTAGTGTCCAAAATGCGGTATAGTTTTCTAGCGCCATCTAGTGACCAAAATGCGGTATAGTTTTCTAGCGCCATCTAGTGTCCAAAATGCGGTATAGTTTTCTAGCGCCATCTAGTGTCCAAAATGCGGTATAGTTTTCTAGCGCCATCCAGTGGCCAAAATGCGGTATAGTTTTCTAGCGCCATCTAGTGTCCAAAATGCGGTATAGTTTTCTAGCGCCATCCAGTGGCCAAAATGCGGTATAGTTTTCTAGCGCCATCTAGTGTCCAAAATGCGGTATAGTTTTCTAGCGCCATCTAGTAGCCAAAATGCGGTATAGTTTTCTAGCTCCATCTAGTGACCAAAATGCGGTATAGTTTTCTAGCGCCATCCAGTGGCCAAAATGCGGTATCGTTTTCTAGCGCCATCCAGTGGCCAAAATGCGGTATCGTTTTCTAGCGCCATCTAGTGTCCAAAATGCGGTATAGTTTTCTAGCGCCATCTAGTAGCCAAAATGCGGTATAGTTTTCTAGCGCCATCTAGTAGCCAAAATGCGGTATAGTTTTCTAGCGCCATCCAGTGGCCAAAATGCGGTATCGTTTTCTAGCGCCATCTAGTGTCCAAAATGCGGTATAGTTTTCTAGCTCCATCTAGTGACCAAAATGCGGTATAGTTTTCTAGCTCCATCTAGTGTCCAAAATGCGGTATAGTTTTCTAGCTCCATCTAGTGTCCAAAATGCGGTATAGTTTTCTAGCGCCATCCAGTGACCAAAATGCGGTATAGTTTTCTAGCGCCATCTAGTGTCCAAAATGCGGTATAGTTTTCTAGCGCCATCTAGTGTCCAAAATGCGGTATAGTTTTCTAGCGCCATCCAGTGGCCAAAATGCGGTATAGTTTTCTAGCGCCATCCAGTGGCCAAAATGCGGTATAGTTTTCTAGCGCCATCTAGTGACCAAAATGCGGTATAGTTTTCTAGCGCCATCTAGTGACCAAAATGCGGTATAGTTTTCTAGCGCCATCTAGTGACCAAAATGCGGTATAGTTTTCTAGCTCCATCTAGTGACCAAAATGCGGTATAGTTTTCTAGCGCCATCTAGTGTCCAAAATGCGGTATAGTTTTCTAGCGCCATCTAGTGTCCAAAATGCGGTATAGTTTTCTAGCGCCATCTAGTAGCCAAAGTGCGGTATAGTTTTGTAGCTCCATCTAGTGACCAAAATGCGGTATAGTTTTCTAGCGCCATCTAGTGTCCAAAATGCGGTATAGTTTTCTAGCGCCATCTAGTGACCAAAATGCGGTATAGTTTTCTAGCGCCATCTAGTGTCCAAAATGCGGTATAGTTTTCTAGCGCCATCTAGTGTGCAAAATGCGGTATAGTTTTCTAGCGCCATCCAGTGGCCAAAATGCGGTATAGTTTTCTAGCGCCATCTAGTGTCCAAAATGCGGTATAGTTTTCTAGCGCCATCTAGTAGCCAAAATGCGGTATAGTTTTCTAGCTCCATCTAGTGACCAAAATGCGGTATAGTTTTCTAGCGCCATCCAGTGGCCAAAATGCGGTATCGTTTTCTAGCGCCATCCAGTGGCCAAAATGCGGTATCGTTTTCTAGCGCCATCTAGTGTCCAAAATGCGGTATAGTTTTCTAGCGCCATCTAGTAGCCAAAATGCGGTATAGTTTTCTAGCGCCATCTAGTAGCCAAAATGCGGTATAGTTTTCTAGCGCCATCCAGTGGCCAAAATGCGGTATCGTTTTCTAGCGCCATCCAGTGGCCAAAATGCGGTATCGTTTTCTAGCGCCATCTAGTGACCAAAATGCGGTATAGTTTTCTAGCGCCATCTAGTGTCCAAAGTGCGGTATAGTTTTCTAGCGCCATCTAGTGTCCAAAATGCGGTATAGTTTTCTAGCGCCATCCAGTGGCCAAAATGCGGTATAGTTTTCTAGCGCCATCTAGTGTCCAAAATGCGGTATAGTTTTCTAGCGCCATCTAGTAGCCAAAATGCGGTATAGTTTTCTAGCGCCATCTAGTAGCCAAAATGCGGTATAGTTTTCTAGCGCCATCCAGTGGCCAAAATGCGGTATCGTTTTCTAGCGCCATCCAGTGGCCAAAATGCGGTATCGTTTTCTAGCGCCATCTAGTGGCCAAAATGCGGTATAGTTTTCTAGCGCCATTCAGTGGCTAAAATGCGGTATAGTTTTCTAGCGCCATTCAGTGGCTAAAATGCGGTATAGTTTTCTAGCGCCATTCAGTGGCTAAAATGCGGTATCGTTTTCTAGCGCCATCTAGTGGCCAAAATGCGGTATAGTTTTCTAGCGCCATTCAGTGGCTAAAATGCGGTATAGTTTTCTAGCGCCATTCAGTGGCTAAAATGCGGTATCGTTTTCTAGCGCCATCTAGTGGCCAGAATGCGGTATAGTTTGCCTGCAGACTGAGAATCCAACCATTGCAGCTGCAGCTTTCTTTTAATAAGACAATCCAATGCATCTTTATATGGAAGACCCTTCATATTATTATTAGATTTGTATGAATGCACCAAAAAATTACTAAACTCACAAATAATTACTCATAATAACAATATCCTTTCATTTAGGGGTTGGGGTGTATAAGAGGTTTGGGTCATCTAACACTTTTGGTTACATAGGAGTGGGGATCTGCATGTACGTTCATTCTGTGTGTGTGTGGGGGGGGGGGAGGGGAGATTAAATGTTCTTAGATGATTTCCTTCCTGGGTCGAATGTTATTCATTCATAAAGAGTAGCGTGAATCAGGAAAATATCACATCATGACCAGTAGCTGTTGCTGATGATTAGCTGAATCTTGTGGTCATAATGTGGTATTTTCCAGATCCATAAAATGTTTTGGTGAATGAATAACATTTAACCTGGAGAGGAAATAGCTCAGTAACATATTGATATTCCGCTCCATCATGTGGTATATTTCCTGATTTCTTCTACTCTTTGGGAAATAATATCATTCAACCTGAAGAGAGAAAACAACCTTTTAAACATTTGATTTCTGTCCCCCAGTACCATGCAGCCACTAGATGGTGCTGACGATCATAGAAAATAAACACTTATTTCCTATAATTTTCAGCTCCATCTAGTGGCCAAAACGCTGTATTTTCAATAATCTCTCCATTCATTACATATCATATCATATTTATATATAACATTCAACCTGGACAGAAAACAGCTTAGTAACATTCAACGTTGCCCCTGTTTTCCCGGAATGAATGTTCTCCCACTACATGCAGTTTTGCAGGATGATTAGATCGGCAATTACAAACAATTACTGGAACTCTGCGGCCGTCCTGCTGCGTCCCCCCCTCCCCCTCTATCTATCTACCCCGGGGGCAAACAGAGGCGCTGAGTCTCTCGCAGCTGCTGCAGCCGCACCCAACCAGTACACAACCTGTTACCAGGTGGATCAACACTGGCCGCCCCACCCAGCCCGCTGCTGCTTAACCCTTCGCCTGCCACAGCTCTGTGTGCATTGCACCGTTCTGCATGCGCTGCGTCTTTTATCACCTTTTATGCCGCATGCTTGAGGGTCCATTTATTTTATTTATTATTATTTTTTGTTCAATTTGCTGGCACTGGCAGGATCGCCTTTCTTTCGATGCAATGAACCAATTGGAAGGCTCCGTTCGCACCATCAGAGTGGCGAGTGCGGTTCTGCGCATTTCAGCGCATTTCTGTGCGTGGGGCGGCCCATTCGTTTTAACCCGGGCTGCTGCCCGACGCGTGAGAAACGCTCACCTCCCTGAAACTTTGGAAAAAATTGCACTGCACTGAAACGCATGGTACAGCACTGAAACGTATGGTGCTGCACAGCACTGAAACACATGGTGCTGCACGGCACTGAAACACATGGTGCTGCACGGCACTGAAACACATGGTGCTGCATGGCACTGAAACACATGGTGCTGCACTGAAACGCATGGTACTGCAGGGCACTAAAACGCATGGTGCTGCACGGCACTGAAACGTATGGTGCTGCACGGCACTGAAACACATGGTGCTGCACTGAAACGCATGGTGCTGCACTGAAACGCATGGTGCTGCACGGCACTGAAACACATGGTGCTGCACGGCACTGAAACACATGGTGCTGCACGGCACTGAAACACATGGTGCTGCACTGAAACGCATGGTACTGCAGGGCACTAAAACGCATGGTGCTGCACGGCACTGAAACGTATGGTGCTGCACGGCACTGAAACACATGGTGCTGCACTGAAACGCATGGTGCTGCACTGAAACGCATGGTGCTGCACTGAAACGCATGGTGCTGCACTGAAACGCATGGTACTGCAGGGCACTAAAACGCATGGTGCTGCACGGCACTGAAACGTATGGTGCTGCACGGCACTGAAACACATGGTGCTGCACTGAAACGCATGGTGCTGCACTGAAACGCATGGTGCTGCACGGCACTGAAACACATGGTGCTGCACGGCACTGAAACACATGGTGCTGCACGGCACTGAAACACATGGTGCTGCACGGCACTGAAACACATGGTGCTGCACTGAAACGCATGGTACTGCAGGGCACTAAAACGCATGGTGCTGCACGGCACTGAAACGTATGGTGCTGCACGGCACTGAAACACATGGTGCTGCACTGAAACGCATGGTGCTGCACTGAAACGCATGGTGCTGCACTGAAACGCATGGTGCTGCACTGAAACGCATGGTACTGCAGGGCACTAAAACGCATGGTGCTGCACGGCACTGAAACGCATGGTACTGCACTGAAACGCATGGTGCTGCACTGAAACGCATGGTACTGCAGGGCACTAAAACGCATGGTGCTGCACGGCACTGAAACGCATGGTACTGCACTGAAACGCATGGTGCTGCAGGGCACTGAAACGCATGGTGCTGCACGGCACTGAAACGCATGGTGCTGCACGGCACTGAAACGTATGGTGCTGCACGGCACTGAAACACATGGTGCTGCACGGCACTGAAACGCATGGTACTGCAGGGCACTAAAACGCATGGTACTGCAGGGCACTAAAACGTATGGTGCTGCACGGCACTGAAACACATGGTGCTGCACTGAAACGCATGGTGCTGCACTGAAACGCATGGTGCTGCACTGAAACGCATGGTACTGCAGGGCACTAAAACGCATGGTGCTGCACGGCACTGAAACGCATGGTACTGCACTGAAACGCATGGTGCTGCACTGAAACGCATGGTACTGCAGGGCACTAAAACGCATGGTGCTGCACGGCACTGAAACGCATGGTACTGCACTGAAACGCATGGTGCTGCAGGGCACTGAAACGCATGGTGCTGCACGGCACTGAAACGCATGGTGCTGCACGGCACTGAAACGTATGGTGCTGCACGGCACTGAAACACATGGTGCTGCACGGCACTGAAACGCATGGTGCTGCACGGCACTGAAACGTATGGTGCTGCACGGCACTGAAACACATGGTGCTGCACGGCACTGAAACACATGGTGCTGCACGGCACTGAAACACATGGTGCTGCACGGCACTGAAACACATGGTGCTGCACGGCACTGAAACACATGGTGCTGCACGGCACTGAAACGCATGGTGCTGCACGGCACTGAAACGTATGGTACTGCACGGCACTGAAACACATGGTGCTGCACGGCACTGAAACGCATGGTGCTGCACGGCACTGAAACGCATGGTGCTGCACGGCACTGAAACGTATGGTACTGCACGGCACTGAAACACATGGTGCTGCACGGCACTGAAACGCATGGTGCTGCACTGAAACGTATGGTGCTGCAGGGCACTAAAACGCATGGTGCTGCACGGCACTGAAACGCATGGTGCTGCACGGCACTGAAACACATGGTGCTGCACGGCACTGAAACGTATGGTGCTGCACGGCACTGAAACACATGGTACTGCACGGCACTGAAACGCATGGTGCTGCACTGAAACGTATGGTGCTGCACGGCACTGAAACGCATGGTGCTGCAGGGCACTGAAACGCATGGTACTGCACTGAAACGCATGGTGCTGCAGGGCACTGAAACGCATGGTACTGCACTGAAACGCATGGTGCTGCACGGCACTGAAACGCATGGTGCTGCGTGGTTTTGCTGGAGGTGTTTGCAGATGCTCGGGGGAGGTCATTAGGAATTAATGCGTCTGCAAAAAAGTGCAGCGCGTTTCTGTGCGTTGCGGGAAAGCGTAACGCACATCTCCCAAAAGATCCAACCTCCTCATTACCGCACTATTGTTCAGACACTTCCACTGAGATCCGCATGTCGGGGGGTGCAGGCTCAGAGTGGAGATCGGTGTCCCCGCAGCAGGGCCGGCAAAAGAGGGGGGGGCAGGAGGGGCGGCTGCCCCTGGGCGCACTGGTTTACTATAGCGATGGGGGGGGGGGGTGCCTCAGCTGAACTCCAGACACCCAAACTTTCATTTAAACCTGTTCCCCAAAAGCAACTTGGCATGCACATGATGCATTCTTGCAAAGCCAGATATTACCTTGTAAAAGTAGCAGTGACCTCATCACTGTGATGTACATAGCCTGTGCAGAGAGCAGAGCTGTGGGAGGGGCCCCAGCAGGCTCCACCTACTACAAGCTGCCTGCAGAAAACGACAGGAAGGGGGCGGAGACAAGAATCCCAGAATCGGGTTATTTGTCCGGGAACAATACGGTACCTGCAGCTCGGCAAATGACCGTCACCCGTTCCGGTGTTCTGTCGAATAGTGCATCTTGTCGGATTATGCCTCTGGCGATCTTTGCATGCGCAGGACGTTGATCAGCTGGTGTGACGTTAACACTGCGCATGCGCAGATCCCCGGAGGCAATATCCGACGATCTGCAAAGCGCGGAGGGAGAATCAAATTGTCAGATTCTGCCTCGCTGTCTGTCTCTGCGCATGCGCGAGACTTGAGAGACATCACAGGCGGAGGACTATTGTTGTTGGGGGGGATTTTGGTGTGTCGCAGGACGGTGTCACGTCCCGCGCATGCGCAGAGACAGACAACGAGGCAGAATCTGACAATTTGATTCTCCCGCCGCGCTTTGCAGATCGTCGGATAATGCCTCCAACGATCTGCGCAATGCGCAGCGCTGACGTCACGCCAGCTGATCAACATATCAGCTGGAGTGATGTTACGTCCTGCGCATGCGCAGATTGTTGGAGGCATTATTCGACAGAACACCGAAACAAAACTAAAAAAAAAAAAAAAAAAAAGTTTTGCCTTTAGCCCCCCCGTTCATACCGTGCGACTTGTTGTCATGCGATATGACAGGTCCAAACCGCATGACAGGTCTCGCTTTATTGTCGTCAATGGAACTTTGCGGTGCCGCACTGATTTGGCGAATTCAGGTGCGAATTGCATAGACATCTGTGCATGAAGTGGCGCAGACATCAGACAAGTCGTACCTGAAGTTGCACCGACATGCAGCTTCCAGTGAAGTCGCACAATTTCAAAGTCGGATTCGGTGTGAACGAGGACTTACATGGAAACAGTGGAAAGTTACATTGTAAATCATTGTGTGCAATTTGTTTCCTTTGTATCTTCTATGCTGTGTGCGGCCGCATTGCATAGAAACGACTTAAAGTGTAACCAAGGGGCGGTTCCCACCAGTGCGACTTGTGAGTTCAAAATCGCATTGACAAGTTGCACCCCATTAACGGCAATGGAACCGGTCTAACCGGTGTGACTCAAGTCGCAAAACAACTTAGAGAAAGTTTCCTGCACTATTTTGGGGCGACTTCATTGAAGTCGTGTGACTTTGAAGCCGCATAGATGTGAAATGGCACTAAGTCGTTTCTATGCAATCCCTCCGCGCACAGCATAGAAGACACAAAGGAAACAAATTGCACACAATGATTTACAATGTAACTTTCCACTTTGTGAATGTAACAGAAAGCGACATTTCGCATGAAACCAGCAAGTGTCAGGACTCCACCGCGGTGTCAAATGCGTCAGTATTCCACTGAGGGGTCAAATGTGTCAGTATTCCACTGAGGGGTCAAATGTGTCAGTATTCCACTGAGGGGTCAAATGTGTCAGTATTCCACTGAGGGGTCAAATGTGTCAGTATTCCACTGAGGGGTCAAATGTGTCAGTATTCCACTGAGGGGTCAAATGTGTCAGTATTCCACTGAGGGGTCAAATGTGTCAGTATTCTACTAAGGGGTCAAATGTGTCAGTATTCTACTGAGGGGTCAAATGCGTCAGCATTCTACTGAGGGGTCAAATGTGTCAGTATTCCACTGAGGGGTCAAATGTGTCAGTATTCCACTGAGGGGTCAAATGTGTCAGTATTCCACTGAGGGGTCAAATGTGTCAGTATTCCACTAAGGGGTCAAATGCGTCAGTATTCTACTGAGGGGTCAAATGCGTCAGTATTCTACTGAGGGGTCAAATGTGTCAGTATTCCACTGAGGGGTCAAATGTGTCAGTATTCCACTGAGGGGTCAAATGTGTCAGTATTCCACTAAGGGGTCAAATGTGTCAGTATTCCACTGAGGGGTCAAATGTGTCAGTATTCCACTGAGGGGTCAAATGTGTCAGTATTCCACTGAGGGGTCAAATGTGTCAGTATTCCACTAAGGGGTCAAATGCGTCAGTATTCTACTGAGGGGTCAAATGCGTCAGTATTCTACTGAGGGGTCAAATGTGTCAGTATTCCACTAAGGGGTCAAATGCGTCAGTATTCCACTGAGGGGTCAAATGCGTCAGTATTCTACTGAGGGGTCAAATGTGTCAGTATTCTACTGAGGGGTCAAATGCGTCAGTATTCTACTGAGGGGTCAAATGTGTCAGTATTCCACTGAGGGGTCAAATGTGTCAGTATTCCACTGAGGGGTCAAATGTGTCAGTATTCCACTGAGGGGTCAAATGTGTCAGTATTCCACTGAGGGGTCAAATGCGTCAGTATTCTACTGAGGGGTCAAATGCGTCAGTATTCTACTGAGGGGTCAAATGTGTCAGTATTCCACTGAGGGGTCAAATGTGTCAGTATTCTACTGAGGGGTCAAATGTGTCAGTATTCCACTGAGGGGTCAAATGTGTCAGTATTCCACTAAGGGGTCAAATGCGTCAGTATTCCACTGAGGGGTCAAATGTGTCAGTATTCTACTAAGGGGTCAAATGTGTCAGTATTCCACTGAGGGGTCAAATGTGTCAGTATTCCACTGAGGGGTCAAATACGTCAAGATTCCACAAGGGGTCAAATGTGTCAGTATTCCACTGAGGGGTCAAATGTGTCAGTATTCCACTGAGGGGTCAAATGTGTCAGTATTCCACTGAGGGGTCAAATGTGTCAGTATTCTACTAAGGGGTCAAATGTGTCAGTATTCTACTGAGGGGTCAAATGCGTCAGCATTCTACTGAGGGGTCAAATGTGTCAGTATTCCACTGAGGGGTCAAATGTGTCAGTATTCCACTAAGGGGTCAAATGCGTCAAGATTCAGCGAGGGGTCAAACGTGTCAGTATTCCACCGCGGGGTCAAATGTGTCAGTATTCCACTGAGGGGTAAAATGCGTCAGTATTCCACTGAGGGGTCAAATGTGTCAGTATTCCACTGAGGGGTCAAATGTGTCAGTATTCCACTGAGGGGTCAAATGTGTCAGTATTCCACTAAGGGGTCAAATGCGTCAGTATTCTACTGAGGGGTCAAATGCGTCAGTATTCTACTGAGGGGTCAAATGTGTCAGTATTCCACTGAGGGGTCAAATGTGTCAGTATTCTACTGAGGGGTCAAATGTGTCAGTATTCCACTGAGGGGTCAAATGTGTCAGTATTCCACTAAGGGGTCAAATGCGTCAGTATTCCACTGAGGGGTCAAATGTGTCAGTATTCCACTGAGGGGTCAAATACGTCAAGATTCCACAAGGGGTCAAATGTGTCAGTATTCCACTGAGGGGTCAAATGTGTCAGTATTCCACTGAGGGGTCAAATGTGTCAGTATTCCACTGAGGGGTCAAATGTGTCAGTATTCTACTAAGGGGTCAAATGTGTCAGTATTCTACTGAGGGGTCAAATGCGTCAGCATTCTACTGAGGGGTCAAATGTGTCAGTATTCCACTGAGGGGTCAAATGTGTCAGTATTCCACTGAGGGGTCAAATGTGTCAGTATTCCACTAAGGGGTCAAATGCGTCAAGATTCAGCGAGGGGTCAAACGTGTCAGTATTCCACCGCGGGGTCAAATGTGTCAGTATTCCACTGAGGGGTCAAATGTGTCAGTATTCCACTGAGGGGTCAAATGTGTCAGTATTCCACTAAGGGGTCAAATGCGTCAGTATTCTACTGAGGGGTCAAATGCGTCAGTATTCTACTGAGGGGTCAAATGTGTCAGTATTCCACTGAGGGGTCAAATGTGTCAGTATTCTACTGAGGGGTCAAATGTGTCAGTATTCCACTGAGGGGTCAAATGTGTCAGTATTCCACTAAGGGGTCAAATGCGTCAGTATTCCACTGAGGGGTCAAATGTGTCAGTATTCTACTAAGGGGTCAAATGTGTCAGTATTCCACTGAGGGGTCAAATGTGTCAGTATTCCACTGAGGGGTCAAATACGTCAAGATTCCACAAGGGGTCAAATGTGTCAGTATTCCACTGAGGGGTCAAATGTGTCAGTATTCCACTGAGGGGTCAAATGTGTCAGTATTCCACTGAGGGGTCAAATGTGTCAGTATTCTACTAAGGGGTCAAATGTGTCAGTATTCTACTGAGGGGTCAAATGCGTCAGCATTCTACTGAGGGGTCAAATGTGTCAGTATTCCACTGAGGGGTCAAATGTGTCAGTATTCCACTGAGGGGTCAAATGTGTCAGTATTCCACTAAGGGGTCAAATGCGTCAGTATTCCACTGAGGGGTCAAATGTGTCAGTATTCTACTAAGGGGTCAAATGTGTCAGTATTCCACTGAGGGGTCAAATGTGTCAGTATTCCACTGAGGGGTCAAATACGTCAAGATTCCACAAGGGGTCAAATGTGTCAGTATTCCACTGAGGGGTCAAATGTGTCAGTATTCCACTGAGGGGTCAAATGTGTCAGTATTCTACTAAGGGGTCAAATGTGTCAGTATTCTACTGAGGGGTCAAATGTGTCAGTATTCCACTGAGGGGTCAAATGTGTCAGTATTCCACTAAGGGGTCAAATGCGTCAAGATTCAGCGAGGGGTCAAACGTGTCAGTATTCCACCGCGGGGTCAAATGTGTCAGTATTCTGAGGGGTAAAATGCGTCAGTATTCCACTGAGGGGTCAAATGTGTCAGTATTCCACTGAGGGGTCAAATGTGTCAGTATTCCACTGAGGGGTCAAATGTGTCAGTATTCCACTGAGGGGTCAAATGTGTCAGTATTCCACTAAGGGGTCAAATGCGTCAGTATTCTACTGAGGGGTCAAATGCGTCAGTATTCTACTGAGGGGTCAAATGTGTCAGTATTCCACTGAGGGGTCAAATGTGTCAGTATTCTACTGAGGGGTCAAATGTGTCAGTATTCCACTGAGGGGTCAAATGTGTCAGTATTCCACTAAGGGGTCAAATGCGTCAGTATTCCACTGAGGGGTCAAATGTGTCAGTATTCTACTAAGGGGTCAAATGTGTCAGTATTCCACTGAGGGGTCAAATGTGTCAGTATTCCACTGAGGGGTCAAATACGTCAAGATTCCACAAGGGGTCAAATGTGTCAGTATTCCACTGAGGGGTCAAATGTGTCAGTATTCTACTGAGGGGTCAAATGTGTCAGTATTCTACTGAGGGGTCAAATGTGTCAGTATTCCACTAAGGGGTCAAATGCGTCAGTATTCCACTGAGGGGTCAAATGTGTCAGTATTCTACTGAGGGGTCAAATGTGTCAGTATTCTACTGAGGGGACAAATGTGTCAGTATTCCACTAAGGGGTCAAATGCGTCAGTATTCCACTGAGGGGTCAAATGTGTCAGTATTCTACTAAGGGGTCAAATGTGTCAGTATTCCACTGAGGGGTCAAATGTGTCAGTATTCCACTGAGGGGTCAAATACGTCAAGATTCCACAAGGGGTCAAATGTGTCAGTATTCCACTGAGGGGTCAAATGTGTCAGTATTCCACTGAGGGGTCAAATGTGTCAGTATTCCACTGAGGGGTCAAATGTGTCAGTATTCTACTGAGGGGTCAAATGTGTCAGTATTCCACTAAGGGGTCAAATGCGTCAAGATTCAGCGAGGGGTCAAACGTGTCAGTATTCCACCGCGGGGTCAAATGTGTCAGTATTCCACTGAGGGGTAAAATGCGTCAATATTCCAATGCAGGGTCAAATGCGTCAGCAGATTTTGATGGCTTCTGTCCTTTATGAAACGGGTGAATTAGTCACTGGGTGAATATGCAGGAAAACAGCAAGTGTCAAGATTCCACCGGGGGGGGGGTCAAATGTGTCAGTTTCCACTGAGGGGTCAAATGCGTCAGCTCCCACTGCAGGTCAAATGCGTCAGCAGATTTTGATGGCTTCTGCCCTTTATGAAACGGGTGAATCAGTCACTGGGTGAATATGCAATCACTGGTGAATCTGACCTCCAGCCCACCAGGGGGCGCAGTATACCGTCCCGCCACAGACAGCTGAATGAGAACGCAGAGAGCCGCAATGTCGCCTCCTAGACTGTAGCGCAGACAAAGACTCGGCGAGTCCTGACAAAGGCGATGCAATGAATGGCGTCCCGAAACTCTCCACCGGATCCGCATCCAATAAAACTCTTTTTATTTATTTACGTATTTTGGTAGGTGAGGGACCAATCACACGTCTCTGTGCGTTGCGTTATCGCACGTCTGGTAATGTGTGCTGCAATAAAGTATTTCTGTGGAATAGGTGGCCAATGCACAGGAATGGAGCAAAAAAAAAGGACAGGAATCTTTTTTTACAATACAACCCATCAGAACGCACAGCAGTGCATCACGTGCCATGCGGGGCGATACATGTGCATCTCAGCTGCGATTTGCATTAGTGCTCTGGAGAGCCATGGAAAATGAACAGAACTGCAATGCGTTCGCATACATAACATCATTTACACGCAACGCAAGAATCGCAAAAGTGTGTTTCCGATCTTAATCATGATTGTGTTTAGCCGGCCTATAAGACGCGGAGTTCCAATTCATTATTTACATAAATTAGTTTTATTTGTTTAATTCGTCTTCGGAATTCGTTTTGTTTATTCAAAACGATTTCAAATTTTCCTGAATTCCAATCGATTAGAATTTTCTGAATTTGAATCGATTCGAATTGCATTCGAAAATCTAATTATGGATGATGGTTATTTTATTTCTATTCCATTTTATTCTATTGTTTTTTTTTTATATTCCATTCTTTTATTTTCTATTCTATTGTTTTCTATTCAAATTCAAATGTATTCTATTCAAAATTAGAATTTCGTAAGATGGTTATATTCTTTCTCTTCTAGTATATACTATTCTGTTATTTCCTATTCTATTCTAATCTTATATTTTCTATTATTTGCTATTCTATTCGAAAATTCGAATTTCAGAAAACGGTTATATTGTTACATACTTTCTAGCCTTTTCTATTCAAATTTATTCTATTCAAAATTTGAATTTCGTCAGATGGTTATATTCTTTCTCTTCTATTCTCTTCTATACTATTCTGTTATTTTCTATTCTATTCTAATCTATTATTTTCTATTATTTTCTATTCTATTCAAAATTCGAATTTCTGAAAAGGGTTATATTGTTATATACTTTGTTCTGTTCTTTTCTATTCTATTATTTTATTTTTTATTCTATTGTTTTATTTTCTATTCTATTCCTTTTTGTTCAAATTCGAGTTTATTCTATTCAAAATTCAAATTTCGGAAGATGGTTATATTCTTTTTATTCTATTCTACTGTTTTTTCTATACTGTTCTGTTATTTTCTTTTCTGTTATTTTCTATTCTATTATTTAATTTTTTATTCTATTGTTTTATTTTCTATTCTATTCTTTTTTGTTCAAATTCGAGTTTATTCTATTAAAAATTTGAATTTCGTAAGATGGTTATATTCTTTCTCTTCTATTCTATTCTATACTATTCTGTTATTTTCTATTCTATTCTATTATTTTCTATTATTTTCTATTCTATTTGAATTTCAGAAAACAGTTATATTGTTATATACTTTCTATTCTATTCTTTTCTATTCAAATTCAAATTTATTCTATTCAAAATTTGAATTTCGTAAGATGGTTATCTTCTTTCTCTTCTATTCTATTCTGTTATTTTCTATTCTATTCTAATCTATTATTTTCTATTATTTTCTATGGTATTCAAAATTTGAATTTCTGAAAACGGTTATATTGTTATATACTTTCTGTTTTTTTCTATACTTTCTGTTTTTTTTTCTATTCTATTCTTTTTTGTTCCAATTCAAATTTATTCTATTCAAAATTCAAATTTCGGAAGATGGTTATATTCTTTTTATTCTATTCTACTGTTTTTTCTATACTGTTCTGTTATTTTCTTTTCTATTCTAATCAATTTTTTTTCTATTCTATTCAAATTGAATTCTGGGAAATGGTTATATTCTTTCTATTCTATTCGATATTTTTTTTATTCTATTTAATTTTTTGTTTATCTAGTCTTTTCTATTCTATTCTTTTTCTTTTGTATTCAAATTTGAATCTATTATTTTTGAAATTTGAATTTCACAAGATAGTTACCGGTATATTCTTTTTATTTTATTCTATTCTTTTTTTTTATTCTATTCTTTTTGTTTCTATTCTATTCGGTTCTTTTATTTTCTATTCTATTCTCTTCTGTTTTACTCTATTATATTCTATTCTTTTATTTTCTGTTATATTCTTAACATGACAGGGGTTCTAACCCTTCCTTACTTTATTAAAGACGGAAAAAAAAATGGTTTTAAATATGTACAGTACACTTCCATCCATGGAATGTGAATTTAGGTACTACTACAAGAGGGCTACTTATTATTATTATACAGCATTTATATGGTGCCAACAGTTTGTGTAGCTCTTTACAATATAAAGGGGGTCAGTGCAATTACAATACAGTTCAATACAGAAGGAAAAGAAGGGCCCTATTTATAAAAAAAATTGTTGGAAAATATCACAGCCGACACAAATTCTGATCATAATTTACTTAACACCTGGATGACCATCGGTTCCATCTAGTGGCCAAATTGCGGTATTTTCCTGGAAATACCTTAATCAGGAAAAATACTGCATTATGGCCACTAGATGGAGCTGACCATTATAGTTGTAGTGACAACTGTCTAGGAAGGGGATTCCCCCCACTTTGGGAGATTTCCTCTCACTTCCTGCTGTGTCTCTGGTACAGGAAGTGAAGGAAAAATCTCCCCCAATGGGACAAGACAAGAAAAAAACTCAACCTGACAGGGGGGTTCTAACCCTTCCTTACTTCCAAAAATAGTTTTGGTTTTAGATCCACTTCCATCTATGTAATATGAATTTAGGCACCACTATGAGAGGTCTACTTATTATAATTATTATTATTCAGGATGTATTTTGCGGTTTACAATATAACGAAGGACATTACAATCACAATACCGTAGGAATAGGAGGGCCCTACTTATAAAAATTGTAGGAAAATGTCACAGCCCTCACACATTTTGACTATAGTTTGCTTAATATATGGGTTTCTTATGACCATCAGTTCCACCTGGTGGCCAAATTGCGGTATTTTCCTGGAAATAGCTCAATCGGGAAAAATACCGCATTATGGCCACTAGATGGAGCTGACCATTATAGTTGTAGAGACAACTGTCTAGGAAGGGGATTCCCCCCACTTTGGCAGATTTTCTCTCACTTCCTGTTGTGTCTCTGAGACAGGAAGTGAAGGTAAAATCTCCCCAATGGGGCAAGACAGGAAAAAAAACTCAACCCTTCCTTACTTCCAAAAATAGTTTTGGTTTTAAATCCACTTTCATCTATGAAATATGAATTTAGGCACCACTATGAGAGGTCTACTCATTATAATTATTAGTGGGAATGCTCTCCAAGCATTCCCAGTATTGTTATTCGTTTTTTTTTATCCCTTTCATGCCTATGCCTATTTCTGACATTTGGTGTTTACAAGTTAAAATCCGTATTTTTTGCTAGAAAATTACTTTGAACCCCCAAACATTATATATATATATATATATATATATATATATATATATATATATATATATATAGATTAGCAGAGAATCTAGAGAATAAAATGTAGATTGTTGCAATATTTTATGTCACACGGTATTTGTGCAGCGGCCTTTTAAATGCAACTTTTTGGGAAAATTTTACTTTCATGAATTAAAAAAAAAAATTAAAAGTAAAGTTAGCCCAAATTTTTTGTATAATGTGAAAGATGATGTTACGCCGAGTAAATAGATACCAAACATGTTATGCTTTATAATTGCGCACACTCGTGGAATGGCGTCAAACTACGGTACCTAAAAATCTCCATAGGCGACGCTTTAATTTTTTTTTACGGTTACCAGGTAAAGCCCTGTACACACGATCGGATATCCTATGGATTCTAATCCGATGGAAATCAGCTTCATCGGATTTCCGATGGACAAAACCATCAGTCTTGTCTACACACCATCAGTCAAAAAACCGACCGTTCCAAACGCAGTGACGCAAAACACTCCGATGAGCCGAGAAAAATAAAGTTTAATGCTTCTGAGCATGCGACGACTTGATTCTGAGCATGCGTGGGTTTTTTTATCCGATGGACTTGCCCATAGACGATCGGAATTTGCTATCAGTTTTTGATCCATCGGAAAAATTTAAAACATGTTCTATTTTTTAAAACCGATGGAAAAAAGACCGATGGGGCCCACACACGATCGGTTTGTCCGATGAAAAAAGTCCATCGGACTGTTTTCATCGGTAAAACCGATCGTGTGTACAGGGCTTTAGAGTTACAGAGGAGGGTCTAGTGCTAGAATTATTGCTCTCGGTCTGACGATCGCGGCGATACCTCACATGTGGGATTTGAACACCGTTTACATATGCGGGCGCAACTTCCGTATGCATTTTCTTTGCTGCGCGAGATCACGGGGACAGGGGCGCTTTAAATTTTATTTTTTTTTCTTATTTATTTTATTTATTTTCATAATCTAAAATTGTGTTTTTCAACAAAAAAAATTTCTTGATCACTTTTATTGCTGTCACAAGGAATGTAAACATCCCTTGTGACATTAATAAGTGGTGACAGGTACTCTTTATGGAGGGATCGGAGGTCTAAAAGACCGTTCGCGGCTTTGTTTCAGTCTCTCTCTAGGCGCCGAGCTTAAAGGAACACTAAAGGTTTTTTTTTTTAAAAATAACAAACCTGTTATACTTACCTCCACTGTGCAGCTCGTTTTGCACAGAGTGGCCCCGATCCTCCTCTTCTGGGGTCCCTCGGCGGCTGTTTCAGCTCCTCCTCGCAAGGACTCCACACCATAATGCGAGCGAGCGAGCATGGTGTGGAGTTACTGCGGGCGCGCTCCCGTGATACAGCGGCGGCCATAGCTGCCGACTGTATCACTCGGCCCCGCCCCCCGGGGCGCCGCGTCATTGGATGTGATTGACTGCGCTGCTTTCAATCCATCCAGTGTAGCCAATCAACGGCCGGGCTCAGGAACTCGGAGGATGACGGGAGCGAACGCGGGACTTTCGAGGGGCCAGGTAAGTAAAACGGGGGCTTGGGTGGTGCGATATTGTCGAATGTTTTTTCACCTTAATGCATAGGATGCATTAAGGTGAAAAAACATTTACCTTTACAACCCCATTAAGAGCTATTAAAACCATTCAACTTTTAAAATGTTCAGCTCTTTCAGCTAATGATAGGACCTCTTCAACTTTTTTCTACTATTTCTACTTTTTAAAATATTAAGCTTTTTAACACTTTTTTTTATATGCATTGTGGGTGAGATTTACCATGGTCGCAACGCGCCCCCCCCCCACAAAAAATAAACAATGTAAAAATGATGTGGTTCTAACCTTCCCCCACTCTATCCAGAAATATAAAAGTTTTGTCTTTATTTAATGTGTGTATTTTTTTTTACCGACGGCTGCGACTAAAATGGAGTTTAGCGATTTTTTTATACGATGGCGAGACGCTCGCTGATCGCCGGTTAATTATTATTTTTTATTTTTTTATTGTTGCTATTTTTATAAATGTCAGTTTTCAGGTCTCAGGGTGACTTTGCTCCTCCGACGTCACGGATTGGGCGCCACTTCCTGGAAAGAAAAGCGAATCCGCGCCGTACAAGTTATTCTGATTTGACATGTTTCTGCCTGTCGGAGGAATCTCAGAAGAGCTGATGACACCCGTCTGTGAATTATTCCACTGCCATGACTTACAGGGAGGGGACTGCGGAAGAGGTGTGAGAACCCCCCCCCCCCCCCCGTTCTGGTGATGTTCCCCTTAAACATACCTCCTGACTGTCTCTATATTGCAGCCAAATCCCTCCGATCCCTTGTTACACCCCAATTGCCTCTCTCCCTGGTCTGAGGCCTCTACAAAAAAAAAGATACACTACAGATATAATTTTAATTTATACAAAAATCTGCACTGCTTTTTATGTGAGACCGCATGCACATTCATTCTGCACAGATGGGAGCAAAATCAGATGTTATTGGGCTTTTTTCTCTCCAGGTCGAATGTTATACATTGACAAGGAATAGAGTGAATCAGGAAAATACCACATTAGGGCCACAAGATGGAGCTGATGATCTTAGGAAATAGGTATTTATTTCCTATGCTCGTCACCTCCATCTAGTGACCATAATGTGTTATTTTCCTGAATAAAGCGGCAGAGGGGTATGTCCCTTGTCTACTTACTTTGTGCTGAAGGTGTCAGTCTTTGCCACCCTGAAGTTGGGAGGTATGTATGCCTTAAGACATGGGTCCCCAAACTACGTCCGGCCTAGGAAAGACATTGTAGGGTGCACAGGAAGTACAGGCCAGGGTCAGGTCTAGGGAAGACATTGCAGGATTCACAAGTACAGGCCTGGGTCCGGTCTGAGGAAGACATTGCAGGGTGCACAGGAAGTACAGGTCAGGGTCAGATCTAGGGAAGACATCTCAGGGTGCACAGGAAGTACAGGTCTGGGTCAGATCTAGGGAAGACATCTCAGGGTGCACAGGAAGTACAGGTCTGGGTCAGGTCTAGGGAAGACATTGCAGGGTGCACAAGAAGTACAGGCCCGTTTAGGACTAGGGAAGACATTGCAGGGTGCACAGGAAGTGCAGGCCTGGGTCCGGTCTGGGGAAGACATTGCAGGGAGCACAGGAAGTACGGGCCTGGGTCTGGTCTAGGGAAGACATAGCAGGGTGCACACGAAGTGTAGGCCTGGGTCAGATCTAGGGAAGACATTGCAGGGTGCACAGGAAGTGCAGGCCTGGGTCCGGTCTGGGGAAGACATTGCAGGGAGCACAGGAAGTACGGGCCTGGGTCTGGTCTAGGGAAGACATAGCAGGGTGCACAGGAAGTGTAGGCCTGGGTCAGGTCTAGGGAAGATATTACAGGGTGCACAGGAAGTACAGGCCAGGGTCAGGTCTAGGAAAGACATTGCAGGGGGCACAGGAAGTACAGGCCTGGGTCCAAACTAGGGAAAACATTACAGATTGCACAGGAAGTACAGGCCTGGGTCAGGTCTGGGGGAAGACATTACAGGGTGCACAGGAAGTACAGGCCCGGGTCTGGTCTAGGGAAGACATAGCAGGGTGCACAGAAAGTGTAGGCCTGGGTCAGGTCTAGGGAAGACATTGCAGGGTGCACAGGAAGTGCAGACCTGCTGGGTCCAGTCTGGGGAAGATATTACAGGGTGCACAGGAAGTACAGGCCAGGGTCAGGTCTAGGGAAGACATTGCAGGGGGCACAGGAAGTACAGGCCTGGGACCAAACTAGGGAAAACATTACAGATTGCACAGGAAGTACAGGCCTGGGTCAGGTCTGGGGAAGACATTACAGGGTGCACAGGAAGTACAGGCCAGGGTCAGGTCTAGGGAAGACATTGCAGGGGGCACAGGAAGTACAGGCCAGGGTCAGGTCTAGGGAAGACATTGCAGGGTGCACAGGAAGTACAGGCCAGGGTCAGGTCTAGGGAAGACATTGCATTTGCAGGGTGCACAGGAAATAAGGACACGTATTTTGCAGGCATTCAAGAATGTCTGTGGAGGGGAAGATTTTGCAGGACGCACACGCAGTCCTATATTGGGGGAACACCCTACAGGTTGCACACACTGGAGGCCTGATAGAAGAGAACATAGTGGGTGGGGAATATATTTTAAGTTGCACACACAAGTAAGAAGATGTAACAGAGCTGCTGGTGAATCATCAGGTATGCTAACTGGGGATTATAAACCAGGTTGCACACTGTGAGGAAGTAGAGGGAAATATATGACTGAAGCTATAGAATGCAGTGTATTGGGGAGTACATAGCAGGTGTAGAGGGGAATATATTCTAGGTTGTACATGGTCGTAGTCTTGTGGGGAACATATTTTGGGTTTTACACAGTGGCGGGATACAGGGGAGTAAATTATAGGTTGTACAAAGTAGCAGTGTAGTGGGGAATACATTATAATGTGCATCGGGTATTATAGTGGGGAAGATATTATGGGTTGCAGACAGTGGCAGGATAAAGGGGAGAAAACGACCGGTTCTACATAGTGGCAATGTTGTGGGGACTATCTTGTGGGTTGTACACAGTTTTAATGTAGATGGGAACATATTGAAGGTTGCACAAAGTTGCATTGTAGAGGAAAGTATATTGCAGGTTGCACACAGTCACAGTTTATTGGGGAGTGTATTGTGTGTCACACTTGGAATTAATTGTGTGGGGCATAAAGTGTAGTGAGGAGCACATTACAGGTTACACACTGTGGCAGTGTAGAGGGGAGTGTATTGTGTGTGGCACACAGTGGGAAATTTATGGTGAGTTGGACACATTGGTAATTTGGCAGGGAGTGTATTCTGTGTCGCACACAGTGGTAGTTTGGTGTGGAGTGTATTGCAAGTTGCACACAGTGGTAGTGTGGTGGGGAGTGTATTGCAGGTTGCACACAGTGGTAGTTTGGCGGGGAGTGTATTCTGTGTTGCACACAGTGGTAGTTTGGCGGGAAGTAGGTTGCACACAGTGGTAGTTTGGTGAGGAGTGTTATTGCAGGTTGCACACATTGGTAGTTTGGTGGGGAGTGTATTCTGTGTCGCACACAGTGGTAGTTTGGCGGGGAGTATATTGCAGGTTGCACACAGTGGTAGTTTGGCGGGGAGTGTATTGCAGGTTGCACACAGTGGTAGTTGGCGGGGAGTGTATTGCAGGTAGCACACAGTGGTAGTTTGGCGGGGAGTGTATTGCAGGTTGCACACATTGGTAGTTTGGCGGGGAGTGTATTGCAGGTTGCACACATTGGTAGTTTGGCGGGGAGTGTATTGCAGGTTGCACACATTGGTAGTTTGGTGGGGAGTGTATTGCAGGTAGCACACAGTGGTAGTTTGGTGGGGAGTGTATTGCAGGTTGCACACAGTGGTAGTTTGGTGGGGAGTGTATTGCAGGTTGCACACAGTGGTAGTTTGGTGGGGAGTGTATTGCAGGTTGCACCACACAGTGGTAGTTTGGTGGGGAGTGTATTGCAGGTTGCACCACACAGTGGTAGTTTGGTGGGGAGTGTATTGCAGGTTGCACACAGTGGTAGTTTGGTGGGGAGTGTATTGCAGGATGCACACAGTGGTAGTTTGGTGGGGAGTGTATTGCAGGTTGCACACAGTGGTAGTTTGGTGGGGAGTGTATTGCAGGTTGCACACAGTGGTAGTTTGTCGGGGAGTGTATTGCAGGTTGCACACAGTGGTAGTTTGGCGGGGAGTGTATTGCAGGTAGCACACAGTGGTAGTTTGGTGGGGAGTGTATTGCAGGTAGCACACAGTGGTAGTTTGGTGGGGAGTGTATTGCAGGTTGCACACAGTGGTAGTTTGGTGGGGAGTGTATTGCAGGTTGCACACAGTGGTAGTTTGATGGGGAGTGTATTGCAGGTTGCACACAGTGGTAGTTTGGTAGGGAGTGTATTGCAGGTTGCACACAGTGGTAGTTTGGTGGGGAGTGTATTGCAGGTTGCACACAGTGGTAGTTTGGTGGGGAGTGTATTGCAGGATGCACACAGTGGTAGTTTGGTGGGGAGTGTATTGCAGGTTGCACACAGTGGTAGTTTGGTAGGGAGTGTATTGCAGGTTGCACACAGTGGTAGTTTGGTGGGGAGTGTATTGCAGGTTGCACACAGTGGTAGTTTGGTGGGGAGTGTATTGCAGGATGCACACAGTGGTAGTTTGGTGGGGAGTGTATTGCAGGTTGCACACAGTGGTAGTTTGGTGGGGAGTGTATTGCAGGTTGCACACAGTGGTAGTTTGGTGGGGAGTGTATTGCAGGTTGCACACAGTGGTAGTTTGGCGGGGAGTGTATTGCAGGTAGCACACAGTGGTAGTTTGGTGGGGAGTGTATTGCAGGTTGCACCACACAGTGGTAGTTTGGTGGGGAGTGTATTGCAGGTTGCACCACACAGTGGTAGTTTGGTGGGGAGTGTATTGCAGGTTGCACCACACAGTGGTAGTTTGGTGGGGAGTGTATTGCAGGTTGCACACAGTGGTAGTTTGGTGGGGAGTGTATTGCAGGTAGCACACAGTGGTAGTTTGGTGGGGAGTGTATTGCAGGTTGCACACAGTGGTAGTTTGGTGGGGAGTGTATTGCAGGATGCACACAGTGGTAGTTTGGTGGGGAGTGTATTGCAGGTTGCACACAGTGGTAGTTTGATGGGGAGTGTATTGCAGTTTGCACCACACAGTGGTAGTTTGGTGGGGAGTGTATTGCAGGTTGCACACAGTGGTAGTTTGGTAGGGAGTGTATTGCAGGTTGCACACAGTGGTAGTTTGGTGGGGAGTGTATTGCAGGTTGCACACAGTGGTAGTTTGGTGGGGAGTGTATTGCAGGTTGCACACAGTGGTCGTTTGGTGGGGAGTGTATTGCAGGATGCACACAGTGGTAGTTTGGTGGGGAGTGTATTGCAGGTTGCACACAGTGGTAGTTTGATGGGGAGTGTATTGCAGGTTGCACCACACAGTGGTAGTTTGGTGGGGAGTGTATTGCAGGATGCACACAGTGGTAGTTTGGTGGGGAGTGTATTGCAGGTTGCACACAGTGGTAGTTTGGTAGGGAGTGTATTGCAGGTTGCACACAGTGGTAGTTTGGTGGGGAGTGTATTGCAGGTTGCACACAGTGGTAGTTTGGTGGGGAGTGTATTGCAGGATGCACACAGTGGTAGTTTGGTGGGGAGTGTATTGCAGGATGCACACAGTGGTAGTTTGGTGGGGAGTGTATTGCAGGTTGCACACAGTGGTAGTTTGGTGGGGAGTGTATTGCAGGTTGCACACAGTGGTAGTTTGGTGGGGAGTGTATTGCAGGTTGCACACAGTGGTAGTTTGGTGGGGAGTGTATTGCAGGTAGCACACAGTGGTAGTTTGGTGGGGAGTGTATTGCAGGTTGCACCACACAGTGGTAGTTTGGTGGGGAGTGTATTGCAGGTTGCACCACACAGTGGTAGTTTGGTGGGGAGTGTATTGCAGGTTGCACCACACAGTGGTAGTTTGGTGGGGAGTGTATTGCAGGTTGCACACAGTGGTAGTTTGGTGGGGAGTGTATTGCAGGTAGCACACAGTGGTAGTTTGGTGGGGAGTGTATTGCAGGTTGCACACAGTGGTAGTTTGGTGGGGAGTGTATTGCAGGATGCACACAGTGGTAGTTTGATGGGGAGTGTATTGCAGTTTGCACCACACAGTGGTAGTTTGGTGGGGAGTGTATTGCAGGTTGCACCACACAGTGGTAGTTTGGTGGGGAGTGTATTGCAGGTTGCACCACACAGTGGTAGTTTGGTGGGGAGTGTATTGCAGGTTGCACACAGTGGTAGTTTGGTGGGGAGTGTATTGCAGGTAGCACACAGTGGTAGTTTGGTGGGGAGTGTATTGCAGGTTGCACACAGTGGTAGTTTGGTGGGGAGTGTATTGCAGGTTGCACACAGTGGTAGTTTGATGGGGAGTGTATTGCAGTTTGCACCACACAGTGGTAGTTTGGTGGGGAGTGTATTGCAGGTTGCACACAGTGGTAGTTTGGTAGGGAGTGTATTGCAGGTTGCACACAGTGGTAGTTTGGTGGGGAGTGTATTGCAGGTTGCACACAGTGGTAGTTTGGTGGGGAGTGTATTGCAGGTTGCACACAGTGGTAGTTTGGTGGGGAGTGTATTGCAGGATGCACACAGTGGTAGTTTGGTGGGGAGTGTATTGCAGGTTGCACACAGTGGTAGTTTGATGGGGAGTGTATTGCAGGTTGCACCACACAGTGGTAGTTTGGTGGGGAGTGTATTGCAGGATGCACACAGTGGTAGTTTGGTGGGGAGTGTATTGCAGGTTGCACACAGTGGTAGTTTGGTGGGGAGTGTATTGCAGGTTGCACACAGTGGTAGTTTGGTGGGGAGTGTATTGCAGGTTGCACACAGTGGTAGTTTGGTGGGGAGTGTATTGCAGGATGCACACAGTGGTAGTTTGGTGGGGAGTGTATTGCAGGATGCACACAGTGGTAGTTTGGTGGGGAGTGTATTGCAGGTTGCACACAGTGGTAGTTTGGTGGGGAGTGTATTGCAGGTTGCACACAGTGGTAGTTTGGTGGGGAGTGTATTGCAGGTTGCACACAGTGGTAGTTTGGTGGGGAGTGTATTGCAGGTTGCACACAGTGGTAGTTTGGTGGGGAGTGTATTGTTTGTGGCACACAGTTTTCATTGAGCAGGGAGTAGATTGCAGGTTGCACCCAGTGGTGGGGGAGGAGGTGCAGGGTTGGGTCAGGCTGAGGAATGTCTCTCAGTTCTGGGTGGAGCTTCTCCTCCTCGTCTCTTCCTTACTTCCCATAGTAAGAGAAAGCCAGGAAGAGGCGACCCGCAGGAAGAGAACCTGCCAAGGTAAGAGACCTCCGCTGTGCTGTGTGTGGGCCCCGGGCACTCAGGGGCCCCTGATAGGAGAGTTACTGCTGGACTTCCAGGAGGAGAGGAAGGACTGAAACTTCCACCGATACTTTGTAACTCTTCCCACAACTGACAGCCAGCACCCTACACAACTGACACTGCTCTCCACAGGGGCCCCACAACTGACACTGCGCTCCACAGGGGCCCCACAACTGACACTGCGCTCCACAGGGGCCCCACAACTGACACTGCGCTCCACAGGGGCCCCACAACTGACACTGCGCTCCACAGGGGCCCCACAACTGAAACCGCTCCACAGGGGCCCCACAACTGACACTGGGCTCCACAGGGGCCCCACAACTGACAGCCAGCACCCTACACAACTGACACTGCACCCTACACAACTGACACTGCGCTCCACAGGGGCCCCACAACTGACACTGCGCTCCACAGGGGCCCCACAACTGACACTGCGCTCCACAGGGGCCCCACAACTGACACTGCACCCTACACAACTGACACTGCACCCTACACAACTGACACTGCACCCTACACAACTGACACTGCGCTCCACAGGGGCCCCACAACTGACACTGCACCCTACACAACTGACACTGCACCCTACACAACTGACACTGCGCTCCACAGGGGCCCCACAACTGACACTGCACCCTACACAACTGACACTGCGCTCCACAGGGGCCCCACAACTGACACTGCACCCTACACAACTGACACTGCACCCTACACAACTGACACTGCACCCTACACAACTGACACTGCGCTCCACAGGGGCCCCACAACTGACAGCCAGCACCCTACACAACAGACACTGCGCTCCACAGGGGCCCCACAACAGACACTGCACTCCACAGGGGCCCCACAACTGACACTGCGCTCCACAGGGGCCCCACAACTGATTCCATGCGCTCCACAGGGGCCCCACAACTGATTCCATGCGCTCTACACAACTGACACTGAGTGCTACAGGGGCCCCCAGATCTGTGCCCCCCCAGTCAGGGGACAATGGCTGACACATTATTATTGTGTTACAAATATTACACTGTGATATGATGTCTGTTGACCAAAATCCCCCTCCCCCTCCTATTTTCCCCAAGGGGTGTCACTTTATCAGAATAATTATAAATCTATAACTCTGCATATTGGGGACACCAGACCTGGCTGCAGTGCCCTGTAGGGGGGAATGTGTGATCTGCGCTCCATACACTGCGGATCTCTATCCTCACACAGATATAATGTATATGTTTTCTGTATAGTCATAAGAGTTCTCTGTATATTACACCCCACAGTCCGGATCTCTATTGTGAGAACGACTTACCTGAGATCACCCTCCATACATTACATGGCAGAGTCGGGATCTCTATCCTACGGATACATTGTATAAGATGGGAGGGAAATTGTCCTCCTGGGATCTCTCTCTATACATTGCAGAGTCAGGATTTCTATTCCTTTATGTTCATAATGTAATCTTCCCTATGAGATCTAGGATGGGGGGGGGGTGTCTGTATAATGATAATGAATTCTGATTGGTCGCTCTCCCTGTATTACAACAAACAAATGTCACTGCCCTTATCTATGACTGGTCTTCACAGCAAGGAGCACTGGGTGGGCGAATCGCGTATAAACATAAAGACAGACAAAACCCAAGCTCAACTTACCAACCAATCAGCAACCAACCAAAATCACCTGTCTCTCCCTGTATTACACTGCAGAGTAATATACACTCACCGGCCACTTTATTAGGTACACCATACTAGTAGCGGGTTGGACCCCCTTTTGCCTTCATTCTTGGTGGATTAGATACAACAAGGTGTTGGAAACGTTCCTCAGAGATTTTGCTCCATAGTGACATGATGGCATCACGCAGTTGCTGCAGATTTGTCGGCTGCACATCCATGATGCCAATCTCCCGTTCCACCACATCCCAAAGGTGCTCTATTGCAGTGCTCTCCATACTGTGGCCCAGGGGTGGGATGCATTCCACTGCTTGCCTTTTTTGAGCTGCTTTTCCTCCCACCAGATGCCAATGATGGTGCCCCCATTGCTCCCCACCAGATGCCAATGATGGTGCCCCCATTGCTCCCCACCGACGGGGCACCATTCCTCCCCACTGAGGCCAACAATGCCCAATTTATTCCCACTGATGCCAGGATAATTTTTACTTCCAATGGTCACAATCCGAAAGCCCCCCCCCCTTAGTTTTTTTTTTCTTTTTTGAAAGACAATAAACTGGCTCTTCGTTGGTGCCCCCATAGCTCCCCATTGCTCGCCAACGATGGTGCCCCCATTGCTCCCCACCGGACGCCAACGATGGTGCCCCCATTGCTCCCCACCGGACGCCAACGTTGGTGCCCCCATTGCTCCCCACCGGACGCCAACGTTGGTGCCCCCATTGCTCCCCACCGATGGGGCACCATTCCTCCCCACTGAGGCCAACAATGCCCTGTTTATTCCCACTGATGCCAAAATAATTTTTACTTCCAATGGCCACAATCCGGCGCCCCCCCCCCCCCCCCTTTGTAGTTTTTTTTTTTTTTTTAAAGGACAATAAACTGGCTCTTTGTTTAGAAAGTGATGAGATGTGGTGAGGTGTGGAGGCCATTGGAGGACAGGGACCTCATTGTCCAGTGGTGAGATGATTGGAGCTTTGTGACATGGTGACATTATCCTGCTGGAAGGAGCCATCAGAAGATGGGGACACTGTAGTCATAAAGGGATGGACATGGTCAGTAACAATACTCAGGTAGGTCGTGGTGTTTATACGATGGTCAATTGGTACTAAGGGGGCCAAAGTGTGCCTAGAAAATCTCCCCCCCCCACCATTACACCCCCACCACCAGCCTGATCCGGTGATAGAAGGCAGGATGGGTCCATGCGCCAAATTCTGACCCGACCATCTGAATGTCGCAGCTGAAATCCGGACTCATCAGACCCGGCAATGTTTTTCCAATCTTCTATTCTGCAATTTTGGTGATCCTGTGCCAATTGTAGCCTCAGTTTCCTATTCGCTGACAGGAGTGGCACCCGGTGTGGTCTTCTGCTGCTGTAACCCATCTGCTTCAAGGTTGGATGTGTTGTGCATTCAGAGATGGTATTCTGCATACCTTGGGTGTAACAAGTGGTTATTTGAGTTATTGTTGCCTTTCTATCATCTCCAACCAGTCTTCCCATTCTCCTCTGACAACAAGGCATTTTCCTCCACACAACCGCCGCTCACTGGATATTTTCTCCTTTTCGGACCATTCTCTCTAAACCCGAGAGATGGTTGTGTGTGAAAATTCCAGAAATACTCAGTCCACCCCGTCTGGCACCGACAACCATCCCACGTTAAAAGTCACTTTAATCCTCTTTCTTCCCCATTCTGATGCTCAGTTTGAACTTCGGCCAGTCGTCTTCACCACGTCTAGATCCCTAAATGCATTGAGTTGCTGCCATGTGATTGGCTGATTAGCAATTTGTGTTACCAAGCAACTGAACAGGTGTACCTAAATAAAGTGGCCAATGAGTGTATATTCTCGTATGAATATAATGAGATGGGAGGGAAATCTCTGTATAGTGAGAAGAGTTCTCCTGTGGTCGCTTTGGGGTTGATTTGCTAAAATTGGAGCGCTCAAAATCTGGTGCAGCTGTGCATGGCAGCCAATCGGCTTCTAGCTTTAGCTTGTTCACTTTAAGCTTTGACAATAAAACCTGGAAGCTGATTGGTTACTATGCAGAGCTGCACCAGATTCTGAGTGCTCCAGGTTTGGTAAATCTCCTCCCATTGTCTCCATATATTACACTGCACAGGAAGGATTTCTATTCTCATATGGATACAATGTTTCTATATTATACAGTGTTTCTATATGATACAAGTGTTTCTATATGATACAAGTGTTTCTATATGATACAAGTGTTTCTATATGATACAAGTGTTTCTATATGATACAAGTGTTTCTATATGATACAAGTGGTTCTATATGATACAAGTGTTTCTATATGAGATGACAATCGTCTCTCCTGTGGTCGCTCTTCATATATTACACTGCAGTCAGGATTTATCTCCCTGTATGGAGACATTGGAGGAGATTTACTACAACTAGAGGGTGCAGAATCTGAGGCAGCTCTGCATAGGAGCCAATCGGCTTCCAGGTCTTATTTTCAAAGCTTAAGTTCCCTTTCACACTGGGGCAGGGAGGTGCGCTGACGGTATAGCGGCGCTATTTTTAGCGCCGCTATACCGTCTTTTTACCGCGATATCGGCCGATAGCGGGGTGATTTTAACCCCCGCTAGCGGCCGAAAAAGGGTTAATACCGCCCGCAATGTGCCTCTGCAGAGGCGCATTGCGGGCGGTATTACCGCGGTTTCCCATTGCTTTCAACACACCGCTCCTTCACCGCTGTAAAGATGCGGCTAGCAGGACTTTTGGAGCGGTCCTGCTAGCGCACCGCTTCAGTGTGAAAGCCTTCGGGCTTTCACACTGAAGACTGCAGGGCACGATTTTTTTTCAGGCGGTATAGCAGCGCTATTATTAGCGCTAAACCGCCTGAAAAACGTGTCAGTGTGAAAGGGGCCTAACTGAGCAAACTGAAGCTAGAAGCTGATTGGCTCCCATGCAGAGCTGCACCAGATTTTGCACTCTCCAGTTTTAGTAAATCTCCCCCACTGTATAGATAATATACACAAATCTCTGTATAGTGATAATGGCTTATCTGGGGGTCACATACACTGCAGAGTCGGGAATTATTTATATATAATGTATGTGTGTATGTATATGTGTATATGTATATATATATATATATATATATATCTATCTCAGTGGTTACGGAAAGTATTCAGACCCCCTTTAAATTTTTCACTCTTTGTTATATTGCAGCCATTTGCTAAAATCATTTAAGTTCATTTTGTTTCCTCATTAATGTACACACAGCACATCATATTGACAGAAAAACACAGAATTGTTGACATTTTTGCAGATTTATTAAAAAAGTAAAACTGAAATATCACATGGTCCTAAGTATTCAGACCCTTTGCTGTGACACTCATATATATAACTCAGGTGCTGTCCATTTCTTCTGATCATCCTTGAGATGGTTCTACACCTTCATTTGAGTCCAGCTGTGTTTGATTATACTGATTGGACTTGATTAGGAAAGCCACACACCTGTCTATATAAGACCTTACAGCTCACAGTGCATGTCAGAGCAAATGAGAATCATGAGGTCAAAGGAACTGCCTGAAGAGCTCAGAGACAGAATTGTGGCAAAGCACAGATCTGGTCAAGGTTCCAAAAAAAAATTCTGCTGCACTTAAGGTTCCTAAGAGCACAGTGGCCTCCATAATCCTTAAATGGAAGACGTTTGGGATGACCAGAACCCTTCCTAGAACTATGTATAGATAGATAGCTAGATGAGGGAGGGGTGTGTGTCTCTACATAGGGGTCATGGCTCCTCCTATGTGGTCACACAGCACATCGCTGTATACAGGTGGTGTATATTGAATAGTGAAATGGGGGCGGAGTCTCAGTACACTATAATGGACGTTTTTTCATGCAGCGTATTCTATTCTGAGTGATTCCAGGTTTGCCGGGAGTGAAGTCTCCCCATGATGATTCACCAGATACTACGTCATAACTCGTAACCGGTCTTCTCTCTGTTTGTGAGTTGCAGTGCCGGGGTTTACAGCTCAGTGCCAAACAGGGACTGGCTCAGTGTTCTCTGTACAGCGCTGCGGTATATGTCAGAGCTATAGAAATGTAGAATAATAGTGTGTGACTGTGGGGGGGGGGGGGCATTAGAGTGTAAGCTCCTCTGGTACAGAGACTGATGGGACTGGCTCAGTGATCTCTGTACAGCACTGCGGTATAAGTCAGAGCTATATAAATGCAATGTCCCCCCCCCCCACAGTCGCACACTATTACTATGGAGTGTAAGCTCCTCTGGTACAGTGACTGATGTGACTGGCTCTCTGTACAGTGCTGCGGTATATTTTAGAGCTATAGAAATGTAGAATAATAGTGTGTGACTGTGGGGGGGGGGGCATTAGAGTATAAGCTCCTCTGGTACAGAGACCAATGTGACTGGCTCAGTGTTCTCTGTACAGCACTGTGGTATAAGTCAGAGCTATATAAATGTAATGTCCCCCTACAGTCACACACTATTATTATACGTTTATGTAGCTCTGTCATATACCGCAGCGCTGTACAGAGAGCCAGTCACATCAGTCTCTGTACCAGAAGAGCTTACACTCTAATGTCCCCCCACACTTTTATTATAGAGTGTAAGCTCCTCTGGTACAGAGACTGATGTGACTGGCTCAGTGTTCTCTATACAGCGCTGCGGTATATGTCGGAGCTATAGAAATGTATAATATTGTGTGACTGTGGGGGGGGACATTAGAGTGTAAGCTCCTCTGATACAGAGACGGATGGGACTGGCTCAGTGATCTCTGTACAGCACTGCGGTATATGTCAGAGCTATACAAATGTAATGTCCCCCCACAGTCACACACTATTATTATTATTAAGACCAAAAATTGCCGCTCCAGGCAGATAACGTTTTGGAAAGATATTCCTCTCTCAGAAACCAAGGGTGCCGGCAATGCACATAGCAATGAAAACAAAAATGGTGAGGACAGCCGCACTCCAATCCAACGTATATTTATTGAAAAAAGACAGGCACTACAAAAACTAGCATAAACCAGGACAGCTGGCGCGTTTCACACTTGTTCAATGTTTAGTATTTTTATAAATATTTGTTGGATTGGAGTGCGGCTGTCCTCACCATTTTTGTTTTCACACTATTATTATTTTAGCACTACCCCCGTAGGAGCTGCTGGTTATATTTTTGGGTCTTGCCGTTACCTGTCTGTTCTACCGTATCCGTCATAGGGGTTCCATTGAAGAGTTTTCCACAGATGTCAGCACCAAAACATAGTCTCTTCTCCAATGGTTTTATTAAAGAAATGTAATTTAGAGGGATGGAGGGTTAGGGGGAGATTCAGGGACCTTGCTTTGCAGATCACAGGTACTTTCTAATCCCAGAGGACAATTTCCACACTGGATATAGCAACCACCGGATAGGCCTCTCTCACTGACCTAGCAGCCGGTGCGGTGCTCGGCCAAAAGTCTCTGCCACAGACTTGAAGAATACACATAGTCTAAGTACAGTCACACAGTACCAGTTTCTTTCAGCCAATCCGGCGACACTGTGAGGTAGATGGGCCGGGATGCGTCCTCCAATTGAGTCTCCAGGTTCTCCCCGAGGCACCGGCCTTTTGGCTCGGTCCTCTCCTGGGAAAAGTCCTCCCCTGGTTTCTTCAATTGCTCGGCTTCTCCCCGCAGGCAAGACAGCACAGGACCGCCCCTGACTAGTAGGCCCCAGAAACTCCTGGGCCTACTTCCAGTAACGAGGCGTCGGGCCAGCCGGCCCCGAGGCAGGAAAACTGCTACCACACACCTTAGGCCAGGAGGGCCATCAGGTCAGAGAGACCCGGAAGACGGTGTCTGTTCCTTAAGTACCCTCTCCCAGAATGCACAGCGGGGAGACCAATCCCACTGAGCCGTTTCTGGGCAAGAGGTACCAAATACAGCCAGCCTGCTGCATTTCCAACCTTGACCTGTGGTGACAGCGACACCTACAGTCAAGTGGAAAATGCGCTACACAGCTGGACTGAAACAGAAACCAGTAATTTACACAATTATTCTGAGCTAAGCTACAGCTCAGACTAAACGTACAAATAGCGCCTACCCAACAGGAGCTGGGCGCTACATTATTATACATTTTATATACTCGAGTATAAGCCGAGTTTTTCATCACTTTTTTTTGTGCTGAAAATGCCCCCTTCGGCTTATACTCGAGTCACCTTTTTGCGCCTGATCTCCTGGATTTTGGGGACCCGGTACCAGCCGGCCGTAGGTCCCCAGAACACATGTAGCCCCACTCTTCCTCTACAAGTGTGCAAAGTTTGTTGTCCAGGAGACCTACGGCCGGGGAGCACTGATTGTTCAAAGCCGGGCACCCCTTCCATAGACTCCCATGTTAAACGGTAATTTCTTTGGTAACTTTGGGGACCCGGTACCGGCCGGTCGTAGGCACGCATGTAGCCCCATTTCTCCTATATAAGTTTTTTTGTCTAGGGGACCTACGTCTGGGGAGCACCAATTTTTCAAAGCCAGGCACCCCTTCCATAGACTCCAATGTTAAACGTCATTCTAGTCATGGACACTGTGAGGCATGCAGATGGACACCCTAGGCTTATACTCCAGTCAATACGTTTTCCCAGTTTTTTGTGGTAAAATTAGGTGCCTCGGCTTATATTCGGGTCGGCTTATACTCGAGTATATACGATAGGTCTGACATATACCGCAGTGCTGTACAGAGAGCCAGTCACATCAGTCTCTGTACCAGAGGAGCTTACACTTAATAATAGTGTGCAGAGACTGACGTGACTATTTCTGCGGAGAACCTTTCCCCGCCATGTTGGAAAATCGAATTGTTTGACTTTTTTTACTTATTAGCATCCTGCAGCCATTTTTGTATGGACTAATATTTAATCTTCATTGGAAAAAAATCCTCCCTGGTCAGTGTCCGCAGCTGGTGGCGGTTTGCCTGCAGGATCGCCGTGTTCCTCCTGTCAGTCATATTTATGATGGGCTGGAATGGCAATCTAATTACCAGAGAGCCTGTAATCCTATACCAACAAAAATGTGACCCTTTCCCCCTGACACGTGCACCCAGCTAGTAAAAGGGGTTTACAGGGGCGGTTTTAGGCCGGAGACCCTCAGACCCTCATTGGGGTTTCCTCCAGCCAGGGTTCTATGGAGGAATGAGGTTACTGCAATAAATCTGCTTATTCCCGGGAAAGATGGAAATCTTCAACAGTGAAAGGGTTAATGGTGTCTTCCTTTTCCTTCAGTCTCTTTAGTACAATGGAAGGCATGGCAGGTTTTCATGCTATCCCCAACACACACTGCAAAATATTCTGACTCTGCTACTACAGGTTGGTCTGACTTTTATTTTGTCATATCATTAGGTCAACATTTTTTGAGTTTAGGAAGTTACTAGCGGTGTGTATTGTGTGTATTGTGAGTAGAGATCGGAGGAGTGATTTCCTCAAACCTGATCTCTCAGGGAAATGGGCATTTTAAAAAAAGTTCCCCTTAAAAGGGGTTGTAAAGGCTTGTTTTTTATTTTCTAAATAGGTTCCTTTAGGCTACTGCATTGTTGGTTCACTTACCTTTTCCTTCCATTTCCCTTCTAAATATTTTTTTTTCTTTGTCTGAATTTCTCACTTCCTGTTCCTCCTCAGTAAGCTGTTCAGTAAGCTGTTCTGGCTGACTCCACACCACTCGGATGATGGTGTGAAGTTTAGTGAGGAGAAACAGGAAGTGAGAAATTCAGACAAAGGAAAAAAAACATTTAGAAGGGGAAATCGAAGAAAAAGGTAAGTGAACCACCAATGCACTAGCTTAAAGGAACCTATTTAGAAAATAAAAAACGAACCTTTACAACCCCTTTAAAGCTGGGGATGCGCGGATCTAACACGGCTTTGTTTTCAACACCTCCTCTGAGATCACATGGCTTTGTTGATAAACAATGTAAAAATTCGATAAAATAAAAATCCTTTGTAAAAATATTTTTGTTTGTTTGTTTTAAAATTTTCTGGTTATTTGAAATTTTTTCCCCAATAAGAAAAGAAACAACATTTAATCTGACTGTCTTTTTGTTTTATCTTCTTGTTATACAAGTCAAATACACAAAAAAAAAGAAACATTTACATACAAATATGAAACAATGATGATTATTATACATTTATATGGCTCTGACATATACCGCAGCGCTGTACAGAGAACACTGAGCCAGTCACATCAGTCTCTGTACCAGAGGAGCTTACACTCTAATGTCCTCCCCCCCCCCCCCCACAGTCCCATACTATTATTAGTAGTAGTAGTAGTATTATTATTATTATTAATAGTATGGGACTGTGGGGGGACATTAGAGTGTAAGCTCCTCTGGTACAGAGACCAATGTGACTGGCTCAGTGTTCTCTGTACAGTGCAATAGTATATGTCAGAGCCATAAAAATGTAGAATATTATTATTACTTATTATACATTTATATAGCTCTGACATATACTGCAGTGCTGTACAGAGAATACTGAGCCAGTCACATCAGTTTCTGAACCAGAGGAGCTTACACTCTAATGTCCCCCCCCACAGTCCCATATTATTATTATTATTATTATACATTTTATATGGCTCTGACATATGCTATAGCACTGCACAGAGATCACTAAGCCATCCGTCTCTGTACCAGAAGAGCTTACACGCTAATGTCCGTCCCCCCCCCCCCCCCCCCACGGTCCCATGCTATTATAAATAATAAGTAATAATAATATGGGACTGTGGGGGGGACATTAGAGTGTAAGCTCTTCTGGTACAGAGACTGATGTGACTGGCTCAGTATTCTCTGTACAGCACTGCAGTATATGTCAGAGCTATATAAATGTATAATAATAATATTATACATTTTTATGGTTCTGACATATACTATAGCACTGTACAAAGAATACGGAGCCAGTCACATCAGACTCTGTACCAAAGGAGCTTACACTCTAATGTCCCCCCACAGTCACTTATTATTATTATTATACATTTATATAGCTCTGACATGTATACCGAAGTGCTGTACTGAGAACACACACAAACAAGTATCTTGTTCAATGATATAATCCTGTAAATCCTCCCTGTTTTTGCCTTCCCTGATGACGCATATCGCTAAAATGGTACGATTTTGCCGAAATTTTGGTAAAACTAAAACTGTCCGTTCTTCTGATTCCCCCCCCCCCCCCCCCCCCAATTCTCTTGCTCTATATTTTGTTGTGTGTCTGTTTCCGCCACGTCCTAACATTTTCACATGGGAAGTTGGAATTTCGGAGGACGGTGCTGAAACAGAACCAGAATCTGATGAATAGTAACAATGTTTCCCAGCAATATAAAACATTTACAAACTGAACTTCTTTACAGAATAAAACAGGGGTAGGCAACCCCCCCGGCACTGGTGCCGCAATCGGCACTCAAGCCTCTTTTGCCGGCACTCGGCTCCCTCCCCATCAGCAGAGCAGCGCAGGGAAGTGTCAGTGAGACACTAATGCATTCCAATTTCAGAATATCCCACCCTGCACTGAGGGGGGGGGGCACTGCGCCCCCACACATTGTAAAAGATGGGAAACATTGTTTGGTTCTCTAACTTTGCTGTAGCTGCAATTGTCCGCTTTTGTGATGGGGAAAGAGAATGGATGCACGGTCCCTGATTCCAGGAGGAGGAGGACTGTCATTGGCCACTGCTAAAGCCAATCACAGTCCTGCTAGCCCCATCCACCATATGGAGGAAGATGACTTGCTTGGTTGCCACGACCAATCTCAGAAAGAAGGGATTTCACTGTGATTGAGAAAACCACAATCAGGTGACAGTTTGTGGAATTACTGTTGAGCTTCTGGGAACTTTGTTGAAATTATTCCTGAACCTTTGCGTCGCTTCCTAGTGAACCCCTCTGCACTCTGTGTCCCTTTTTAAGCCAGAGACAGTATTCAGCGCAATAATGAAAATCACACCCAACTTTTGCTGCGGCGCTGAGCACCGTACTTTTTCTTTGCTTTGGGGGCCCAACTTATGATCCTGCACACAGGCCCACTGCTTTCAGAAAATAACCCTCACCTGAGCTCATCATTGCGCATCCATTCCAGGTGCCTTGTATTTAACATCACATACTGTACAAACACGTGGGCTGGATGCGAGAGTTGGATGAGCAGGAAGAGTGTGACAGGACAAGTAGATGTGTCTCATCTCTGCATATCGCGCATATCATAGATGAGAAGAGGGTACAACGGTGGGGAAACTGAGCAGGAGGGGTTCAGAGGTGGGAGAGAAGAGCAGGAGGGTACAGCGGTGGGGCAGATGTGCAGGGAGGTACAGTGGTGGAAGAGATGAGAAGGGGCTTCAGCAGTGGGACAGAGGAGCAGGGGGTATAGTGTTGGGACAGATGAGCAGGGGATATATTGATGGGGCAGATGAGAAGGGGGTTCAGTGTTGGGGCAGATGAGAAGGGGTTCAGTGTTGGGCCAGATGAGAAGTGGGAGTAGAGCAGTGGGGCAGATGTGAAAGGAGGTGTATTGGTGGGACAGATGAGCAGGGGGTACAGAGGTGAGACAGATGTGCAGGAGGTACATTGGTGGGGCAGATGAGAAAGTGGGTTACAGTGGTGGGGCAGATGGGTTCAGTGTTAGGACAGATGAAAAGGTGATTCAGTAGTGAGACAGAAGAGCATGGGGATACGGTGGTGGAGCAGATGTGCAGGGAGGTACAGTGGTGGGGCAGATGAGAAAAGGGGTACATTGATGGGGCAGATGAGCAGCGGGGTTACAGTGGTGGTACGGTGGTGGGAGGGATGAGAAGGGTGTTCAGCGGTGGGACAGAAAAGAAGGGGGTTTGGCGGTGGGACAGATGAGTGTGGGGGGGGGTTTAGTGTTGGGCCAGATGAGAAGAGGGTTACAGTGGTGGGAAAGATGAGCAGGCGGGGTTCAGCGGTGGGACAGAAGAGCAGAGGGGTACAGCGGTGGGGCAGAGGGGTACAGCGGTGGGGCAGAAGAGAAGAGGGGTACAGCGGTGGGGCAGAAGAGCAGAGGGGTACAGCGGTGGGGCAGAAGAGCAGAGGGGTACAGCGGTGGGGCAAAAGAGCAGGGGGTACAGAGGTGGGGCAGATGTACAGTGGCGGGGCAGAGGAGAAAGGAGGTACATTGGTGGGACAGATGAGCAGGGGGGGGGAACAGAGGTGGGACAGATGTGCAGGAGGTACAGGGGTGGGGCAGATGAGAAGATGGTTCAGTGGTGAGACAGAAGAGCATGGGGATGCGGCGGTGGAGCAGATGTACAGTGGTGGGACAGAAGAGCAGGGGGTACAGCGGTGGGGCAGAGGGGTACAGCGGTAGGGCAGAAGAGCAGGAGGTACAGAGGTGGGGCAGATGAGCAGGGGGAACAGAGGTGGGACAGATGTGCAGCAGGTACAGTGGTGGGGCAGAAGAGCAGAGGGGTACAGTGGCGGGGCAGAGGAGAAAGGAGGTACATTGGTGGGACAGATGAGCAGGGGGGAACAGAGGTGGGACAGATGTGCAGCAGGTACAGTGGTGGGGCAGATGAGAGAGGGGGTTACAGTGGTGGGGCAGATGAGAAGATGGTTCAGTGGTGAGACAGAAGAGCATGGGGATGCGGCGGTGGAGCAGATGAGGAAGGGGCAACATTGGTGGTACAGTGGTGGGGCAGATATGCAGGGGGGACCGTAATCTGAAGTGTGGAGTTGCAGGAATTGGGGATGATCTGTGGCGTGCGAGTGCAGGATGTTAATTTCTCACTACTCAAGTAGTTTACAGCATTTACTTAAAAAAAAAATCCTTTTTGTGATGGAGAGTGTGAAGTTGAAATTTTTTTGTTATAAAATCAGCACTCTCAATTTCTTTGAAAATATTTTTCGGCACACTGTGCTCAAAAGGTTGCCTACCCCTGGAATAGAAGATAATAGATGGAGTGGAAGGGCGGTGTGCCAGATCACGTCTAAACAATGTTTCCATATACGGCCAATACACATTGTATCGTCTTCTATTAGTCTTTATCTCTCAATGTAGTAAAATAGAAGAGTTAGAAGATCCTTTGTCCACTAGAAAATAGAATGGGCCTGCCTGATTGGATGCAAAGTGAATGGATTCTTTAAAGTTGGGTGTACACTAGTAGAAACCCGAACAAAAATTTGTTGAAAAGTTCTCAGAACATTCAAATGTCGTTACAAAATAATTCAAGATTTATTTGCTTTAACCACTTGCTTACCGGGCACTAGTCCTTTACACCCTTCCTGCCCAGGCCAATTTTCAGCTTTCAGCGCTCTCAGAATTTGACAATTGCGCTGTCGTTCTACGCTGTACTCAAATTAAATTTTTTATAATGTTTTTTTTTTTTTTCACACAAATAGAATTTTTTTTGGTGGTATTTAATCACCGCTGAGTTTATTTTTATTTTTTTGCTAACTAAACAGACAGAATTTAAAAAAAAAAACGTCTTCATAGTTAAAATTTTTTGCAAACGGGTAATTTTTATCCTTCACTGGTGGGCGCTGATAAGCTGCACTGGTAGGTGGCACTGCTTGGCAGAACTGGTGGGCACTTTTGGGACTGCACTGATGCACTGATAATCGGGACACTGATCGGTGCTCTTATTATCAGTGTACATGTCCCTTTTTAGAGAAGCCGGTTATCGCCTCTTTTCTCCTTTAGTCACGCTGTCAGCCTGAGGAAAGAAGTGCCGATTACTGCCTTCTGTTTACATCCGTGATCAGCGGTGATTGGACACAGCTGATCACGTGGTAAAGAGCCGCTGATTGGCTCTTTTTATTACCTCAATCTGTGATCAGTAGTGTCCTCTGGACACTGCAAAACACAGAGCGTAGCCACCTGTGCCAAACAGCGGTGCGATCGTGACAAGCCATCGCATGACGCCCTCCCAGAACTAGCTAGCCGCGCTGTCATTCGGCTATAACCCGGTCGGCAAGCGGTTAAACATTTTGATTTTGGAACAAATTGACTTTGCTTTATGAAAGTCACATACACTGTTAGCAATTTCTGCATTTTGAGAGAAAAATTTTCATTCTGCGCCGATCTGACCCCACTAATGATTAAAAAAAAAAACGAATGAGCGTTCATACAATGGAGGATGTCAAATGAAATTCTGCTAGTGCACATGTGTCAAACACAAGGCCCGTGGGCTGGAGATATTTCATGTGGCCCTCGCACTCAGTACCGGGACAGGTTCGTCTAGCACCCGGGGCAAGGATGTGGAACTGCACCCACTGTTAATGCATGCTGTAGAATGGGTTTTACTGCCTTGTGTCCATTCTCTGACCCCCCCCCCCTTGCTCCGCTGTGCCCAGGGCAGCTTCCCCTCCTGCCTACCCCCTTGTCCCGGCTCTGCTCGCACTTCTGCAGCTGCGGCACCCCTCCCCCCCACCTCTGCCCCCACTTTGTCTCAGCAGTTGTCAGCAGAGAGGAGAAAAGAACTACTCCACCAGGGTCTCCGCCTCCCCTGGTCTCAGCATTCAGCCGACTGGCAGCTGACTCTCCTCCTCTGGTCCTCCTCCAGACCCCGCACTTTCTGCTTCCCAGCTCCACCCCCAGCTTCTTCCTGGCAGCAGTGCAAGGTAAGGGGGTGCACTGTGATGTATAGGAGGATGGGTTGGGGGTGGGGGGCTCTGGACATCTAGTCTTACAAATAAAACCGGCCCTTTTGAGGGCAACCGTAATGCTGATGCCGCCCGCAATGAAACTAAGCTTACCCTGTACTATTGTAGACTCCGCTTAGGGGAGTCCTCCTATTACACAGTTTCGGTAAATGTAAAGGAGATCTCACATAGACTGTACAACCCCCATTGTGTATGGCCAGCTTATTAAAGGAAATCGTACAATTAGATTGTAACCTGGGTATCAAACCTTTGATTTAACGTTGCCTGTCCTTTTTTAGAAGACTTTTTAATGTTTTTGGGTAGGATTGTTGGTAGAGTGTTGGATAGCCGGTTGGAGCGTGGACTGGAAACCTACCCCCCCTACTCCCTCCCCCTCTCCATACTTGGATGTGAGCGAATTCAGGAGATTTTAGGAGCGTTATTTTGCATGCTTATGTGTTTTTTCAGGCGTTTATTTGTTTTAGCCAATGAAAAGCTAGTTACTGGGGGGACAAGAGTCAAGAAAAACAAAACAAAAACAAAAAAAAGCGTTCGGTATGTTTTCAGGCGCTCCCATTGAAGTATTTAGGGCTCAAAATTGCGTGACTCTGCTCAAATGAAGCTCACGAGATTCAAGCGACCGGACGTTCAGACGGGCATCATTGAGTAGAATGGGATCGAGAGCACTTTGGGAAATGCATTTTGTGATGTTTGTGCTGAAACACTGTGACCCTTCACCCTTTTCTCCTGATGCATGCTGGGGGAGGGGCTGTACCAGGAAGTAAGTGTGTGTGTGTGTGTGTGTGTGTGTGTGTGTGTGTGTGAGAGAGACTGGAAGCAGCAGCAGGGATACATAGATCTAGTAATGACAGAAGCCTGTTGTATTAAGACTCCTCCTGTAACAAAGTCATCATGTTCTGAGTGAGTAATAAACCCTCTCCATGGTTAAGAAGTTCATCTGGCCTGTGTGTAACTTGCTGAGCAGATACTGGCAGCATTGCTAGCAGCACCCTGAGAGACCCCGTGTCTAAGGGACATAACACATTTTCAAATTGCTCGAATGGTGTAAATGGGGTGTTAGACCGTGCATGCCTGTGTATGAGGCACCATATTTTTTAATCTTATTTTCTCAGCTTGTAGTTTATTTTTCTCCATTTCTTCCCACATTGTGACCATTTTCACCACCTTAGAAAAAAAACAATGTAGTCCTGGCCGGATGAGGAGTACAACCCCCCCCCCCCCAACTCCATAAATAGCACTTTCCACATTATCTGTAATAAGTGGATTATATGCCCAGGGAAGGGAAGGGGTTAAGGCGAAGACCTGTGTGACTTGTTTTTTTGGGTGCTGCTCAGGTCATTCATTCTGAGTGACAGTGACACTGGGAGGAGAATGTGTGGAGGTTTAATGACCAGTTCCCAGGCTGAGAGCAGCAATTCTCAGTATACGATGGGAGGGACAGGAAAAGTTTTGTCTCAACTACTGACAGATGTCCCATTTCTGCTCCTGTGCAGGGTGACAGCTGCCAGTCGTCATGTCTGACCCGAGACTTCCTACCCGGCAAACACACTATTATTATCATTATATAGAGGAACACACTATTATTATACATTTATATAGCTCTGACATATACCAGAGTGCTGTACAGAGAACACCTGAGCCAGTCACATCAGTCTGTACCAGAGGAGCTTACACTCTAATGCCCCCCCTCCCCCCCACACACACACACCCAGTCACCCACTATTATTATACATTTATAAAACTCTGACATATACCGCAGTGCCGAACATTTCACTTTTTTCCCCAATAAGGAAAGAAACAAAGTAACAGAAAAAGTAACAACATTTTAGAGAGAGTACACAAGAATCTGGCTGTGTTTTTTTTTTTTTGTATGTTTTATGTTCTTGTTATATATAAAACAAACTAAATCCACAAAAAATAAAAATACAAATATGAAATATATATTATTGTTACACATTTATATAGCTCTGACATATACTGCAGTGCTGTACAGAGAACACTGAGCCTGTCACATCAGTCTCTGTACCAGAAGAGCTTACACTCTAATGTCCCCCCCCCCTCCCCCACAGTCACACAATATTATAATTATTTATTATTATTATTATAATAATACATTTTTATAGCTCTGACATATACCGCAGTGCTGTTCAGAGAACACCGAGCCAGTCGCAGTCTCTGCACTGATGGACCAATGCATCAAACATACACTGGAGATGACGATGGTGGCACTCCGTTGTTGTCCCCTCTGGGATGTCTGTCCAGTTTGGCCCTCATCTGACGAGTCCCAGTGATTGGTCGCAGGATTCTTTGATGGGCTCCATGGAGAAGTTTCACCTGCATAACAAAATGCTACCTATTGTGGGGGCAGGGGGCTCAGATGTCACCTGTCCGGTCACTCCAGGAGCTCGTGCAAATTAGTGACCAGAGGTCAAGGTGTGTCCGAGGAGTCACCAGGCAGCTGCTCACATGGAGCAGAAGCCTCATGGGGGTCCTTGGAGGTCATTGTCTCCTAATGGCAGAAATATAGAAGGTGCAGTGTTCCAGTCTATATTGCCGGTTGCAGCTTAGAAGCCAGTTGCTTCTTTTATATACAATGCACCTGCTGTATGTACATTGCGGTGCCATTCAGTGGTATGACTTTATAACGTGTACTGAGGAGCCCAACGAACCACAACACATTACAATAATGTATCGTGTTAAAAAAGGGTCATGCATGTTTTTTTTTCATCCGTTATGGTGTGCTGGTAATAAATAGACTACCCTAACACAATGCAGGACATCAACAAAGGGCTGCATATAAAATTCAGTGAGTATTTACAGACGCACAACAGGATATAATCAAAGACTGCGGACACGATACGGGAGATGGTCAGAGACTGGGGACGCGATACGGGAGATGGTCAGAGACTGGGGACGTGATACGGGAGATGGTCAGAGACTGGGGACGCGATACGGGAGATGGTCAGAGACTGGGGACGCGATACGGGAGATGGTCAGAGACTGGGGACGCGATACGGGAGATGGTCAGAGACTGGGGACGCGATACGGGAGAGATGGTCAGAGACTGCAGACAAAATACATGAGACTGCTAGAAATCACTGCTATAACAGTGAAATAGGGAAACACAGATTAATGTATGGTGGGGTCCCAAGGGCTCCACAAAAAGTGCAAAAGGGCCACAGGTTGAGCACCAGGGCTGTACAGTCCCTGTCCATTTTGTTCAACCAGGTGAAATTATCAGAACAGGATATCCATCATAATGTGTCTTTATGATCCTATCTCAGCTCTCATAGGATAGCAGTAGGGTGGAAAAAACTTATATTTGTAAACTTTCTTGATCTGCTTGGATAGAATAAAATGGAGGTGTCCCTCATCCAGCCTGCTATTCTCCTGTGTGATGGAGGGAGGAAGTTTCTATTGTATATGATCGCTGTGTGCGGAGCGGAGAATCCTCCTCCATTGTGTGACTTGATTGTATCCCTCTGTATACACTTCTGATCCCTCCGCTCCTCCAGCACATCCCTCTGTAAACAGGAGAAGATTTTGTCACAATGGGGTCACATAAAGGGTCAGTAAACAACCGGATCTCAGCCAAGGAAGGTCACCTGAGGGCTCATTCACAATGCATGGCCAATGATAACGGACGTGTTATTGGTGTTCACTGCCATGTGTTGTCATAGTGCATTGTGGTGTTTTGGCTTTTTGTACTTTTTTTTTTTTTTTTTTTTTTTACTCCAACTATATGTTATTTTTATGCTCTGCAGCATGTGGTGACGCTTTACGGTGCATCAGAACTCATTGCACAAAAATGCAACATGACCTAAAGCCGTGGAGCGCAAGGCAAACCGTCCTATACTTGTTCTGGGATGCAGCTGATGTGAATGAGCCTCTACTGTCTGAGTGGGTCGATATTGGATCTGAGGACCAAAAATTTGCAGATAGTCAACATCTGGCATGGGAGATGTGATTGTACAAGAGATAGGAAGAGGGGAGAGCCCGTTGGACAGGGGCGGAGACGGGGAGGAGCCCTTTGGACAGGGGCGGAGAAAGAGAGCAGCCCGTTGGACAGGGGTGGAGAAGAGGAGGAGCCTGTTGGACAGGAGAAGGGGAGGAACCCCTGGGCCAGGAGCAGAGGAGGGGAAGGAACCCCTGGGCCAGGAGCAGTGGAGGGGGGAGGAACCCCTGGGCCAGGAGCAGTGGAGGGGGGAGGAACCCCTGGGCCAGGAGCAGTGGAGGGGGAGGAACCCCTGGGCCAGGGGCAGTGGAGGGGGGAGGAACCCCTGGGCCAGGAGCAGTGGAGGGGGGAAGAGCCCTGGGCCAGGAGCAGAGGACAGGGGAAGAACCCCTGGGCAGGAGCAGAGGACAGGGGAAGAACCCCTGGGCCAGGAGCAGAGGAGGGGGGGAGGAACCCCTGGGCCAGGAGCAGAGGAGGGGGGGAGGAACCCCTGGGCCAGGAGCAGAGGAGGGGGGGAGGAACCCCTGGGCCAGGAGCAGAGGAGGGGGGGAGGAACCCCTGGGCCAGGAGCAGAGGAGGGGGGGAGGAACCCCTGGGCCAGGAGCAGAGGAGGGGGGGAGGAACCCCTGGGCCAGGAGCAGGGGAGGGGGGGAGGAACCCCTGGGCCAGGAGCAGAGGAGGGGGGGGGGAGGAACCCCTGGGCCAGGAGCAGAGGAGGGGGGGGGGAGGAACCCCTGGGCCTGGTGCAGTGGAGGGGGGGAACCCCTGGGCCTGGAGCAGTGGAGGGGGTGGGAAGCCTGGGCCTGGAGCAGTGGAGGGGGTGGGAACCCCTGGGCCAGGAGCAGTGGAGGGGGGAAGAGCCCCTGGGCCAGGAGCAGTGGAGGGGGGGGAAGAGCCCCTGGGCCAGGAGAAGTGGAGGGGGGAGGAGCCCCTGGGCCAGGAGCAGAGGAGGGGGGAGGAGCCCCTGGGCCAGGAACAGAGGAGGGGGGAAGAGCCCCTGGGCCAGGAGCAGAGGAGGGGGGAAGAGCCCCTGGGCCAGGAGCAGAGGAGGGGGGAAGAGCCCCTGGGCCAGGAGCAGAGGAGGGGGGAAGAGCCCCTGGGCCAGGAGCAGAGATGGGGGGAAGAGCCCCTGGGCCAGGAGCAGAGATGGGGGGAAGAGCCCCCGGGCCAGGAGCAGAGGAGGGGGGAAGAGCCCCCGGGCCAGGAGCAGAGGAGGGGGGAAGAGCCACACGGGCCAGGAGCAGAGGAGGGGGGGGAAGAGCCCCCGGGGCAGGAGCAGAGGAGGGGGGAAGAGCCCCCGGGGCAGGAGCAGAGGAGGGGGGAGGAGCCCCCGGGCCAGGAGCAGAGGAGGGGGGAGAAACCCCTGAAACAGGGGAAGAGGGATGGGTAAGGAGCCCATGGGCCAGGAGCAGAGGAGGGGGGGAGGAACCCCTGGGCCAGGAGCAGAGGAGGGGGGGAGGAACCCCTGGGCCAGGAGCAGAGGAGGGGGGGGGAACCCCTGGGCCAGGAGCAGAGGAGGGGGGAGGAACCCCTGGGCCAGGAGCAGAGGAGGGGGGGAGGAACCCCTGGGCCAGGAGCAGAGGAGGGGGGGAGGAACCCCTGGGCCAGGAGCAGAGGAGGGGGGGAGGAACCCCTGGGCCTGGAGCAGTGGAGGGGGGAGGAACCCCTGGGCCAGGAGCAGTGGAGGGGGGGGAAGAGCCCCTGGGCCAGGAGCAGTGGAGGGGGGAGGAGCCCCTGGGCCAGGAGCAGAGGAGGGGGGAGGAGCCCCTGGGCCAGGAGCAGAGGAGGGGGGAAGAGCCCCTGGGCCAGGAGCAGAGGAGGGGGGAAGAGCCCCTGGGCCAGGAGCAGAGGAGGGGGGAAGAGCCCCTGGGCCAGGAGCAGAGGAGGGGGGAAGAGCCCCTGGGCCAGGAGCAGAGGAGGGGGGAAGAGCCCCTGGGCCAGGAGCAGAGGAGGGGGGAGGAGCCCCTGGGCCAGGAGCAGAGGAGGGGGGAGGAGCCCCTGGGCCAGGAGCAGAGGAGGGGGAAGAAACCCCTGAAACAGGGGCAGAGGGAGGGTAAGGAGCCCATGGGCCAGAAGCAGAGGAGGAGCCCTTTCGAAGAGGAGGAGCCCCCACTATGGTGTCACATGCTTTATGGCTGCAGACATTAAAAAAGTCAAGCCTTGCCTATTTTGTACATCGGGGGTTATAACATAACTATTCATTTCAAAGTTTGAATTTTTATTTTTTGGCCCCTCCCACTTGCCATGATCTGCCTGCTCAGCATAGAGAAGTGCAGAGACTCAGCGATGACCTAATTGGACCAAAAATAAGGTATGTCATTAAAACAAGAAAGGTTTAATTTTGAAATAATATCATGTTGATGAGAGGGGAAGGAGGAACCAGGGAAGGCAAAATATAAACAGAATAAACTCCTCCAGCTGTAAACGATCGATGAGTCGGGGATCTCCTCTCGGTGTACAGATGTTGGCAGAGTGTCGGGACGGATGATCGATTTGTTCTGGGGGGGGGGGGGGGGCTCAGTACCGATGGAGAGGATTGTGATGTGTGGATTTGGTCTCGGTCTGGCTCCCTACCCAGCAATAGACGATGAATAATTCAGTAAATGATGGGTGGGGGTGTGACCGGGGACTCGCTCCTCGTTCCCTCTCTGTAGATGAGTGATGATGACATTGATGTTTATTTGCGGCCTCTGACACCGCGACACGGTAATGAGAATCTCATACTGGCCATACACGGGCAACTTTCTACCAATTACATCTGCGAGCTCCCAGCTTTCCAGCTGCGATTTGCATTGAACAGATCCCGGTGACGGTCATAGTTCTTTTTTCTGCTTTCCTATTAAACTGATCAGAGATCATTGGCTGTCAGTTCTGTCAATCATGGAGGCTCAGCATCAGATGTGGGCGGTCTGAATGCAAATACGGCCTTTCCTAGGAACGCCCACTCCTCCAGACTGACACCCACCCATCAAGGCATTTTGAGATTTGCATAGCTCCTCCCAGGGCTTTTTTTCTCAGAATATAGGTGCAGGAACTCCCCCTTTTCTGAGTCACCCCTTTTCTCCGCCCCTACCCACCTCCCAGTACCGTCCCTTTTAGACAATATAGAACCAAGTATCATTTTGTGGTGCTAAGTAATTTGTATGGAATTTGGTAATGATATCAAGAAAAGCAGTCAAATAGATCCCCTGCAGCCAGCAACAATAGATCCCCCCCTAACAACAATGGACCACCCACAACAAAATTTTCCCGCCAGCAACAATAGTCTCCTGGCAGCATCAACAGATCTCCGCACAGCCAGCATTAATAGTCTCTCTGGCTGCCCTCAACAATAGACCCCTCCCCCAACAGTAGATCTCTTTCCACAACTGACCCCCCAGCAACCTAAGACCCTCCCAGCAACAATAGCCCCCCCACCAGCAACAATAGACCTCCCCAGCAACAATAGACCCCCCTTCCAAAAATTGATCCCCAGCAGTGAGCATCAATACCCTGCAGCACAACCCCAGCACCACTTGCCATTACATACAGTCAGTCCAAGAGGTGCCGGAACTGCGCTCCCCCCGCGTTCCCGCTGGAAAAAAAGCCCTGGCTCCTCTCACCTTTTTCATCAGGACTGGGGGCTCTGGAGAGGAGTACTGAGGCCGGGTGATGTGATGTTTTCAGGAAGTAATGGAAAGCCCCTCCCACCAGCCATGATCTACCTACATTGCATAGAGAAGAAACTGAGACCAAATGATGACATCACTGGGTCTAAAATGGGGTCTGTATTAAAAAACATTTAAAATAAAAACGTAATTTGCATATTGATGTGGGGGAGGGAGTAACAATGAATGGGGAAAAATATAAGAGGATTACATTTCAGCTTAAACAGACTAAACCAGAGCAAATGAGGGAAGTTCATTGTTAGAGCTTCTGGGTCAGTTTTTTTTCTTTTTGATAATGAGAGATCTGATAACCATTAATATCTCACACCAAATGACTGTATCCTGAAAAAACACAATACAATTCACCCGGGGTGCCTCCCAGATTTTGCAAACTGGGGGGGGGGGGTTTGAGAAATGCAGAACTAGCTCATCCTAATACCAGCCCACATGGAGAGCTGAAATCAGAGTCACTATCATTTTACTTATTGTTTTCTTAAGCCCCATACACACGGTCGGACTTCCATCTGACTTTTCCGTGGTTTTTTGTCCGAACGGAGTTGGTCGGGCACACCCATAGCATACACACCACAGGACTTTTCTGCAAACTTTCCCAAAACTTTTTGCAACATCACGTGGTTTTTCTGCACTTTTCTGCTCTTTACCGCCACCCTTTGGTCAACTTCTGCTATTGTTGGTTGATTTTAACATTAGTTGTTTTGTCCATCGGACAAAAGTCCTATGGTTTTCTGTACACACGGTCGGACTTTGCTCCATCGGACTTTTGTTGGGCAAAAGTTTGTCCGTTTGCAGACCCAACTTTTGTCCGATGAAAACAAAAACCAAACGAAAAAAGTTTGTCCGATGGAGCGTACACACGGTCGGATTGTTGGTCCAACTTGCTCAAAATGAAGTTTGTTGGCCAAAAGTCCGACCGTGTGTACGGGGCTTTAGGGAGTCCATCAAAGTCGTCATGCCATTATCTAAGCCCTGATGAAGGAGTGATTTGGCCTCTGGAACATGTCGGCTGTTTTATATGATTGAACAATTAAAGTGTTTTGTAAACCTTCGACATGAAATATGAACAAAGCCTATCCCTCTTATAGTGTGTCTCAATCCAGATCACTAAGGCCCCTTTCACACTGAGGCACTTTGCAGGTGCTATTGCGCTAAAAATAGCACCTGCAAAGCACCCTGTAAAAGCATCCAGTGTGAAAGTAGCCTAAAGCCCCTGTACACACGATCGGATATCCTATGGATTCTAATCCGATGGATTTTTACATTGGAAAATCCGATGAAGCAGACTTCCATCAGTCTTGCCTACACACCATCAGTCAAAAATCCGATCGTCCCAAACGCCGTGACGTAAAAAACACTCCGATGAGCCGAGAAACATGAAGTTCAATGCTTCTGAGCATGCGTCGACTTGATTCTGAGCATGCGTGGGTTTTTTCTCCGATGGAGTTCCACACAGACGATCGGAATTTGCTATCGTTTTTTTTTCCCATCGGATAAATTTAAAACATGTTCTATTTTTTTCTCACCGATGGGGGGGAAAAAAAGACCGGTGGGGCCCACACACGATCGGTTTGTCCGATGAGAAAAGTCCATCGGACTGTTTTCATTGGTAAAACCGATCGTGTGTACGCGGCATAAGTGTCATTTCTGTCCACTGCCTCCTTCCTCCTCTTATCAGCGTACCGTATTTGCCGGCGTATAAGACGACCCCCTAATTGTAAATTTTAAATGTTGGGTTGGTGGTATACTCACTGTATAAGACGACCCCCTTCTGACTAGTCCGTCAGCCAGCCTGCTGGATGTGTCTCACAGTATACATACAATATACCGCGCTGAGCCAATCACGGGGAGCGATGCATTCTGTTAATGAATACAAAGCCTGCTCGGATTGGCAGAGGCTATGACATCATCAGCTCGTGCCTCTGATTCTCAAAGCCAATCCGAGCAGGCTACCGTGTGTAGCCTGCTCGGATTGGCAGAGGTTTTTCCTCCAATCTGAGCAGGCTCTGTATTCATTAATAGAATACATTGCTTGCTGGGATTGGCTCAGCGGTGTATTCTGTATGTATGCAGTATTACCGCACATTCACCGAGCATCCGGAGTGCTCACATCCAGCACCCGACGTATAAGTTGACCCCCGCTTTTTTGGATGTTTTTTTTTTTGTGTAAAAGGTCGTCTTATACGCCGGAAAATATGGTAAGTCACTTTTGACAAGTTTTCCTGACACCAAGAGAAAAAAGGTGACAAGGGGAGAGACCTTCAGCACACAGCCTGTGTTTGACAGCTTCAGCTCTGTTCCTCTGTGCTGTGTTAATGAGGGGGGGGGGGGTCTTTCCTCCAATCGGAATCTAATTTCAGCTCCCTACCCCCTGCTTTCTCAAAACTCAAATAAGCTGTATATATTCGGCCCTTTTGAATGGCTGCAGATAAACAGGTTCAAAATGTAGGAGGATTTGTTTAATATCTGTGTATCACCAGTCCCTTCACTTGGGTATATGTAAGGGTTTACAACCACTTCAATACCGGCACTCTTACCCCCTTCCTGCCCAGGCCAATTTTAAGTACAGACATCCCCCCCCCATATGAACTATTTTTTTGGAAAGTAGACAGTCCAAGGTATTTAGTAAGAGGCGTGGCGAGTTTTTGTGAAGTTGTAATTTTTTTTACATCATGTGGAAAATTAAGAAATATAAATGTGTTTTTTTTTTTTTTACATACTGTCAGCAGTGCAGTTCAACGTCATCATTTTTTTTTTTTTACACTTTATCGTTGCATATAGCAATGAATTACATTTGCTATATGCAACATTTTACTGAATTAAATATATTCATTCAGTTTGTTTTGTTGTGATTTAGCTGTGATTGGCCCAGTCTGTACCATGTGATCACTGTGACCAATCACAGCTTGCAACACAATGGATGACATGAAAGGACGCCTTTCATTGTTTACAAATGTCATGTGACCTGCTGTGATTGGTTACAGCGGTCACAAGGTACCAGCAGCGGGCCAGTACACTGATTAGTCACCGGCTGTGTCCGGATCGACGAGAGGCCCCTCCCAGCCGGATCGACGAGAGGCCCTTCCAGCCCTCAACCGGGTTACAAATGAAAGCATCTTGGACTCCTCTTTTGGTTTGGCGCTCTTTTCACTTTTTCTATGGTTTCGGCCCACTTCTGGGTACCCATTGATCGATCGATGGAAGCCATGTTTTAGTTTGCTAGCTGCTTTACTAGAGCCAGTGAGCTTGTCTGAAAGTTTCCTTTCTCTTCGATCCTATGGATAAAGTTGGGTGTACACGAGTAGAATTTCGCTTGATATTTTTCTTTGTAAGAACACTTTTTTTTCTAATCGTTAGTGGGGTCAAATTGACTAGGAAGTTTGAAGGAGCGGGATGGAATTTTTTTTTTTTTTTTTTTCACAGTGTTGTGGTTTTCATTCAGTAAAGTCGATTCATTCCAAAAAATTTATGTTAAAAGTAAACAAAATCTTGAACTACTAAAGCGCAACGTTCAAATGTTCTGAGAATTTTTGTACGCAATTCTACTAAGGTATCCGCAGCTTTAGTGTTGGAATCCCTCTTTATTATCTGTTTGCAGTAAACACTGAGAGCTGTAGCTGGGAGGTGTCTTCCCTGTCCTTATGTGTTGTCGCGGTGGGCGGGTCCCTCCTCCCTTTTTGAAAAAAAACAAAAAAATGTTTTCCCCTTCTGGGCTTTTCTGTGTGGGAGGAAAATGCTGAGACTGCGAAAAGGTGGAACAGCTGAAGTGGTGATGGACTGATAAATGAGAAGGGGGGGGGGGTATACACTGGGGGGGGGGTGTTAAAGAGGGGGTATAATAATAAGGGTATGGAAGTGGGATCATACAGCGTGGGTTGCTAAGGGGGGGTATAATGGTATGGAGGTGGGGGTTATACAGTGGGGATGGTGAGGGGGTATAATAATGGGTGATATTGAGGTGGCGTCATACAGTTTTTTTTGAAGAGGTATAATAGTGGGGGGTGTGGATGGGGTCAAACATTTGGAGGTGGGGATGCTGAGGTGGTATAATTGTGGGGAGTATGGATGTGGGGTCATACAGTTGGGGGGCGGGGGGATGTTGAGTGGTTATAATAGTTGGGGGAGGGGGGTATGGAGTTGGGGTTGTTGAGAGGGTAGAATAGTGTATTGGGCGGGGGGGTATTGGGCGGGGGGGTATATTAGTGTGAGGTATGGAGGTGGGCTCATACAGTTGGGGGGGTATAGAGGTGGGTCATACAGTTGGGGGGGGGGCATAGAGGTGGGTCAAACAATTGGGGGGGCATAGAGGTGGGTCAAACAGTTGGGGGGGCATAGAGGTGGGTCATACAGTTGGGGGGGCATAGAGGTGGGTCATACAGTTGGGGGGGGCATAGAGGTGGGTCATACAGTTGGGGGGGCATAGAGGTGGGTCATACAGTTGGGGGGGGCATAGAGGTGGGTCATACAGTTGGGGGGGCATAGAGGTGGGTCATATAGTTGGGGGGGCATAGAGGTGGGTCATACAGTTGGGGGGCATAGAGGTGGGTCATACAGTTGGGGGGGTATAGAGGTGGGTCATACAGTTGGGGGGTATAGAGGTGGGTCATACAGTTGGGGGGGTATAGAGGTGGGTCATACAGTTGGGGGGGTATAGAGGTGGGTCATACAGTTGGGGGGGTATAGAGGTGGGTCATACAGTGGGGATATTGGAGGGGGTATAATAGTGGCATCATACAGTTGGGGGGAGGGGGGGGAGTCATACAATGGGGTATTGAAGTTTTGTATAATATTGGGCAAGGGGCAGTTGCTGTGTCTGTTCCATGTATACAGGTTGTAGCGTTACAAAACAATCGCCCAATCTCCAGGCACTGTAGGAATCTGGTGTAACCGCTGCAGCAGATTATGTTTGCATTGTCAGGGGTGAGTTAAAGTACAGGCAGCAGGTCAACGCAACTAAACTGATGCTGCTAGCGCCAACCTTTTCGCCGGGCACCTCACCATGAACACAAACTAGAATCGTGGATCCTAAAATCTTGGATTGTGATGTGTGGTTTTCCTGGCTTCTAGTCTTTTTTTCTGAATGTCTTCAACACCACCATTCCAGCTTGACTTTTTAGGTATCTGCCAGCATTCTGAAAAATATCCCACTGTACCAATGTTTTCACATTCCTGGATACCTGGCCAGTCTTGGCAATATACTGTATGTTTGGATAAAGTATTGGGACGCCTGCCTTTACACACACATGATCTTTAATGGCATCCCAGTCTTAGTCCGTAGGGTTCAATATTGAGTTGGCCCCACCCTTTGCAGCTATAACAGCTTCAACTCTTCTGGGAAGGCCGTCCACAAGGTTTAGGAGTGTGTCTATGGGAATGTTTGACCATTCTTCCAAAAGCTCATTTGTGAGGTCAGGCACTGATGTTGGACAAGAAGGCCTGGCTTACAGTCTCCGCTCTAATTCATCTGAAAGGTGTTCTATCGGGTTGAGATCAGGACTTTGAGCAGACCAGTCAAGTTCCTCCATCCCAAACTCGCTCATCCATGTCTCTATGGACCTTGCTTTTGTGCACTGGTGTGCAGTCATGTTGGAACAGGAAGGGGCCGTCCCCAAACTGTTCCCACAAAGTTGAGAGCATGAAATTGTCCAAAATGTCTTGTTATGCTGACGCCTTAAGAGTTCTCTTCACTGGAACTAAGAGGCCAAGCGCAACCCCTGAAAAACAACCCAACACCATAATCCCCCCTCTACCAAATGATACTACCTACAGAGTCCAGGGTTTTGGGAGTGCGCTGCGTCCAGGGTTTCGGGAGTGCGCTGCGTGCAGAGTGAGGGTTTCGGGAGTGCGCTGCGTGCAGAATGAGGGTTTCGGGAGTGCGCTGCGTGCAGAGTGAGTGTTTCGGGTTGTGCGCTGCGTGCAGAGTGAGGGTTTCGGGAGTGCGCTGCGTGCAGAGTGAGGGTTTCGGGACTGCGCTGCGTGCAGAGTGAGGGTTTCGGGAGTGCACTGCGTGCAGAGTGAGGGTTTCGGGAGTGCGCTGCGTGCAGAGTGAGGGTTTCGGGAGTGCGCTGCGTGCAGAGTGAGGGTTTCGGGAGTGCGCTGCGTGCAGAGTGAGGGTTTCGGGAGTGCGCTGCGTGCAGAGTGAGGGTTTCGGGAGTGCGCTGCGTGCAGAGTGAGGGTTTCGGGAGTGCGCTGCGTGCAGAGTGAGGGTTTCGGGAGTGCGCTGCGTGCAGAGTGAGGGTTTCGGGAGTGCGCTGCGTGCAGAGTGAGGGTTTCGGGAGTGCGCTGCGTGCAGAGTGAGGGTTTCGGGAGTGCGCTGCGTGCAGAGTGAGGGTTTCGGGAGTGCGCTGCGTCCAGCCTGCAGGTTTTCGGGAGTGCTCTGCGTCCAGCCTGCAGGTTTTCGGGAGTGCTCTGCGTCCAGCCTGCAGGTTTTCGGGAGTGCGCTGCGTCCAGCCTGCAGGTTTTCGGGAGTGCGCTGCGTCCAGCCTGCAGGTTTTCGGGAGTGCGCTGCGTCCAGCCTGCAGGTTTTCGGGAGTGCGCTGCGTCCAGCCTGCAGGTTTTCGGGAGTGCGCTGCGTCCAGCCTGCAGGTTTTCGGGAGTGCGCTGCGTCCAGCCTGCAGGTTTTCGGGAGTGCGCTGCGTCCAGCCTGCAGGTTTTCGGGAGTGCGCTGCGTCCAGCCTGCAGGTTTTCGGGAGTGCGCTGCGTCCAGCCTGCAGGTTTTCGGGAGTGCGCTGCGTCCAGCCTGCAGGTTTTCGGGAGTGCGCTGCGTCCAGCCTGCAGGTTTTCGGGAGTGCGCTGCGTCCAGCCTGCAGGTTTTCGGGAGTGCGCTGCGTCCAGCCTGCAGGTTTTCGGGAGTGCGCTGCGTCCAGCCTGCAGGTTTTCGGGAGTGCGCTGCGTCCAGCCTGCAGGTTTTCGGGAGTGCGCTGCGTCCAGCCTGCAGGTTTTCGGGAGTGCTCTGCGTCCAGCCTGCAGGTTTTCGGGAGTGCGCTGCGTCCAGCATGCGAGAGTGTCCCTGCCGGGGCAAGGAGGGTTCAGTGCAGTCCCCGGTAAAGGAGTGCTGTAACTTGTGTTTACAAATGGCTGTTGCATTGTGCCATGTTCTGGCTGAAGAAAGCCCTGGTCTGAAGTCTCTGCTTTTGGTGCAGGGCTCGACCACACCAGCCCAGTTGGGCAACACCGCTCAATGCATAGACAAGGCAATATATCTTTTGCCCTATTTCTTCCATTCACATCAATGTGTTGGAAAAAAAAAAAAAATGCCTATTTTGTGCAATGCCTTGATTGCAACTCGCTATACTGCATGTCAATGTACTTCTGTGTATAGAGTTAAAGCAAAAAGAAAAAAGCAAGCATTGTGAACACGTTCCTTCCCACTGCTGTGAATGATCCCTAATGTACCTAAAATCTGTTACATTGTATAAATGAGGAAATCTCAGACCCGCGTCCTGACTCCTCCCACTATGCTGTATTATGGTGGGCTTATTGGGATTTGTAGTCTTCCCCCAGGTGGGGGGTGGTCCCCCTTCAGAAATCCTTTTCTGTATTGAATTATTCTGGTGATTAAACACGACTGGCTGGAATTTTCATATCTGAGTAGAAAAACCTGCTGACTGCACGTGCCAGCGGCGGCTTGTTTACCCATCACCCTCTGGGGCGGTCGGCGGTGTGACATGTTGGGGCGGTCGGCTCTGTATTTTATACCCAGGGCTCTGCGTCATTCGCCGTCTGGCTGATCAGAACTTGTCTAACCCAAACAAAGGCTGAGCCGCTCTTCCACCATAATTACTGTTTTTGCTTATTAAAAAAAGATTTATTAGAGCGCCGCGTTCCAGACGGGAACATCTCAGATCGTCAGGTCCTCCTCCACGACAAAATCCTTTTCTGGTTGTCTTAGGGCTGGGGAAAAAAAATAGATTTTGAATCTTGAATCGAGTTGAGAGGTCAAATCTATTTCAGATTTTCAGCAAATCGATTTTTATTTTTTCGATTTTTATTTTATTTTTTTCACCAGGACCGGCGCTGACACCGTGCCAGTCCTGAGGAGCTGCGGGGGCGGGAGTTTTTAGGCGAGGCCGCGACTTCGGCCTAGTCCGCGAGGCCGGACGCCGCGGACTAGGCTGAAGCCGCGGCCATGCCTAAAAACTCCCGCCCCCGCAGCTCCTCAGGACTGGCGCGGTGTCCATAAAAAAATAAAAATAAATTTGAATCGTGAATCGAATTTTTCTTTTAAAAATCGCAGATTTTTTGGGGGAGAAAATCGCCCAGCTCTAGGTTGTCTCTAATGACGGAAAGAGTGCCAGGAGGAGACGGGCATCAAATCCTTTATGGGGGGGGGGGGGGGGACAAGGATGGTTCCTCTCCCATTATGGGGATTATTCTGGAGAAGATTTGACCAGCCAGGACTTCATTCTTGGTTTTGGATGAAGTAGGAAAAGATTAGAACCCCGGTCTGGTTTTTACTGCTATGCTATTAGAAAAATATTTCCTATCAGACAGGAAGTGGGGGGGGGGGGGGGAAACTCTCTCTAAGGCCACCCCCCCCCCCCCACCCAGTTATGACCTTTTTTTATCTCTTGACCCTCCCTCCTAGATTGTAAGCTCTAATGAGCCGGGCCCTCTGATTCCTCCTGTATTGTAAGGTCCGGTTCACACAGGGGCGGCACGACTTCGGGGGGCGACCTCAGTGGCGCAATCTCAAGACGACTTGAGACTAGGGTGACCACGTGTCCCGGATTGCCCGGGACAGTCCCGCATTTTGCAGGTCTGTCCCGGGCACCTTCATTCCAGGACAATACAGTGTCCCGGAATGAAACTGACACAGCCACCCCCCCCCCCGGCCAATCTGATGCCCCCAAAAAAGGCCGCCACATCACCGCTTTACTCACTGACAGTACTTGTCCTGGCTGGGAATGCCTGGAGGAGCACAATCCCCACCCCCTGCTTGTGATTGGAGAAATCATAAATCCCGCCTCTTGTGTCCAATCACTGTGCTGTGATTCGTTACAGCACAAGCTGATTTTTGGGAAGGGAGGGTGTCCCTGAATGGTAGTTTGAAAATGTGGTCATCCTACTTGAGACGCCTGCCCAGGCGATTTGCATAATGACTTCTGTATAGAAGTCAATGCAAGTCGCCCTGCGTCGCCCCCAAAAGTAGTACAGGAACCTTTTTCTAAGTCGGAGCGACTCAGGTCGCTCCTATTAGAACGGTTCCATAGCACAGACCGGGACGCGACTCCTCAGGCGACCGAGTCGCCTGAGGAGTCGCCCCCTATGTGAACCGGGCCTAACTGTACTGTCTGCCCTCACGTTGTAAAATGCTTTGCAAAATATAAATCCTGTATAATAATAATAATTATTGTTTACATCTCTCGCCCTGTTGCATCATTTTTTTCCCTCATTTCCCCTCCCGTTGAAACCATAGTCAGCAAGGCAGGAAATAGAGTTGAAATCTCCTAAGGCCACTTTCACACTTGTGTGACTTGGGACTGCAAAGTCGCATCCCATGATTTTCAATGGGTACCGTTCATATCTGTGCGACTTCAAGTCACAGCGACTTCAAAGTACTTCCTGCACTACTTTTGGTCTGACAGTGATGAGACTTGAGGTCCAAAGACCTCCAGATTACACAGGCATTGCTTCAAGTCGTGTGACTTTCAGGTCGTACAAGTGTGAAAAGGGCCTAAGGCTCCATTCACACTTGTAGGTGGTGCAACTTGGATACGACTTTGGCTTTGACCAGTGATAACGGACAGCTGTTGCACACAAGTTGCATTGTATAACATTCAGGTACGACTTTCATGCAACTTCTGAGGGTTAAAGGGGTTGTAAAGGTTCCTTTTTAAAAAAATAAAAAAAATAAATAACAAACAAACATGTCATACTTGCCTCCACTGTGCAGCTCGTTTTGCACAGAGTGGCCCCGATCCACGTCTTCTGGGGTCCCTTTGCGGCTGTCTCGGCTCCTCCCCGCATCAGCTAACCCCCGTTCTGGAAGCTCTCTCCCAAGGGGGGTTAGCTTGCGGGCGCGCTCCCGTGACACAGTCGGCGGCTATAGCTTCCGACTGTATCACTCGGCCCCGCCCCCCGGCGCGCCACGTCATTAATTTGATTGACAGCAGCGGGAGCCAATGGCTGCGCTGCTATCGATCATCCAATGAATGAGCCAAGAAGCCTGGTCGAGAAGCCAGCGCATTCAAAAATGGAACTTCCGCTTTTCGGAACCCTCCCTTCCCTCCGGTGTCGCATTTGGCACCTTTAAGGGGGGAGGGGGGGTGCAGATACCTGTCTAAGACAGGTATTTGCACCACTTCTGGGTATTGACTCCCGCGGGGAGTCACGCCACTTCGCGTCCCCCCCCTCCAGCTGTCTTTTGGGAAACACACTGTTCCCAGGAGAGAGCGGGGACCAGTGACGGCGCGCCGCGCTACTCGCGCATGCGCAGTAACGAACCGGGCAGTGAAGCCTCAAGGCTTCACTTCCTGATTCCCTCACCGAGAATGGCGGCGGCAGCATCTGAGGACCGAGCGATTGCTCGACCTCGTCTGCCGACATCGCGGGCGCGCTGGACAGGTAAGTGTCCATTTTTTAAAAGTCAGCAGCTGCAGTATTTGTGGCTGCTGGCTTTTAAAAAAATAATAATAATAATTGGCGGAACCTCCGCTTTAAGGTGAAAAAACATGTACCTTTACAACCCCTTTAACATTGACGTCTGTGGCCCTCAAGTTGCATGAAAGTCGGACCAAAGTAGGGCATGAACTACTCCCTGAAGTCGCTGCAACTTTAGGTTGCACATATATGAACGGTTATCATTGGAAAACATGGGGGAACGACTTGTCATGCAACACTGATGTCCAAAGTTGTACGACAAGTCGCAGAAGTGTGAATGGAGCCTTAGAGAGCCCCCAAAGAGCAGAACTACAAAAAATGTTTTTGGCTTGGTATACACTTCTAAAGATTTTTTTTTTTTTTATTTGCGCTTTTTCAATGTGAAATGTGTAAATAAATGTTGGTTAATATTTTTACACATATATATTAACAAAGCAAACAAAAAAAAAAAAAAGTTTTAATTGTTTATCGTTTATAAAATAGACGTGAACGAAAAAAAAAAAAGCAGGAAAATAATAATTAAATGGAGGAGAATAAGGAGTTAATTAAGGTTAATAAGGGGTTAAACAGAGGAACATTTGTTCATCCCTTTGATCTTCAGATGAAGAAACAGAAAGATACAAAAAGAAACAATGTTTCTTTTTATTTTAGTGTTTCAGTGGCTTAGCAATGTTGTTAATAAACATTGCTGGCTGCTTTTTTTTTTTTGACCGCTCCAATTACCGGACTTCTTTAACACTTCAGCTGTCAACAGAGGAGACCCACTGACAGCTCAAAGAACCGAGCCTGAAAGTATCGGTTTCAGGTATTGGTGCATTTGCACGAGTACCAAAACTTTTACAAATACTCAGTATCAATACCGATACTACCGTGTTTCCCCGAAAATAAGACCTAGCGTTATTTTCCAGGAGGGCTGCAATATAAGCCCTAGTTTAAAATGCTTGAAAAATCCTATAATCCAATCTATTACAGTAGTATATAATGTACAATGTGTGTGTTTCTGTAATATAATTGCGGGGAAGAGAGAAGAGAGCTCCGGCGGGTCACAGAAGCGCAGAGCGGCGCTATAAACAAAGGTATTTGGCACAATTATATTGCAGAAACACTCACATTGTAACATTATATACTACTGTAATAAGAGTGGATTATAGGATTTTACTTTTTAACTCACACTGGGGATTCCTGTCAGGCAGGGAGAGAGAGGGGGAGAGAAGACAGCACATTACATGGTAAAGACCTACTCCGAAAATAAGCCCTACTTTTTCTTTTGTTGCTAAAATTAATTATAAGACCCGGGCTCATTTTTGGGAAACACGGTAGTATCGGTGCAACCCTAAATATTACCCTATTGTAGACCCAGTGACATCATCCCTGGGTCTCTGTGCTTCTCTATGTAATGCACGCAGATCATGGCTTGGGGGGTGGAAGGGTGCTGTGCATAGCTTCCTAAACATATCACAGCACCCAGCCTCAGTACTCCAGCGATGAGAATGGCTCCAGTCGCTGTCTCGGGTCCTCATTGGATAGATTGATAGCAGCAGGAGCCATTCGCTCCCGCTGCTGTCAATCAAATACAGTGACACGGAAGCCGTGGGGCGGGGGGCCGAGTCCTGCTGTCTGTGTTAATGGACGCAGCAGCAGGACTCGGGAGCGCGCCCGCCCGAGTGCCCCCATGGAAAGCGGGTCTCCGTGGGGGCACTCGAAGAGGAGGGGCCAGGAGCGCCGCCGGGGACCCCAGGAGAGGAGGATTGGGGCCGCTCTGTGCAAAACCCTTGCACAGAGGAGGTAAGTATAACATGTTTCTTATTTAAAAAATAAAAATAAATAAAAAATAACCTTTTACAATCACTTTTAATGATGCAAGCAGTGGGAGGAGTTAAACAAATATCAACGTATTGATTTGTGGGTGTCAGGCTGGAGGAGTGGGTGTTCCTAGGCAGGCTGTATTTTGCATGCAGACCGCCCACAGGTGATGCCGAGCCTCTATGATTGCAAGAACTGACATCCAATAAATTAAAGGGGGGGGGGGGTGCAGGGACAGGCTGGAGGAAAGGAAAGCCTTAGATGATGCTGGACGTCCTCCAGCCTGGAAATGGGGCGGGGCTCTATCTGACTTTCTGCAGCTTCTAATGCACATTGTGAGAAGCTCACAGTGTGCAGTGAAATCGGAAGAAACCATTCCAGTCCAGAAGAGAGGAGCCATAGTGCATCCATCACCGAGCACAATAAAAAATAAAATTGAATGCTGCTTGGGGGTTTGCGGCTTATAGGAAATCCGTCAGAAGCCCCTGTGTGAGAAGGCTCTGATGGAAACTTCTACAGTGTGCTAATTCCTGAGGAATAAAGCTGAATGGATTTACAGAGTCACTGCAGTGGAAAATCATGTGCAGTGAATGAAATGGCTGCTTCCATCGCTGCCTTCTCTCCCAGGGATTTTGCAATCATGGCTGTGCCTCCTTTAAGGCAGGGAGCGGAGCCGCGTTATTAAAAGGCCGCCAGTCATAAAATACAAGTTGCTTCATGTTAAGATGATTTCATTGCCATCCACAGATATCTATGGGGAGTCTTGCTGGGGATGCAGTGGGGAAGGAAGATATTCTTCTGCACACAGGTGACTTCCTGTCCATGGTGGAAGTTTTGTATAAGAAAAGTAATGGGAATTTTTTTTTTTTTTTTTTTTACACAATCGATCCCTGCCTCCGTGTGCAACGCAGATCTGTGTATGCAGAGTTTTTTTAGACCGATTTTTCGATCTTTTCTACCCTGTTTATACTTGAGTGTAATCGGATTTGCGGCAAAACGCGTGGTCATACCTCCCAACAGGCACGGATTCTGCGGGTTTTTCCCGCATAGCACCCTCCTTCCCGCATTCCCGCGAGAGTTGCTTAATTCCCGCAGAGCAGGAAGTCGAGGAACAATGAGCGGAATAGCCAGCGCTCAACAACTTTCGTTGGCGAGGACAAATTTTTTTTAAATGTCCCGCGGCACCCCCCCTCCCCCCGCTCAACAACTTTCGTTGGCAGGGAAGAGGGGAGATCAGAATGTCCCGCGCTGGGACTTTGAAAAGTTGGGAGGTATATGTGTGGTGTCTGTGTTGTCTTCTAATGGCACCCCAAATGCAAATGCCCGAAACCATGCTGTCCATGGAGCAGTTTAGTCAGGGCTGCTGTTATAAATCACGGGGCCCCATTGTCACGTACCTTACAGTGGAGCCGAGGAAGTGGGGGCGGCCTCTCGCACGATCCTGGTCCCCGCACCCCCTGGCGGTGAGGACAGGGAATGCAGGGGCACGAGAAGGCGCAGGTGCCTGTTGGTTCAGATGGAGTCTCTGGGAGGCACTGGAAACCTCTTCAAGCACAGGTGCTGCAGAAACCAGACGTCAGATCCGTTCAGGGAAGATCCAATAGAATAGACCGGTGCAGGCAGAAGTCGGCAGTGGGCTGGCGGAGAGGTACCAAATCAAGAGGCAAGGTCATGGTCAAAGTCCAGGCCGTGGTTAGTATCATAGACGTTATCACAGGGTGTGCCAGGTGTGCCCAGGCACACCCTAATCACCCTGTGCAGCACAGATTCGCCCTGCGGCCTTGGTTTCCCCCCTTACCCCCCAAAGCGCTGCTGGCTTCCCTCCTCTCCTGCTGGCTGTTGCTGCCGGGATGTTTTAGGATGAATGGGGGAAGGGGCCATGAAAATTTAATTTACTGGTCCCTTCCCGTTCTGAATGAACATTGAGAGTAATCAGTAGGGTGTGTTTGAGCTTTGGGGTGCACACCCTAATGCAATAGGCTGCGCACACCTATGGTCAGTATAACAGGCAGAGGCAGGAAAGCAGGTAAGGGAGACCCGAGAAGGGTAGTCAAACAAGCTAGGTATCTTCAGGAGCAGGTCAATCCGAAAAGCAAGGTTAAACAGGAACACAGGTACTAGCTGAAAAGACAATCCAGCACTGACGCTCAGGTAATTCACGTTTTTAATAGGGCGCCGTGCGCTGGGATTGGCGGGGGCGCACGCATGGGCGTGTGCACTGCGCATGCTCGGTCTGAGTTCTTTACGACCCATTCTAAGTGTCCGTGCATGCGCATTAGCGCTCACAGGCCGGGAATTCCTTGCTGACACCCGGAAGTGGGTGTTTGCAGCACTGGGTCTCTGACACCCATACAGCCCTCCTGACAAGGCCCCCCCCCCCCCAACCATACCTACACCCAACCTACCCCCCCCCAGCACTGACTTTATCTACCTACACCCCGAAAATTAGAAAAAAAAAAAGAGAAAAACAGGCCCTCCTCTGCTCCCACCTCCTGGGCCTCTGTTAACCAGAAGGGGCCTAGGGAGATTTTATTTAAGCTTTGGTAAGCAACTAGGAGTGAAGGTGTGTACTAGTAAAATCCTTAAAGCTGCCCTTGCCCCCCCCCCCCCTGTTTAGCTAATGAGGCCTGGGCCCAAGTACTACAGGACTGGTTGTACTGCCTTATCAGCAGCCTCGGGTTTAATGCAATAGTGTGAATGGGCCCTTAAAGTGGTTGTAAAAACCAACCTGCAAGACAAAGGCATAATGAGCTAGTATGACTAGCATACTAGCTCATTATGCATCACTTACCTTAGATCGGGGCCCCCGAAGCCGTCCTCGTCTCCCTCTTCAGCCAGAGCCATCGCTGCGGCGATAGTCGGAAGTTTACTTCCGGCTATCGCCGCTCCAGCCAATCACAGCGCCGCTCCGGCGCTGTGATTGGCCGGAGCGGCGAAGACCTGACTCTGCGCATGTGCGCGGGAGCCTTCAAATCCGGCTAAGCCGGATTTGTGAATGGGATTAACCCTAGGAATGCGCCATTGTCTACGGCGCGCATGCGCCGTAGACGCCGATGCATGTAATTTTTAGCAAAAATCTCCTAAACCGTGTAGGTTAAGGAGATATTTCTTGCACCGACAGGTAAGCCTTAATCTAGGCCTACCTGTAGGTGCAAGTTGCATAAGTGGGTTTACAACCACTTTAATATCTGCCTAGAGTTCAGCTTTAACCCCTCTGTTCCCAGACAGGCCCCTCCTATAAGAAGGTCTCGCCCATCGTTGCCCATTCTGTTTCTAGAATTGAATGACTTGTGTGATAAACTCAGGTGACTCATCATGATCCGGATCGGAGTGTGACGTCGGCGTAGTGTGAGATCATTATTACTATTCATGAGGTTGGCACTGCTGCCTGGCACCCATTGATTATAATCTGGGTGGAGACGCCGAGCGAGTCTGCGCAGAGCACACCTGGAAGGCCCTACAGAGGCTCATTTCTGAGTCACTCCGCAGAATCCCTACTAATCGGAGCCGTGTCACCATTCGTAGCTTTGTCACCCCACCCGTCATTGTCCTGGGTTCCTGGAGTGACCTCTCCGAGGTGTGCTGGCCTGGGATGGGGCTCAGGATATTTTTAGGTATGCATTGCTGCTGCATGGGAAACCTAAGTGTGCGAATAAAAGTGGGAATAATAGATACAGCAGGTAAAATGAGTATTGAACACGTCACCATTTTTCTGGGTAATTATATTTCTAAAGGTGCTATTGACATGAATTTTTTTCCCACATGTCGGTAACAATCCATACAATCCATACATACAAAGACACCAAAACAAATACGTTCACAAATGAAGTTATGTGTACCATATATATACTCGAGTATAAGCCGAGTTTTTCAGCACATTTTTTGGTGCTGAAAATGCCCCCCTTGGCTTATACTCGAGTCACCTTTTTGCGCCTGATCTCCCGGACTTTGGGGAGCTGGTACCCATGTAGCCCCACTCTTCCTCTACAAGTGTGCAAAGTTTGTTGTCCGGGGGACCTATGGCCGGGGAGCACTGATTTTTCAAAGCCGGGCTCCCCTTCCTTAGACTCCCATGTTAAATGTTAATTTCTCCATTGACTTTGGGGACCTGGTACCAGCCAGTCGTAGGTCCCTTGGACCCAAAACATGGCACACATGTAGCCCCATTTCTCCTCTATAGGTGTGCAAAGTTTTTTGTCTGGGGGACCTACGGCCGGGGAGCACCGATTTTTCAAATTCGGGCACCCCTTCCATAGACTCCAATGTTAAACGTCAGTCTAGGCATGGGCACAGTGAGGCATGGGCACAGTGAGGCAAAGTGAGGCATGCGGATGGACACCCTAGGCTTATACTCGAGTCAATACGTTTCCCCAGTTTTCTCTGGTAAAATTAGGTGCCTCGGCTTATATACGGGTTGGCTTATACTCGAGTATATACGGTAATTAAATGGAATGACACAGGAAAAAAGTATTGAACACATAAAGAAAGGGACGTGCAAAAGGCATGAAAAGCCAAGACACCAGCTGAAATCAGTCAGAAATTATAAAGCAATCCTGCCCCTTGTCAGTGCAAATTATTATCAGCTGGTTCAGTCTCAACTGATGGTCTATAAAAAGGTGTCTCATTACCAAGGTGTCACACAAGAAATCTCTCATGATGGGTAATAACAAAGAGCTTTCTCAAGACCTCTGCAACCTTATTGTTGCAAACTATACTGATGGCATTGGTTACAGAAGGATTTCTAAACTTCTGAATGTTCCAGTGAGCACTGTTGGGGCCATAATCCAAAAGTTGAAAGAACATCATTTCACCACAAACCAGCCATGGCCAGGTGCTCCTCGCAAAATTTCTGACAGGGGAGTGAAAAGAATTGTCAGAAGAGCCAAGGACCACTTGTGGAGAGCTTCAGAAAGACCTGGAATTAGCAGGTACAATTGTTTCAAAGAAAACAATAAGTAATGCCCCCCCCCCCCCTCGCCATGCCCTGTATGAACGCTCACCACACAAGACTCCATTGCTGAAGAAAAAGCAAGTTGAAGCTCGTTTAAAGTTTGCTGCACAACATTTAGACAAGCCTGTGAAATACGAGGAGAATATAGTCTGGTCAGATGAGACCAACATTTAACTCTTTGGATGCCATAATACACACCATGCTTGGAGGTCACCCCAAAAACACCCCCCCATACCAACAGTGAGGTTTGGAGGCGGGAACATCATGGTGTGGGCGGGGCTGTTTTTCAGCATACGGTACTGGCAAACTTCATATCATTGAAGGAAGGATGAATGGAAAAATGGACCAAGACATTCTTGATTCAAATCTGCTGAATACCAGGATGATGAAGATAAAAGGAGGGCGGACATTTCAGCAAGACAATCATCCCAAACACAAAGCCAAGGGAACTCCATATTGGTTTCAAAGAGAAAATAAAGCTGCTAGAATGGCCTAGCCAATCACCTGACTTGAATCCAATAGAAAATCTATTGAAAGAACTAAAGATCAGAGTTCATAGAAGAGGCCCACGGAAACCTTCAAGATTTGAAGAATGGTCCAAAATCACACCTGAGCAACGCATGCGACTTGTTTCTTCATTCTGTCTCAACACACCTTCTGTACTGATCTTTTGATTCGTGTGGTTTGTATTTATGTTCAAATACCCTATAAATTATCCTATGCCCGTGTCTTGAAGCTGTCATTACCAACAAAGTATTTTGTACCAAGTATACATTCTAGTTAGTGTGTTCAATACTTTTTCCCTGTGTCATTCCATTTTATTACACAAAGCTTAACCTAATTTCTGAACTTACCGTATATACTTGCGTATAAGCCGACCCGAATATAAGCCGAGGCACCTAATTTTACCACATAAAACTGGGAAAACGTATTGACTCGAGTATAAGCCTAGGGTGTCCATCTGCATGCCTCACTGTGCCCATGCCTCACTGTGCCCATGACTAGACTGACGTTTAACATGGGAGTCTATGGAAGGGGTGCCAGTGTTTGAAAAATCGTTGCTTCCCGGCCGTAGGTCCCCCCCAGACAACAAACTTTACACACTTGTAGAGGAGGAATGGGGCTACATGTGTGCCAAGATCTGGGTCTAGGGGACCTCTGACAGGCTGGTACCAGGTCCCCAAATTCACCAGAGAAATGACCGTCGTTTAACATGGGAGTCTATGGAAGGGGTGCCCGGCTTTAAAAAATCGTTGCTCCCCGGCCGTAGGTCTCCCAGACAAAAATCTTTACACATTTGTAGAAGAGAAATGGGGTTATATGTGTGCCAAGATCCGGTCTAGGAGACCTACGACCAGCCGCTACTGGGTCCCCAAATTCACCGGAGAAATTACCGTTTAACATGGGAGTCTATGGAAGGGGAGTCCGGTTTGAAAAATCGGTTCTCCCCGGCCGTAGGTTCCCCGGACAACAAACTTTGCACACTTGTAGAGGAAAAGTGGGGCTATATGTGTGCCAAGGTTGGGCCGGTACCGGGTCCCCAAAGTCCGGGAGATCGGGCGCAAAAAGGTGACTCGAGTATAAGCCGAGGGGAGCATTTTCAGCACAAAAAAAGTGCTGAAAAACTCGGCTTATACTCGAGTATATACGGTATTTGTTTTGGTGTCTTTGTATGTATGGATTGCATGGGTTGTTACCGACATGGGGGGGGGGGAATTTTGTGTCAATGGCATCTTTACCAATATATTTACTAGGGCTGTGGAAATTAACTATTAATTCCTCGATTAATCGATTAATTGTTTTGATCGATCAAAATTATTTTGATCGATCAAAAGTCTTCAGGGAGATCCGGTGACGTCACGGCTTGCCGTGTTCATCTGAAGGGCTCCTTTGCTGTGCCTTCATATCTGCATGCTGGCGGGACCTCACTATCTGCCACACGCAAGGGCTGTTACACTTCCCTCTATCACTTCCCTCTATCAGCCTGGGATTCTACAGCCATCCACTGGGAGTTGTGATAGTTCCCTTCACGGGACATCTACATGCCGACAGACTGATGTTGGCCCCTCCTCATCTGGATTCAGCAGTGGTATCGTTGTACACATTTTTATACCAGTATCTCATACTTAGCTACATGTTTTATGACTGCTTTTGCTACTGTTTGGAATTACTCGCACCATTTTTACAGTTTATGTAGCTACATTGATTTTATCTCCAGTGCAATATTTATTTTGTTACCTACTTGAAGACTATATAAAAGTTTTAATGCTATTCCCATCGAGCGCTGCCTTGGTGTGTTTTTTGTATCCTGCTATCCATTTTTCCAGTGGTTGGTAGCTGCACTGGGAATCGGCCTGCAAGGAGATCAGCTAAAAGTAGTTGGATCTGTATGTGCGTTATAATTAAACAAAATTAGTTGATTAAAAAAAAAAACGATTAATCGAACAGGAAAATTTTAATCAGTAACAGCCCTAATATTTACCTAGAAAAATGACGTGTTCAATACTTATTTTATCTGCTGTATATAAGAAAGGAAGTGCCAACCTTCTGTCCCAACACACCTGTACTGATCTTTGATTCCTTTTGGTTTGCATTTATGTTCAAATACCCTATAAATATTCCTATTAAAAAATAAAATACATTTTTTTGTAATTAAGTTCTTAAATGTTTTTATTCGGTACATTTTCTTTGCTCATAATAGTCCAAAAAATATAAATCTTAACATGCATATGGAATTATTTAGATAAAATCAAATGGTAAATATTCCCTCCAATGAGTAAATGAACCCTTTACATAAAACGACACTTTATAGACGTTACTGGACTAAATCTAGACTACTTTGGAAATAAAAACATTTTCTAATCTTTACCGTGAAATGAAAATTTTGGAAATGTTTGAATTTGTCCTTTTTCAAATGGCAAAAATAAACTCCTCCGTCGCCGCCATGATACCCGGAGTGACTTCTGGGTATCGCTGCTCCAACGCTGTGACTGGCCGGGGCAGCTATGACGTCACTCCCGCGCATTTGCGCGGGTACCGGCATTAACGGCATGATCGCCGTTAGAAGCGGCACGCTCAGTGCACCTGCGCCCGATGTCTATGGCGCATGCGCCTTAGACATCGGTGCCGCTATTTCTGCAAATATCTCCTAAACCTTTTAGAAAGTATTGTATTATGAAAAGAGTGGTTGATGCTTGGAATAGACTTCCATCAGAGGCAGTAAGTCAGTCAACAGTAAAGCCGTGTACACATGATCGGTTTTACAGATGAAAACAGTCCGATGGACTTTTCTCATCGGACAAACCGATCGTGTATGGGCCCCATCTGTCTTTTTTCCATCCGTGAGAAAAAATAGAACACGTTTTAAATGTATCCGATGGGGGAAAAAAACCGATGGCAAATTCCGATCGTCTGTGTGGAACTCAATTGGACAAAAAACCCACGCATGCTCAGAATCAAGTCGACAGATGCTCAGAAGCATTGAACTTCATTTTTCTCGGCTTGTCGGAGTGTTTTACATCACGGCATTTGGGACGGTCGGATTTTTGACTGATGGTGTGTAGGCAAGACTGATGGAAGTCATCTTCATTGGATTACCGATGGAAAAATCCATCGGTTTAAAATCCATAGGAAATCCGATCGTGTGTACAGAGCTTAAGAGGCTTTAAACACCGTTGGAACAAACATAGATCTAAACTCAAAAATGGTAAAAAAAATAATAAAAAGGACAGACTTGAAGGACCACTTGGTCTTTCTCTGCTGTCACTCTTCTATGTTTTCTCGCCCTCCCCTCTTCAAAAGGGAAAAGATTCATAGCGGCAGGAGAGGCGATTGAAGTATTTAATGAGGGGTTTGGGTATGGTGACAGGATTAAATGACGGTCTCCCTCCCTCTGTGTCACCGTGACAAACCTCTGATGCGCCGGACGCAGCGTGAGGCGGATCAGAGTCACCCAGGCAATGGATCAGACGGACCGTGCTGCGCGGTGACACGGAGAGACGGTGAAGGAGACAACGATGTCCTACCACCCTCTGTGTAGACACCACGGCCACATCGCCCCGACACATTGGCCGGCCACATGGAGTCTGTACCTGCCAGTGCTTCCCGACACCGGGACTTGTGGACGAAACTTCTGGATGGCGCTGACCCCTCCGCCATTCTTGTTGCAAGAAGACCTGCAAGAGCCACTCGGCTCGTCCTGCTCGTGGAGCCATTCTGTGGTAAGCTGTGGGTACTGGCGTGTACAGTCTGATAGACAGGCTGGGCGATAAAGGGGGGTGTGTTTGTGTGGCCACCTTGAAGAAGGCGCCTTAAAGGAACCTGTACTGATTGGTGACTTGAAAATGCTAACTGCCTGGCTGTCTCTGGATTCAATACCTCTTAGTCCATGTTGCCATGTTTAGGGTAAAGTAAGATGGTGGTAAATTTTGGCTGCAGCCGCTGATCGAGAAACATTTTCCAACAAGATCGTTCAACAGAAGTTGAGTGTTAGATTGACTTCTGTTGATTTGGGAGTGGCCACACATGGATTGAACATCGACCAACCCCTGCTGAACCAGCTAAACTTTGATCCATCTGTGGCCCGCTTAAGTCACGACATGGAGCCTATATATGGCCGACGTCTCCGGTGTCATGCCAATGGGCGTCTGAGTGGCCAATCTTTAAGCAGCAGAGCTGTCACCTCGGAGGATGGTGGCAGATGTTGTGTTTGGCGTTTATGGTGCTGCTATGCTATTGTAAATGTTGTTATTTTTATTGTCTTTCTGTGAAGCCTTTGTCCATTCAAAACTGTCCATTTTTAGTTCTGGATGGATGACGGCAGACGGAACCACCCGCCAGCTAACGGCCACTCCAGCAGTGAGATCTCAGCGAGTTGCCACCAAAGTCGCACTTGCTTGGCTTCTGAATGTTGGTGTAATAGGGAAAACATTTACGCTACAATATATCTTTTTATATGCTGACCAATCATAAGAGCTTTCCGGAGATCCTTCATGATGAGTATAGATGCTGATGCTAAGCAGTGTTCAAGGAGTACAATGGTGAATCACCACGACCTTTCCAAATATCCTGGCAAGAGGTCTAGGGATCTGGGTATTTTATCAACCTCTGGTCAGCCATAAGATTTTGGGAGAGGTGGGATTCAATGGATTTGTGTAATTTCTCAGTAGATGTAAAAAGTTTTCTCTAAGTATCATAAACGGTTGCATTTTTCCATCCTTTTTGTTCTATCTCCGTCCTGCTCTGTCAGTGCTGGGATTGGATGGGGTGACTGTTGTATGCTTCAGTCAGTGGGGGCAGTGGCGTCACTAGGGTTGGTGTCACCCGGTGCGAAAAAAAATGGTGTCACCCCCCCAACAACTATAGCCCCCCCTCAGTACAGACCCCCCTCCACTAACTACAGACCCCACTCCCACAGTATAGAACCCCTCCCTCAGTACAAACCCGCTCCACTAAGTACAGACTCCCCGCCATCAATATAGACCCGCCTCCCTCAGTATGAACCTCCCCCTCAGTACAGACACCCCCACCTCAGTGCAGACCGCTCCCATCAGTACAGACACCCCCCCTCAGTTACAGACACCCCCCCCCTCAGTACAGACACCCCCCTCAGTACCAGACCCCCCTCAGTACAGACACCCCCCTCAGTTACAGCCCCCCCCCCTGTGCAGACCCCAGCAGTACAGACACCCCCTCGCCCCATCAGTAAAGATGCCCCCCTTACCTTACAGACCTCAGAACAGAGCGGCAGATACACACACAGCGGTGTCTCTCGAGCGCGGGCCCCTCCTCCTCCTCTGTGGATGTAAACAGAGGAGGCAGAGGGGGCGGCGGCTTCCTTCCGCTCCGCTGAGGGACACAGCCGCAGCGTGAGCCTAAGGCACAGGGCAGCGGGCGATGTCAGTGTGTTGCCGCTGCGCTACCCACGGGTGTCACCCCTCTGGTGGGTGTCACCCGGGTGCGGCCCGCCCCCCCCCCCCCGCACCTGGCTAGCAATGCTAGTGAGTGGGGGTATCTCTGCTCCACTGGTATGTATTAATCCCTGTGATCTCCACTCTGGTATATATTGATCCATGTGATCTCCACTCTGGTATATATTGATCCATGTGATCTCCACTCTGGTATGTATGTGTATATATATATATATATATATATATATATATATATATATATATATATATATTGATCCATGTGATCTCCACTCTGGTATATATTGATCCCGGTGATCTCCACTCTGGTATATATTGTACCCGGTGATCTCCACTCTGGTATATATTGATCCCGGTGATGTCCACTCTGGTATATATTGATCCATGTGATCTCCACTCTGGTATATATTGATCCCGGTGATCTCCACTCTGGTATATATTGATCCAGGTGATCTCCACTCTGGTATATATTGATCCCGGTGATCTCCACTCTGGTATATATTGATCCCAGTGATTTCCACTCTGGTTTATTTTGATCCTGGTGATCTCCACTCTGGTAGTAATTGATCCCGGTTATCTCCACTCTGGTATGGATTGATCCTTGTAATCCCCACCCTGGTGTGTATTGATTCATGTGATCTCTACTCTGGTGGTGTGTATTGATCCGTGTGATCTCTCCTCCTGGTACGTGTTCTGTGTGATCTCCACTGTAGTATGTATTGATCAATGTTATTTTCACTCTGGTATGTACTGATCCCTTTGATCTCCACTGTAGTATGTATTGATCCCTGTGATTTCCACTCTGTTATGAGGTGTTTCCTGTGATCTCCACTGTAGTCTGTATTGACCCCCTATGACATGAGTGGAGATTATTATTATTATTATTATTATTATTATTATTATTACGGTGGAACCTTGGTTTAGGGGTAACGCGGTTAACGAGCGTTTGGAAAGACAAGCAACTTTTTTTTTTTTTTTAAATCCTGACTCGGTTTGCGAGTTATTGTCTTGCAAAACAAGCAGAATTCAAGCTAATGGGGTGTGCAGTACCGGATTTGGCCAGAGGTGCGGGGACACCGGTGACACTTGGAACGGTTCAGAGCCATTCAGAAATACTCGGAATCACTCGGAAATTCTCAAACACTCAGCTTCTGAGCCTTTCCGAGATCAGCCGAGCTGTCCCTGAGTATTTCCGAGGCTCTTCTGGCGCCCCCCACCTCTGGCCACATGCGGTATTGCATGCCTTAGAAGTCAATGCGGAACAAATTATCTCAGTTTCCATTGACTTCTATGGGGAAACTCGCTTTGATATGCGAGTGCTTTGGATCACAAGCATTCTCCTGGAACGGATTATGCTCGTAATCCAAGGTTCCACTGTAGTAGTATTATTATTATTATTATTTATTTATTATTATTATTAATATACAGGATTTATATAGCGCCAACAATTTGCGCAGCGCTTTAAAACATGAGGGAAGACAGTACAGTTTCAATACAGGATTAGGGTTACATTGTCTTCCTGGATCTTTGCAGGTGTCTCTGGATGCTTCTCACCTGGACTGTGATCCCTCATTGTTGTCACAATTGTTTTATGACCGCTTCTCTCATTAATGAGTAACCGATAGAGCGTGGGGATTGGCCCCTGACAGCTGATAACCATCCCATGAATGTCGCCTTTATGGCTGGTGGGAAGATCGGGGACATATTTGCTTTTCATATTTCTATAGGTTGCAAAAAGTTCATTGCGTTTTAACCAATAATAAAAAAAACAAAACAATAAATACATAGAAAACCCTCATATACAGAACCAGATACACACCGCTGATCCAGAGGATGGCAAAAAAATAACCTCCTTGTAAGGGATCGCCCAATTTCCTCCAACAAATTTCCTTCCTGATCCTCTAATTGGCGATTCATTGGATTAATAATCTCGATGCATTTTTGTTCCGCCTTTCTTGCTAAAAAGAAATTCCCGCCATCTTCATGGGAGCTCCACCTCCATCTTCTCTCCCCTTTGAAAATAATCGATAATGGCAGCTTTGGGGTGGAGTAGGTGATTGGCTAAATTCTCAGCAAAAAAAAATAAAAAATGAAGCCAACGTCCTTAAATTTGGTAAAATCGATCCACGAAGATTTAGAAGAATTATTTTCTTTGTTGAAATATGATGAGAAAGCGACAAATTATTACCAGGAGCCTGAATTTCCAGTGAATAAGGTGAGATATCCATTTTTTGCCTTCTATAAATTTTGCCAATTTTAAATATTAGCTCCTTGCAATCCCTGTACAGCAGAGCTCCGACTGGGGGAGAGAGAGCAGGGGAGGGCTGGCGGCCTTAGGCCTGGGGGGCAAGTCCAGTCAAGTGGCCCATTGAACCGCCGAATCAGCTCACCACCCATGGCCCACCTGGTTTTTCAATGCAGCCTCACCAGTGCCCATCAGTGCAGCCAACTCCAATGCCCATCAATGAAGCCTGATCACTGGGGCAGGTTACATAGGGTGTATGGTGGGGGAGATGGGGGGGGTCAGCTAGGGGTGTCAGGGTCTCTCACCCCGGCGATCTCAGCTCAGCAGGTCCTTGCACGCCACGGTCTCCTGGGGGGTAACGCTCCTGATCCTGGGGTCAAGTTGCAGCCAGCGCCCAGCCCTGCAGCCCTGCGTCCCGACTCCCTGGCACGTCCTGCCTCTGTCTGCTTCCAAGAATCCGGTCCCAGGGAGTTGTAGTTTCCCCTGCACTGCTGTGTTTTCCACCCACCAGAAGCTTGAGTGCGGACTACAACTCCCGGAATGCAACAGCTAGTGGTCGACCGCCATGGCCATGCCCCCGGCCCGACTTCCTAGACCAGAATAAAAAAGAAAATGGTAGCGGGCAGCGGCTGCCGGCCATTTTTAACATAAGTTAGGGTGGCCTGGGAGGCAATTGCCACCCTGCCCCCTGGCCAAGCCCTCCCCTGAGAGAGAGAGAGAGAGAGAGAGAGAGAGAGAGCGAGAACCAGCACAACATGTGTACCAGCAAACCGCATGATGATAGGAGGAGAGAGCTGAGTGAGCTAATCGGTTTGCTCAGGGCCGTCTTAAAGGGGAGTTCCAGCCTTTTTTTATGTTTATTAAAAGCCAGGAGCTACAAAAAGTGTAGCTCCTGGCTTTTAATAAACGGACACTTACCTGTTCCACTGTCCAGCGCCGCGCCGCCCGGAGCTCTGCTCCTCTCCCCCCCTTCTCCGCCGGCGCCTCCATTCATAGTGTGGGCACCCGGCTGTGACAGCTTTCGGCTTCACGGCCGGGCACTCACTGCGCATGCGCAAACGGCGCAGCGCTCTCTGAGTGGACATGCGATCGCCTGGGACCTGTCACGTGTCTCAGGTGATCGCCTACAGGAAGGGGCCGCCAGAAGGCGATATGACAAATCGTTTAGGCGACCCCAGGGCGGAAGGAGGAAGTGGGACAGGAAGTCCCACTCCTACTGAAGCCCCCACTCCCCCCCCCCCCCCCAAAAAAAAAAAAAAGCCAAATGTGGCATGTAAGGGGGCGAGGAGTGGATTTAGCGGAAGTTCCAAATTTGGGTGGAACTCCGCTCTGATAGCATCATGGGCCCCTGGGCAAAGTAATGCTCTGGGGCCCCCTACCAGCTTGCCCCCAATTTACACACCAAAGTATAAATAGTTAATATAATTAAGCATATAGTTATTAGTACTTTCAATAAAATCTATGTGTAAACAATAAAAAAAAAAAGACAAGACAACGCAGAGAACACAGTATGGGGAGGCGGAAGGGCACAGAACAGGTTCTGGGACCAGTCTGGGACACAGCCAACCCGGGACAGCTTAGTAAAAAGTGTGACTGTCCCAGCAAATCCAGCACAGTTGTCAAGTATGATGTAATGCAAGATTATCATGGGGGCCCCCCCATGCACCTGGGGCCCCTGGGCAATGCCCAGGGGTGCCCATGCATTAAGACAGCCCTGAGTCTGCTGCTTCTCTATTAAATAATCAATCAATCAATTAAATCCTTTCAATGTCCGTTCAGAAGCTGGGGGAGGGACAAGACCTGCTGTAGGTGTTTAAACTGCAGCAGAGGAAAAATGAGGTCTCCTTTTCTGCCAGACGGTGCTGTCCTCTGTGGCAGAGCTGTGTGAATCTCAGGACGGGATGGAAAGAAATTCCTCTGGCAGGTCAAACAATATGTTTTTTTGTTTTGTGCCCGGAGGCCAGCTGTCTCTGCCTCCGATCCGATCCTTCCTGACCCAGAACAAGCATGTAGCCAGTGAAGTCAAAAGGCCTGACCGCCTGGGTCGTATTTATTTCAGGAAGTGATCAATTCCCTGACGATCGTCCCTCTGGCCAGTACTGGTCACCTGCTATAAATTCCATTGTTTATAAAGCATGCTTGTCGGCTGGCTTCCCCTGATTGGCTGGATTCGCCCATGTTTTCTGCTGCCGCCAGGCTCATGGAATTCCTGTCTTTTGGCAGAAAGTAAAGATTGATCCTTTTTATATGTAACGGGCAGCGCATGGGTTTCACGATCGCCACTTTCCATTTGCAAGTACACTATATTGCCAAAAGTATTGGGACGCCTACCTTTACACGCAAGTGAACATTTAATGGCTTGGCAGCACAGTGGTGTAGTGGTTAGCACTTTCACCGAGCAGCAAAAGGGTCGCTGGTTCCAATCCCGACCACAACACCATCTGCCTGGAGTTTGCATGTTCCTCCCTGTGTCTGCGTGGGTTTCCTCCGGGGGCTCCGGTTTCCTCCCACACTCCAAAGACATGCTGGTAGGTTAATTGGATCTTGTCCAAATTGGCCCAGTATATATATATTTGTGTATGACTGTCCCAAGCGTGTCGTGATCCTACGGGGTAAAATGACCGCACCAGCCAAGCAGACACTGGCTGCAAAAAGTGCCTAGAGGCGATTTCAGTTCGCATGTGAGCGCTATACAAGTCATTCATTCATTCATGGCATCCCAATCTTAGTCCGTAGTGTTCAATATTGAGTTGGCCCTCCCTTTGCAGCTATAACAGCTTCAACTCTTTCCGAATTTCCTTTTTTATTTCCGAATTAGAATAGTACCCAATTTAAACGAATCCGAAATAACGAAATTTGAATTCAGACGAAATTCGAATCGTTTTCGAATTCGAAAACAATTAGAATAGTTTTCCAATTTCCGAAAAGAATAAAATTAGAATAGAATTTCTATTCTATTTCTTTATTTTCTATTCTATTTTATTCTTTTTGGAAATTTAAAAAGTTTTTGAATAGTTTTCCAATTTCCAAAGAGAATAAAATAGAAAATAAAGCAATAAAATAGAAAAAAATATAGATCTATTTTATCATTTTTGGAAATTCTAAAACGTTTTCGAATTCAAATCGTTTTCCAATTTCCGAAAAGAATAAAATAGAATAGAAAATCAAGGAATATAATATAAAAAAAGTATATATATTTTTCTATTCCTTTATTTTCTATTCTATTTTATTCTTTTCGGAAATTGGAAAACAATTCAAATTTTTTTGAATTTCCGAAGAGAATAAAATAGAATAGAAAAAAAATATACATATAATTTTTCTATTCTATTCCTTTATTTTTATTCTATTTGATTCTTTTTGGAAATTCAAAATGTTTTCGAATAGTTTTCTAATTTTCAAAGAGAATAAAATATAAAATAAAGGAATAAAATAGAAAAAAATATATATCTATATTATTTATGTTTGGAAATTCGAAAAGTTTTTGAATTCAAATAGTTTTCCAATTTCCGAAAATAATAAAATAGAATAGAAAATAAAGGAATAGAAATATTTAAAAAAAATCTATTTTTATATATATATATATATATATATATATATATATATATATATTTTTTTTTTTTTTCTATTCTATTTCTTTATTTTCTATAATATTTTATTCTTTTTGGAAATTTAAAAAAAAAATCGAATTCGAATCGTTTTCCAATTTCTGAAAAGAATAAAAAAGAATAGTAAATAAAGTAATAGAATAGAAAACATTATTTTTATTCTATTTGATTCTTTTTGGAAATTCAAAAAGTTTTAGAACTCTAATAGTTTTCCAATTTCCGAAAATAATAAAATAGAATAGTAAATAAAGGAATAGAATAGAAAAAAAATATATATATATATTTTTTTCTATTCCTTTATTTTCTATTCTATTTTATTCTCTTTGGAAATTGGAAAACTATTCGAATTCGACAACTATTCGAAATTGATTCGAAAACGAATAAACAAAACAAATCCCGAAAACGGGGAGGAAGATTTCTCAGTCCAGGAGAGGAGCCGGGACAGCTGTACAAGACTGAAGGGGAAGGCCGGAGGTCAGATTTGAGCGTTGATTGATCTGGAGAAGAGACACACCAGGCTGTTGCTCCTCCTCTCTCTCCGCTGCACATTTTGCATGTTCTAAGGAGAGGAGAGATGGTGGCAGTGAAGGGGTTAGCTGCGGTAATTGGGTGTCGCGGGCCGGGCTGGGAGACGCGGTTCAGGCCGAGGCAGGTTGTGTGTCGGGGGGAAGGTATGTGTGGATGACAGGTAGGGGCAGGCTCGCCGCAGACAACACAGCTCAGGGAAGATGCAGCAGAAAGTAAGAGAAGGGAAATCCTTACAGCCTGCGCTGCACAATCTTGCCAGGGAGGAATCATCAGGATTGGTCGCTCTTCATCAAATGGCTTGTGGGCGTCTAGGAAGATCAGAATGGAAAAATACAGCTTAGTAGATGTAAAGCCAAAGGAGGAGATTTACTAAAATTGGACAGTGCAAAATCTGGTGCAGCAACCAATCGGCTTCCAGGTTTTGTTGTCAAAGCTTAAAGCGGAGGTCCACACAAAAGTGGAACCTCCCGCTTTTCGGAACCCTCCCCCCTCTCTGGTGTCACACTTGGCACCTTTCAGGGGGGGGGGGGGGAGCAGATGCCTGTCTAATACAGGTATTTTGCTCCCACTTCCGGGCCATAGATAGCCAAGCCGCCTGTGGGTAGGGTGACCACATTTCCAAACTACCGTTCAGGGACACCCCCCCCCCCCCTTCCCAAAAATCAGCTTGTGCTGTAACGAATCACAGCACAGGGATTGGACACAAGAGGCGGGATTTATGATTTCTCCAATCACAAGCCAGGGGGCGGGGATTGTGCTCCTCCAGGCATTCCCGGCCAGGACAAGTACTGTCAGTGAGTAAAGTGGTGATGTGGTGGCCTTTTTTGGGGGCATCAGATTGGCCCGGGGGGGTGGCTGTGTCAGTTTCATTCCGGGACACTGTATTGTCCTGGAATGAAGGTGCCCGGGACAGACCTGCAAAATGCGGGGACTGTCCCGGGCAATCCGGGGCACGTGGTCATCCTACCTGCGGGTATCTATGCCACTTCCAGCGCCTCCTACATCCCCCCCCCCCGCTGTCTTATGGGAGACACACAGGTCCCAGAAGACAGCAGGGGCTGCACTCTCCCACAGGGCCGTCTTAATAGCATCATGGGCCCCTGGGCAAAGTAATGCTCTGGGGCCCCTACAATGATGACAGTGCAGGTAAACAGACATCAAGTAGGTAGGAGGCAGACTTCCTCCCCTGTGCATCTATCACTCTCAGTGCCATCATGGGGCCCCCAATTTCGGGGCAGCCTGGGCTCAAGGACCAGCTGCTTTGGGGAAAGTGCAGGGGCCCCCCCATGCAGCTGGGGCCCCTGGGCAGTGCCCTCTCATTAAGACAGCCCTGCTCTCCCAGCACAGAGGCCAAGCTATCAAAGACCACTCTGACACCACTAATGATTGGTAGCTGGTGGGACCGGCTCCTGATCATGTGACCACTATGACGGCCAATCACAGTGGTCACATGATCGTCGATCCTTCCCACCCTATGGGGGTTGAGAAGGTTGAGGGACGCCGGGGTGAGCAGGAAGGGGTTAAATAATATGAGATTGTAGTGACTGAGTTTAGTGTGAGAAGAATGTGAAGAGAGAGTAAAGCCTGGGGGGCAAAACTGTACAACCTGGAAGATCTGTTCATCTCTTTAATGATATGCGTGGAATGTTAATCGGTGGAACATATCAACAAAATGGATTTCAATCAGGTCAGGTTCACACTTTGCCGCCGGGGTGTTTTATGTTAACGCGTCGCAACATTAGAGAGCCCATTCAAAGTGGTCTTGGCAACGCACCTCAACGTCCCAAAATATGGACCCTCTCCTTTTTCTTGCAGCATACCGCAGTGCGTTTCCGTCAGCAAGGTGTGTTGGGGTGTCATTCAGACTGAAGAGCATCGCACTAACGCAAGTCGCGTGTTGGGTGTTCCCGCAACGCAATGATGTGAACTGATTAGTGCCAGCGTTGGAGTACAGAGAAAACAAGTCGTTTTCAGTTTTGGCAGCTCATTCATTGCAATGGGCTGCCAAACGCTTTGGAACGTGCAAAAAGTAGTGCAGGCGCCACTTTTACAAATCGTAATGCACCAAACCACATGGTAGTGCAGTGTGGGGGCCGCACTGTGTTTGTTAGGTGCTTTTGGGGTGACGTTACCAATTTAATGGCACGTGTTCACACCTAGTAAGGACAGCGCGGGGGGAACGCAGGTGGAAATGCACCATCCCTGCACTGTGTTCTGTTGTGAATGAGCCCTTCAAGCGTATGGCAAGGCAAAAAATTCAAAAACTAGTACAACATAGATCTCTGAAATACTTGCTCAATTCCCTGTGTTTTAAAAAAAACAAAAAAAACAAGCTGAAAATGCAGAAAAATACCTGTTGATGTGCCAGAAATATGGCAAGCTCCTTCCTTTAACATGACAACACAGCTATGAATTCCTATGCATGTGGTGTCAGCCCTGCCTACTTCATTTCTGATGGATTACAAAGAATGCAGATGTCTTCTCAATGCCTCCCCTATCTTTAACCATCCCCATAACTCATAATCTCTGTAACCTTTCCTTCTCACCTCCATAATCCCTCCCCATCTATATAACTAGTCGTCTTTATCTGCATAACCACTCCTTCACATTTTCATAACCCCTCCTCATCTTAACTCCTCCTTATCTCAATAACCCTTTCTCAACACCTCTATGAACCTTCCTCCTCATCTCAATACCCCTCTTCCTCATCTCCTAACCCCCCCTCATCTTAACTCCTCCTTATCTTCATAATACTTTTTCCACATCCCTGTAAAGCTTCCTTCTCATCTCTATTACTCCTCTCCATAACCCTTCCTCCTCATCTCCATAGCCCTTTATCCTCATCTCCGTAACCCTTAATCCTCATCTCCGTAACCCTTTATCCTCATCTTCGTAACCCTTTATCCTCATCTCCGTAACCCTTTATCCTCATCTCCGTAACCCTTTATCCTCATCTCCGTAACCCTTTATCCTCATCTCCGTAACCCTTTATCCTCATCTCCGTAACCCTTTATCCTCATCTTCGTAACCCTTTATCCTCATCTTCGTAACCCTTTATCCTCATCTCCGTAACCCCTCCTCCTCATCTCCATAACCCCTCCTCCCTATCTCCATAACCCTACTTTGACATCTCCATAACCCCCCCTCTTAACTCCTCCTTATCTTCATAACCCTTTATCCTCATCTCCATAACCCTTTATCCTCATCTCCATAACCCTTTATCCTCATCTCCATAACCCTTTATCCTCATCTCCATAACCCTTTATCCTCATCTCCATAACCCTTCCTCCTCATCTCCATAACCCTTCCTCCTCATCTCCATAACCCTTCCTCCTCATCTCCATAACCCTTCCTCCTCATCTCCATAACCCTTCCTCCTCATCTCCATAACCCTTTATCCTCATCTCCATAACCCTTTATCCTCATCTCCATAACCCTTTATCCTCATCTCCATAACCCTTTATCCTCATCTCCATAACCCTTTATCCTCATCTCCATAACCCTTTATCCTCATCTCCATAACCCTTTATCCTCATCTCCATAACCCTTTATCCTCATCTCCATAACCCTTTATCCTCATCTCCATAACCCTTTATCCTCATCTCCATAACCCTTTATCCTCATCTCCATAACCCTTTATCCTCATCTCCATAACCCTTTATCCTCATCTCCATAACCCTTTATCCTCATCTCCATAACCCTTTATCCTCATCTCCATAACCCTTCCTCCTCATCTCCATAACCCTACTTTGACATCTCCATAACCCCTCCTCATCTTAACTCCAATTTATCTTCATAATTCTTCCTTCTCATCTCCATAACCCCTCCTTCTTCTCGCCTTAATCCCACCTTTTACATCTCCATAACCCCACCTCATTTCGTTAACTACTACTGATCTCCATAACCCATTCTCCACAACTTCATAACCCCTCTTCCACTTCTTCATAACCCCTCTTCCACTTTTCCATAATCCTTTGGGTAAGACCCAAGTGTACTATCTGTTCTTGTCAGTTTTCGGGAATAGAACGCTGGTTCCCTTTGCAAATTTGGGGAGCCAGTTAGTAATTCCTTATGTAACGGTGGGCCCTTTTTCCTCCTGGGTTGATTCTGGCCATAATCCGTCCTCATCTTCTTCATAAACCCCCCTCATCTCCTTAACCCACTCTTCCACTTCTCAATAACCCCTTCTTCATAAACTTAACTCTTCTTGCACGTTTTCCATAATTCCTCCTCATGCTCAGGAAGTTATCGCCTCGAGATTCCTGGCAAAATCTGCATTTGTTGTCAGGTTGGTGACCTTGCCACTAATATCTAACCCACATTTACTAGCTCCTCTTTCTGCCAGCACTCTGATTGCCCTGATGGAGGAGTTCCGAGCCCTCGGAATGTGTTGGCCTTATCTTTTGACTTCTTATCAAGATCAATAAACTTTTACTGGGCTGGTTATTCACTTGTGGTGTTCTTATCCTGTCGGAATCAGCAAATTTTGTTTCATTTTTTATTTAATTTTTTTCATTTATGGACATATATTAAAAGACTTCCATAGGGTATTTAGCACTAAAAGGAAGAAAAAAAAAAAAGAAGTTCATTGTTATTTCTATTCTACTATAACAAGTTGACTTTACAGGAAGGTCATGAAACATGTACTTCAGTCCCTGAGCTCTGATCTGACTGCCACCAGGGCTGTGCATGACAACCCTTTCTCCCCACTCCTGTGGCTTTTTGATTGGCTGCTAAGCTATAAGGTGCTGGTCCATGGTCTGTAGTATAAGGTTTTCCCCATACTTGGGAGTACTGGGTATTTCTCTGGTGGTGGTTCAGGGTGCAGGAAGGGGAAATAGTGGCTGGCCATGGCCCCTTTTATGATTTTTGCTCCTTTCACACTAGAGGTATTATTTATCACCCCGCCCACACAAAAAAATGATTCGTAGTGGGTCTCTTTTCAGATCTCTGGAGTCAAGCCTCGTACACACGGCCGAGAATCTCATCAGGAAAAAAACAGTCGTTTTTCCTGACGAGATTCTTGACAAGAATCTTGTGCCGGCCGAGTGTGCACACATATGATTCAAAAGAACCGCCGTTCTTTTGAATGGCACGAGCGCGGTGATGTCATCGACTACGACGAGCATGCGCTCGTCACATTCGATGCCGTCGCCGCCATCTTGCTTCACCCTACCTATGCCTTGGAAGTTACCGCACATGCGTCAAAGTCATTTCTAGGATGCACGGGTTTCCATGGAGGCAGGTAAGTGTACACACGCTCGGGTTTCTTTTCGGGAAACAGGCCGACAAGAATCCCGACGAGAAAATAGAGAGCAGGATCTCTATTGTTCTCGTCGAGATTCTGGGCAAATTTCCAGACGAGAAACCTGAAAGCCTCGTACACACGCACGGTTTTCTCGGCAAGAAAGCTCTTCCAGCAGTTTTCTTGTCGTTTCTTGCCGAGAAAACCGGCCGTGTGTACGAGGCTTAAGGCTCCAGAGGTGCGACGGAGGATGCGTTTTTTTAATTTTTTTTTTTTTTTTAAGGTTTTGGGCTGCACATTAGTTTTGATTAATGAGATGCCCTCCCTGCGATAAAAGCACAAAAATGCCTGACCCATTTTCAGAATCGCCCTGCACTGCAAGATTCATAGTGGTGCTATTTAAGAATTATTGCCACCCTAGTCACACTAGTAGAAATGTTACAATCTTTGCTATCTTAAAGCAGAGCGCCACCCAAAAGGGGGAAGTTCCGCTCTAGGGACTCGTTCCCCCGCTCCTTTTGAACAATTGGCACTTTTGAGGAGCGGAGGGGGGGGGGGGCAGGTACTCGATTTTGACAGGTACCCGCTCCCCACTTCTGTTTCGACCACCACCACGCTCTGGAACGGTAAGTTCTCCTCCCTCCCCCTGCAGTCTTCTGGGACACTGACAAGTCCCAGAAGACTGCATCTACCATTCACGATGCGCAGCACGACATGCACAGTGGGCACCTGGCTGTGAAGCCACAAGCTGTCGCAGCCGGGTGCCCGTAGTGAAGATGCCGGGGACCGAAGACGGCGGATGAGACAGACTGGGGTGAGCACACCGCTGGATCTTGGCACAGGTGAGTGGCTGTTTTTTTTGTTTTTTGTTTTCAAAAGTCAGCAGCTACAGTTTTTGTAGCTGCTGACTTTTATTTTTTTTACAGGTGACAGGAACGCTGCTTTAAATGTTGTGGCAGCAATCAGGGCCGGGACAAGGGGTGTGCAAGTGGGGCAGCTGGCAACTCCTTGGGGATGGGGAGCCACGAGAAGATTGGGGGGGGGATTTGTTCTAGGAGTGGGTATGGGGGGGGATTTGTGCTAGGAGTGGGTATGGGGGGGGGGATTTGTGCTAGGAGTGGGTATGGGGGGGATTTGTGCTAGGAGTGGGTTTGGGGGGGGGGATATTTGTGCTAGGAGTGGGTATGGGGGGGGGGGGATTTGTGCTAGGAGTGGGTATGGGGGGGATTTGTGCTAGGAGTGGGTATGGGGGGGGGGATTTGTGCTAGGAGTGGGGTATGGGGGGGGGGATTTGTGCTAGGAGTGGGTATTGGGGGGGGGGGCGGGTGGGTTGGGTTTGGTGGAATTTGTGCTGGCTGGAGTGGGGGGGAGGGATGTGTGCTCAGAGGGCAAATTTAAGGGGTGGAGTATTTGTGCTAGAAGGGGTGTTTTTTTTGGGGGGGGGGGTCATTTGTGCTGTAAGGATTTGGGGGAAGGAGGGCAAAGACTTCTGCTGGGAGGGGGTTAACAGCAGGGGGATTTATTTGTTCTGAGAGGAGGGGGGTGATTTTATGCTGGGGGGGGGGTAATCATGCAAATTAGTGCAATTTTTTTTTGGTGGGGGTGGATTTTTGCTGCCATAGAATACTCCTACATCTGGGGGGGGGGCACAGTTCGCTGTTTGGTGGAATTTGTGCTGGCTGAAGTGGGGGGTGGGGGAGGACGTGTGCTCAGAGGGCAAATTTAAGGGGTGCAGTATTTGTGCTAGAAGGGGTGTTTATTTTTTTTTTCAGGGGGGGGTTGATTTTGTGCTGGGAGGATTTTTTTTTTTGTGCTGCCATATAATACTCTTACATTTTGGGGGGGGGGGGGGGAGCACAGTTGGTATGTTCGTCATGGGCTCTAGATGACCTTGTCCCTGCACTGGCATTAATAGCTTATCAGGCCCAATGGGGTTGATTTTACTAAAGGCATTTAGACTGTGCACTTTGCAAGTGCTGTTGCTTCAGAGCTTGGTAAATGCGGTGAAGCTTCACTTTGTAAAGAGTATCCAATCATATGCAAGGAAAAAAAAAAAAAACATTCTTGATTGCCTGTGATTGGATGATGGAAGTCAGCAGAGCTCCCCCTCATTTACTCTGCAACAACTGCACTTTAGTTGCCTTTAGTATATCCACTCCATTATGTCCATGAAGAAAAGGACGGATGGCCACACACCATACCGAAAAGAAATATTAACTAATGTTCGTTATTACATATAAGGAAAGATTTTTGTGGGACTTTTAAGGTGCAAGAAATACAAGGATGTAGAAAACAATATATACATTTTAATAGATTAAAAATTCATTTGAAATTAATACATAGGATACATTCGGCATTTGATCTTGGTATATAAACAGAAAGCGCAAGCTGATTAGGTCTCTACATGTTTCGCCATTTCAATGGCTTCTTCAGGAGAACTTTAATATCAGGCACTGTATAGAAGATCGCTATAATAGAAAATAAAGATTTTTAGACCAATATAAACAAGTAAAAGATTTTTATTAGGGCTGTGGAAATTAACTATTAATTCCTCGATTAATCGATAAATTTTTTTGATCGATCAAAATTATTTTGATCGGTACTCACCTCTCCGCCGGCTCCTGAGTCTTCAGGGAGTTCCGTCGGTGGTCCGGGGACGTCACGGACACCGGCGGGGCTTGCCGTGTCCATCTGAAGGGCTCCTTTGCTGTGCCTTCATATCTGCATGCCGGCGGGACCTTACTATCTGCCACACGCAAGGGCTGTTACACTTCCCTCTATCACTTCCCTCTATCAACCTGGGATTCTACAGCCATCCACTGGGAGTTGTGATAGTTCCCTTCACGGGACATCTACATGCCGACGGACTGATGTTAGCCCCTTCTCATCTGGATTCAGCAGTGGTATCGTTGTACACATTTTTATACCAGTATCTCATACTTGGCTACATGTTTATATGACTGCTTTTGCTACCGTTTGGTATTACTGGCACCATTTTTACAGTTTATGTAGCTACATCGATTTTATCTCCAGTGCAATATTTATTTTGTTACCTACTTGAAGACTATAAAAGTTTTAATGCTATTCCCATCGAGCGCTGCCTTTGTGTGTTTTTTTTTGTATCCTGCTATCCATTTTTCCAGTGGTTGGGAGCTGCACTGGGAATCGGCCTGCAAGGAGATCAGCTAAAAGTAGTTGGATCTGTATGTGCGTTATAATTAATCGAAATTAGTTGATTAATCGATTTTAAAAAAAAATCGATTAATCGAACACGAAAATTTTAATCAGTAACAGCCCTAATTCTTATGTAAGACAAAATACTAATTAGTTTCAATCTCCCAAATTTGACAGAAGACATACAGCACACTATAGTGGTTCAAGTTCAGACCTGTGTATTCAGTAGATGAATGAACATCAAAATATGGACGGATAAAATTGGATGAATTGGTAGTACCATAGAGAGGGATATTAAAATGGATAGGAATGCCCATTATAGGTCCATCTAATAATCAGAGATATATGGCTTCTCCAAATAACAAACCGAATCATACGGCTAGAGCAATACATGACAGCTGCTGAACCTCAAACACAGGAGGATAACACCTGAACATTTGTCCATTATATCCATGCTCCAGGCTGATGTAGGGGGGGGGGGGGAGAAATATGAAATGACGCTCTGCCGCCCCCTGAATCCCGACGCCTTAGGCACAGGCTTATAGAGGCTTTGCACAAGCCCTGCTCCACCCCTCATACCCACCGTGGCCCCCGGGGTGTCTCAGAGGGCCACATTCAGGCTCTGAGACACATTCAGAAAACTTTGGTCTGCGGATAATTCTGTATAATTCCATTTGATACCTGCGATGAGTGATGTGTGATGTGTGTGTGTGGGTGGGTGGAAAACGCTCAGCGTAAGTGTGTGTCAGAGGATGTTGTGTAAGCTGGAGAGAAGCCATGACAGCTGATGATCCCAACACCCCCCCTCCACCCTCCACCCCTTCTTTTATTAGAATTTGTTTATTGTCTGTTTTTGCTTTTCATTCAAAGTGAAAGTGTGATGTTTCTTATTGTATCGAAGGCCTAAACTTTTTGTTTTTATTTTGGGTGGAGTAGGAAATGACTAAAACACTGTAAGATTTTTCTTGGTCGAAGGTTGAATCCTTCCCGACTCTCTCTATCCTATCAGAATTTAAATGTGAATTTGAACCAATATAGAGTCGCATGTTCCATAAATATTTTACATACTGTATACTCCCGTCCTTTATATCTTCTAAGTCTGGTTTTATAGCCCTGAAGAAGGGGGGGGGGGGTTAAGGTGGTTTTACCCCCGAAACGAGTTGGCTGATTTCGTGTCTTTCTGCTGTGAACTCATTTTATCATTAAATATTTGGACAAATGTTTGGCTCTATCATTGGACTAATTAATATACTGTATACAGGGCCGCCATCAGGGGGGTACTGGCAGTACACCTGTAAGGGGCCCGGATGGCAACCCCCCTTTTTTTTTATTTTATTATATATATTTTTAATTTATTTATTTTATTTTTGTAAGGAGCCCAGAGGCCCGGAGGTCCCCAGGGCCCCGGATGGCCACCCCCCCTTTTTATAATTTCTTTTTTTTTATTATATATATATATATATATATATATATATATATTTTTTTTTTTTTGTAAGGGGCCCAGAGATCCCCCAGAGGCCCGGAGGTCCCCAGGGCCCCAAATGGCAACCCCCCCTTTTTCTTTAATTATTGTTCTTTTGTTTTGTTTTTTGTTCATCAGCACCCAAAGTCCCCCCCGACCTCAACAATTTGCGGCGGCAGCACCCCCTCGCTTCTCAATTTGTGGCACCCCCCGCTTCTCTTCTCAATTTGCGGCAGCCCCCCCCCCCCCCCCCGCTTCCCAATTTGCATCGGCAGCACCCCCCCTCCGGTTCTCCTCTGCTCCAGGGGGCCCATGCCTGAAGCTGTGTAAGGGGTTCCAAAATTCCTGATGGCGGCCCTGACTGTATATATAAATATTGGAAAAACTGCCCCTGGGGCAGCTGCTCCTCCTGCCCCCTCCCCAGGCTGGCCGGGGGGGGACAAGAAAAAGCAGGGCGCAGTTCACCGTGCAGCACCCCACATGGAAACACTGCGTCTGGGGTACCTTCCACTCCTGCCTGCCCCCCCAGGCTATAAATAAAGGATTTATATAGCACCAACAGTTTGCGCAGCGATTAACAAAATGAAGTCATACATTACATTTACAATTTGGTACAAGAGGATTCAGAGGTGTGTGTATGTGTGTATATATATATATATATATATATATATATATATATATATATATATAGTCAAAAGTATTGGGACACCTGCCTTTACACGCACATGAACTTTAATGGCATCCCAGTCTTAGTCCGTAGGGTTCAATATGGCGTTGGCCCCCCCCTTTGCAGCTATAACAGCTTCAACTCTTCTGGGAAGGCCATCCACAAGGTTTAGGAGTGTGCCTATGGGAATGTTTGACCATTCTTCCAGAAGCACATTTGTGAGATCAGGCACTGATGTTGGACGAGAAGGCCGGTTTCGCAGTCTCCACTCCAATTCATCCCAAAGGTGTTCTATTGGGTTAAGGTCAGGACTCTGTGCAGGCCAGTCAGGTTCCTCCACCCCCAAACTCGCTCATCTATGTCTTTATGGACCTTGTTGCAATTTTTTTTTTTCCCCCCTGTCTTCTTTGGGCCCAGTATATTTAGCATTTCCAAAATTTGTGTGGCCCTAGGTAGGGACCCCCAGAGTCAGGCTGTGCAGATCGCACCTATTTGCGGAGCGGCAGCCAGTGATCTAACCGTTGAACTTCCTCGTCTGGCCGGCCGTCTCGCTGACATCACAACGCTCTGTGCCTTTGATCTGTGTGTCAGCCCTGCAGCCTGGAATGGATCTCCTGGCCTCTCCTGGATTGTGAATAAAGGAGGATGACGGTAAAACATGACATTGGGTAACAAATATGTGAAGTGAGAAACTTCAGAAGAGAACAAAGTAACTGAGATGAAAGATGGACGCCCAATTTCAGGGAACGGGGCATGTCTGGGGCACCTATCCTGACCAAACAGGCCATTGGACACAATGCAGCTCTGTCATGCCCTGCACACTGCTCTATAGCTGGAAATCTATCCTCACCTATAGGGGATAGATTTTTATCTTTACTACAAATGCTTTAAGTGTTTTTTTGTGTAGAACCCAAATATTTCTCCCTTTAGTAATCTAATATATAATGTAGTACGTGAATGACTTTCAGAACTGTCCTTGAAGGTTATAAATGTATAATTTTACCTCTGTAGATTAGAATATAGCAGTCAAGGCAAAGGAGGGGCACCTGCCCCAGGCACAGTGTTTCCATATGGGGGTGCTGCATGGTAAACTGCACCTTTCTCATCACAACTGTGCCCTCCTTTTTGTTGTCCCTCCAGCCAGACTGAGGCAGGGGGACAGGGGCAGGAGGGACAGCTGCCCCAGGCGCATTTTTCCATATGGGGGTGCTGTATGGTGAACTGCGCCTTTCTCCTATCACAACTGTACCCTGATTTTTGTTGTCCCTCCAGCCAGCCTGGGGAGGGGGAGGGGGTGGGGGCAGCTGCCCCAGGCACAGTGTTTCCATGTGGGGGTGCTGTATGGTGAACTGCGCCTTTCTCGTATCACAACTGTGCCCTGATTTTTGTTGTCCCTCCAGCCAGCCTGGGGAGGGGGAGGGGGTGGGGGCAGCTGCCCCAAGCACAGTGTTTCCATATGGGGGTGCTGTATGGTGAGCTGCGCGTTTCAGGTATCACAACTGTGCCCTCCTTTTTGTTGTCCCTCCAGCCAGCCTGAGGCAGGGGTACAGGGGCAGGAGGGGCAGCTGCCCCAGGCACAGTGTTTCCATGTGGGGGTGCTGTATGGTGAACTGCGCCTTTCTCATATCACAACTGTACCCGGATTTTTGTTGTCCCTCCGCCCAGCCTGGGTAGGGGGCGGGGCAGGAGGGGCAGCTGCCCCAAGCACAGTGTTTCCATATGGGGGTGCTGTATGGTGAACTGTGCCTTTCTCATATCACAACTGTACCCGGATTTTTGTTGTCCCTCCGCCCAGCCTGGGTAGGGGGCGGGGCAGGAGGGGCAGCTGCCCCAAGCACAGTGTTTCCATATGGGGGTGCTGTATGGTGAACTGCGCCTTTCTCATATCACAACTGTACCCGGATTTTTGTTGTCCCTCCGCCCAGCCTGGGTAGGGGGGCGGGGCAGGAGGGGCAGCTGCCCCAAGCACAGCGTTTCCATATGGGGGTGCTGTATGGTGAACTGCGCCTTTCTCATATCACAACTGTACCCAGATTTTTGTTGTCCCTCCGCCCAGCCTGGGTAGGGGGCGGGGCAGGAGGGGCAGCTGCCACAAGCACAGTGTTTCCATATGGGGGTGCTGTATGGTGAACTGCGCCTTTCTCATATCACAACTGTACCCGGATTTTTGTTGTCCCTCCGCCCAGCCTGGGTAGGGGGCGGGGCAGGAGGGGCAGCTGCCCCAAGCACAGCGTTTCCATATGGGGGTGCTGTATGGTGAACTGCGCCTTTCTCATATCACAACTGTGCCCTTCTTTTTGTTGTCCCTCCGGCCAGCCTGGGGAGGGGGCGGGGTCAGGAGGGGCAGCTGCCCCAGGCGCAGTGTTTTCATGTGGGGGTGCTGTATGGTGAGCTGCGCGTTTCAGGTATCACAACTGTGCCCTGCTTTTTGTTGTCCCTCCAGCCAGCCTGGGGTGGGGCAGGAGGGGCAGCTGGGGGGTCAACTTGCTCTCTCCTCCTATCTGCGTGCTCAATGCAGCACACCTAGGTGGCTACTTGTGCTGCTTCTCCCTCTCTGTCTGAGCAATACTTCATTGGAAAAAAAAATTATATGTTTTTCTGATGTATTAATGAATATGGAGCAGCATTTATTTTGTGTAGATTTATATGCCTGGAGTCCAGAATTAGAATTCTCTATAGATACAACATGTCAATGTGATGTACATTACTCACCTGGCTTTATAAGTGAATCGGTGTTATTAGTCTTGTGTGTGCTCCTCATGCTGCTGATTCATCTCCTGGCATTAGACCATGCCAAGCTGATAATACACCCCGGGCCCTAAGATTTCCTGCTGGTCACATGATCTGTGTGCTGAGGCTGTCCTCATCCTCCATAGCCCTGAGCTGCACACAGATCTCTGGCTGTCTGGAGGCGCACACCAATCCAGGGGGCAGTGACGGCGCACGAAAACCGGAAGATTTTTCTGTGCAATTTAAGATCATCAAAGATTGTAGCAGCTCCAGAATCCACTCCACACAGGGGATGCAGACAACATATGGACCAGACACTGGCAGCTCCGGTATGTCATTCTGTTATGTAGGCTGGCCATAGATGGGATGACATATCACCAAAAATGATTTAGTATGCTTTGTAATTGGTGGGGCCACCGTTCCTTAGCAGCTCTTCTTTACCTTTTGCCTTTTTGATGGTGTCCGTGGCAGGAACAGTGGCCCATCATTGGTATCAATGGATGGAATTAGGCCCTATCGTTGACGTCAATGGAAGGAATTGTGCCCTTTTGATGATGTCAGTGGGAGGAATAATACCCATTGTTGGTGTCAGTGGGAGGAATTGTGTCCCATCATTGGTGTCAATGGATTGGTGTCAGTGGGAGGAATAGTACCCATTGTTGGTGGTAGTGGATGTAATGGTGCCCCATTATTGGTATCGGTGGAGGGAATGGTACCCATTGTTGGTGTAAGTGAGAGGAATAGTGTCCCATCATTGGTGTTAATGGAAGAAATTGTCCCTTATCGTTGGTGTCAGTGGGAGGAATAGTGGCCAATCATTGGTGTTAATGGAAGAAATTGTGCCCCATCATTGGTGTCAGTGGGAGGAATAGTACCCATTGTTGGTGGTAGCGGATTGAATGGTGCCCCATTATTGGTATCGGAGGAGGGAATGGTACCCATTGTTGGTGTCAGTGGATGGAATGGTGCCCCAAGGGCCGGATAAAGGCAAGCAAAAGGGCCGCAGTTTAGAGACCACTGGTATAGAGATTGATTGGGATAGAAACAACAAAAAAGGAAAATGTCTTTTAAACAGAATGACCCCAGGACGTTCGAGACCTAGAGTAATTCTCGCATTATGGGTCTCTGGGTACTGAGCCGTAGCTCCTCCCTCCCCCACCTCCCCGCCCTTCCTTCCCCACTTTGTTTCATCCCTTCTATTTCTTTATTTCTTCTATTCTTTCCACTTTTCTTGCTATTGGGTTTAGAATTAAACCTTTTAGGTTAGGTTAATGTGTGTTCATTTAAAAGAGATCATTGTCAGTTCGTACTCTCTGGTGAGATGCTCGCATGATCGGAGGAGTTGGGCTCCCCCCCGATAGCTGGATGGGGAGCAGGCTCTTCCGGGCGGGTGGATCACCCGAGACGGCCTGGGAATGGAGAAGAACTTCAAGTCCTTGACATGGTGGACCTGGGCAGGGTTTATTGTCCTGTTAACACGATTCAGTCCACATTTGAAGATCCTTCTGGATATTGTAGATGTTAAGATAGGACTCTTATGTGCCTTGGCATAAGGAATATATGATTCCCAAATTCTGTTTTAATAACTGTACAATGAAAAGTCGAGATTGTTATATTCTTGTATTGAAAACTTTAATAAAAATCATTGAAACATAAACAACAAACTTTAAAGGCCGAGTACTTTGAAGTGAGGTAACACACAATTATATTACAATAGAAATTGTATTACATCATTGAATTAAAAGAGCTCATTGGTCTTAAAGCACCACCCAAAGTAATTACAATAATACAGTGCACACATTGTAACGCACCATACGGGTATCAAGTATGCTACAAAAGTTGATGCTGATATCCAGAGTTGATGCTGATGATACCTTGGTGGTTAAAACTGACACGTTTTGCTTTATCAGGGAAACCTTGAAAGCATCACAGTGGAGCTACATGCCAAGCTTGCATAGATTTCTCTACCTAAGGTGGTAACTCATGTATGGCATACCCACCAACCCCCAACATATCAAGTAAGGGGCGGCGTCACATTCATCGGACCATCCAGAGCAGGGACAAAGGCCACTACCAGCCGGTCCACAACAACGATATGTCAAAAGGCACAACAGAAGTGGCGGCGAGCACCATCCACAGCGGCATCCGCTGCAGTCTATGCAAGCTTGACATGCAACTCTACTGTGATACTTTTGGTGGTTTCCCTGATGAAACAGCTGTTTTCTGTGAAACACGGCAGTTTTAACCACCAAGATAAATCGGCATCAACTCTGGATATCAGCATCAACGTTTGTAACTTACTTGATACCCGTATGGTGTTTTTATGATGTTTGCACTGTATTATTATAATTACTTTGGGTGGTCCTTTAACCACTTCCTGCCCAGCCTGTTGTCAAATGATGGCTGGGTAGGACATTTGTTGTTCCGGGCGGACGTCGTATGACGTCCTGCTGGAACGCGCCACCGGACACAGCCAATGAATGCTTAGTGTACAGATACCGTGTGATCGTTGTGACTAATCACAACCGATCACATGATAATTGTACACAATGAAAGGCTTCCTATCAGGTTTTTCATTATTTACAACTGTGTTGCTAGCTGTGATTGGTCACAGTGATCACATGGTACAGACTGGGCCAGTCACAGCTAATCACAATAGTAAACACTGAATTGGTTTCATTCAGTAAAAATGGTTGCTTATACCAGTGAAATTCACTGGTATAAGCAATCATAAAAAAATCCTGATCGCTTCCCCAGAGTTTGTATTTGTACTGTCCTGGTGTTTTGGGCCTCAAGAAATGACATGAGTACATCAGGATTGATCAATTTTCAGATATATACCATAGTTTGTGGACTCTATAACTTTCCTACAGACTAAATAATATACACCGATTGGGATTTTTTTTTTTACCAAAGAAATGCAGCAGAATACATTTTGGCCTAAATTTTTGAAGAAAGATTATTTGCAAAATTTTATAAAAATGTGAATGTCAAGAAAAATCTTTTTTTTTTTTTTTTTTAAATTTTCAGTCTTATTTTTTTTTGTTTTATTCAGCAAAAATAAAAAACTCAGTGGCGATTAAATACCACCAAAAGAAAGTTCTATTTGTGTGAACAAAATTATAAAAATTTCTTGTGGGTACAGTGCTGCATGACCGCGCAATTGTCATTCAAAGTGTGACAGCGCTGAAAGCTGGAAAAAAGCTGGAATTTGGCCTGGCAGGAAGAGGGTGAAAGTGCCCAGTATTGATGTGGTTAAGAGCAATGAGCTCTTTTAATTCAATTATGTAATAACCTTTCTTTTTTAACATAATTGTGTTGCCTCACTTCAAAGTACCCGGCCTTTAAAATCGCTTTTTGTTGTTTAAAGGTCATTTACCTTTTTCGTTGTTTCCTTGGTATTTTTGGGGATGTGGCTGTGTACGTCTGTTTAGAACAGTGGTTCTCAACCTGGGGGCTCGGGACCCCCTCGGGGGTCAAATGACGATTAGCCAGGGGTCACTGAATCCTGGGCTGTTCCTGAAGCCCGCATCGCTCTACCAGCCTTCTTGCGGCCGCCCAACAGGGCTGTCCCGGGAGCCCACGGCCTCCCACTCAGCCTCTTCACAGCCGCCCATTCAGTTCACAGTATGGCTGGGGGGCAGAGACTAGAGGTCAGCTGACTGGTCAGGAATGTGAAGTGGGAGGGGCTGGGGGAGACCCTATCTCCTGATTTCGGCATAGGTGTCACTGCTACGAGACACTACAAAGTTGGAGACACCGTGAATCCGGAGACACAGTGAGTAACACTACCTGTGCTTATAGTTGCCATTAAAAGTCCCCACTACAGTTCTCAGATCAGCAGAGGACCTTGATCAAGAGCACCTAACTCCCCCCAGCACTGCCACCCATCCCATTCCCCTCCACCCAACAAGGAGTAAAGTCTCGTACACACGGCCGTTTTTCTCGGCAATAAAACTGCTGGGAGAGCTTTTTGCCGAGAAAACCGGTCGTGTGTATGGCTTCTCGTGGGGGAAAACTGCCGGGAACCTCGACGAGAAAAATAGAGAACCTGCTCTCTATTTTCTCTTTGGGATTCTCATCGGCCTATTTCCAGACGAGAAAACCGTGCATGTGTACGAGGCTTACGAGAAGGAATAAAAATGGAGAATACATGGAAGGGAGAGGAAAAGAGGGGGAGGAACAAAAAAGGGAGAGAAAGAATAAGAGAAAGAACAAGAAAGACGGCTAGAGAGAGGGATGGGGGGGGGGGGGGGAAACAAGAAATTAGGATAGAGAGAGATAAAGGGGAAAGAAAGGAGAACAAAGATTAAAGAATGTTACATCCTAAAATGTACCATAAGGGGTTTTAATACTGTACAAGTGGAAGAGACTCAGGGAGCGCTAAATATCCGTGGGTTAGGGGCGAAAATTACTTGTCTTGACTTGGGTGCCGACAACCCACGCTACGAAAATTATTTTACTGTTAAAATTTTCCAAGTTGCGGGGACCCTTATAAAGGGGTCACGGCACTAGAAAGGCTGAGGACCACTGATTTAGAAGATGTGGTATGATGCCCCTTACGTTGATTAGGATAGAATTTAGGTACAGTAAGTCCTTATATTGGTGATGGTAGCTCTAAAGTTGATTGTACATTCAGATTGTATGGGTGAGCCTAAGCAGCTTCTCCGATGGCTCCGATCTTCATCCAAGACTGAAGGTGGTGCCATAGATTTGGCCATCTATGACCACTTTAAGGCTCGCCATACACTATAGGGTTAGTGTATGGCTATATTGTACAATCTCTGTTTGAGGGGCTCCTTGGATTGCATAGTTTTGGTAAATGTAAACGTTAAACAATATGTTTGTACAACCTCCTCTCCATCTGACCTCAACTATGGGTAGTGCAAGGGCCTGCCTGATTTCTTACTAATTGATTCATTTTTTTCGGTTGGTCCTCCTATTACTTTGTTTTGGTAACTCTAATGCCGCGTACACACGACCGTTTTTAATGTCATTGAAAAAAAAACGGCATTTTTCTCGATGTGATTTTTCGTGTTTCCTCTCAAGCCTGCCTTGCCTACACACTATCGTGGAAAAAAATGTTCGAGTAAAGCACGGTGACGTGCAACACATACGACGGCACTATAAAGGGGAAGTTCCATTCGGATTTGGCGCCACCCTTCATGTTGGTAAAGTTTGTTGAGCGACGATTCGCGCTTTTCAGCCTCGTGCTTTTCAGTCCGTTACAGCGTGACGAATGTGCTATCTCCATTACGAACGCTAGTTTTACCAGAACGAGCGCTCCCGTCTCATACTTGATTCTGAGCATGCGCATTTTTTTCACGTCGTTAAAGCATACACACGGCCGTTTTTCATGATGAGAAAAACGACGATGTAAAAAACAACGTGAAAAATTGGAGCATGTTCCAATTTTTCTCATCGGGAAAACTGCTGGAAAGCCCACACACGCTCATTTTTAATGACCATTTAAAAAAATGACATTTTTCTCGTCATTAAAAACGGTCGTGTGTACGCGGCATTAGGCCCCTTTCAAGTCAAGTCAAGCTTTATTGTCATTCTACTACACGTAAAGACATACAGTAGAACGAAATGTCGTATCTCACAGGGCCACGGTGCTACATACAAACTAAACATAATTATAAATAAATATACAAAGAATAAAAACACAGTAAAGAACCAAAAAAAAAATATTATAAACCTATACACATCTGGGAACTACCGTATATACTCGAGTATAAGCCGAGTTTTTCAGCATATTTTTTTGTGCTGAAAATGCCCCCCTCGGCTTATACTCGAGTCACCTTTTTGCGCCTGATCTCCCGGACTTTGGGGACCCGGTACCGGCCAGCCGTAGGTCCCCTGGACCCCAAGCTTGGCACACATGTAGGCCCCACTCTTTCTCTACAAGTGTGCAAAGGTTGATGTCCGGGGGACCTACGGCCGGGGAGCACTGATTTTTTCAAAGCCGGGCACCCCTTCCATAGACTTCCATGTTAAACGGTCATTTCTCCGGTGACTTTGGGAACCCGGTACCGGCCGTTCGTAGGTCCCCTGGACCCGAAACTTGGCACACATGTAGCCCAATTTCTCTTCAAGTGTGCAAAGTTTGTTGTCTGGGAGACCTACGGCCGGGGAGCGCTGATTTTTCAAATCCAGGCACCCCTTCCATAGGCTCCCATGTTAAACGCCAGTCTAGGCATGGGCACAATGAGGCATGCAGATGGACACCCTAGGCTTATACTCGAGTCAATAGGTTTTCCCAGTTTTTTGCGGTAAAATTAGGTGCCTCGGCTTATATTCGGGTCGGCTTATACTCAAGTATATATGGTACGTAACAGTACGGGCGGACTGTTCAGGTCCGCCTGTCAGTTTTTTAGGCGGACCTGAACGGGCGCTCCATTGAGGTCTATGGAGCGACGGATGTTAGCGGTGACATGTCCGCTGACATCCGACCCGCTCCGATCCGCCAAAGTGTGACGGATGGAAATCCTATTTTCCATCCGTCTGGCGGATCGGATGAAAACGGACTCTACGGTCCATCTTCATCCGATCCGCCATAGAGGAGAGCGGCGCTCTGACAGGTTGGTCCCTGCACAGTGTGCCGAGACAGGCCTGTCATCTGCCTGCTCAGCGGGGATCGACGGAGTGATCCCTGCTGAGCATAGCGGAGTCTGTACACGGACACGTCTGTGTGAAAGGGTCCTAAAGCAGATTTTACATCAATTGTACAATCAGATCGTATGGTGCAGGGGTCTCCAAACTTTCTAAGCAAATGTCTTGTCCTTCAGGCTTTAGGGGGGCCGGACTGAGGCTAGTGGAAGTAGAAAATGTCCCAGCATCAATGCCCTTTCATTGGTTTTAATGGGAGGAATTGTTGATATCAATGAGAAGAATAGAGCTCCATCATTGGTGTCAGTTGGTGGAATGGTGCCCCAAGGGCCACAGTTTGGAGACCACTGGTATAGTGTAGGGCCAGCTTTAAAAACGTTCTCTGTTTCTTTTAAGTGTTTTTTTTTTTTTTTTTTTAACTGGCAGTTATCAGTACAATTGGCAGAAGCTGATGAAAGGCACACTCCGCACCCACCAGCTATGCACTTCCGTGTAGTAAAATGGTATCCAAATCACCCCAGTATGGAAATTGCCTTCTTGGAATAGGCAAATGAGCCCGGGACAGCACACCTGTCCTTTATTCCTGGACAGTGTTCTCATGTCGTCACACACAATAATTACTCCTTAATATATTCCACCTGTCAGTAGATGTAGATGATTCAAGTGATAAGAATCTCAGGGAATTATTGATACATTGTTGCATCTCATTGTGTGTACTCGTCATCGTCAATAACTGCTAATAAACATCCCTTCCATGAGAACTTCGAGCGACACGTGACACCAAGATGAACTCGATGTGACATGTGTCTGTGTGTGAGCTCAGATCCTCCACACCACTTGTGACTGTCCGGGTTACAATTCTAATAACGTTACTTGCTGGCCACCTGATCTTGTTGGCTGAATTCCATCCTGACATCCAGCAATGGAGTGTGGGGGCTCCTAGGACTCATGGAGAGATTCATGCATTGCATTATGGGATATGAAGAGAGTGCTGGAGTTCAGAGTTGATAATCGCATACTGCAAATCAGTGATGGTCAAATGACCTTCTATAGGGGGCCTTAGTTGTGGCCCCTCACGTTACCATGGGGCCACACGCATAGGTGTGCGCAGCCTATTGCATTAGGCGGGTGTGCACCCCAAAGCTCAAACATACATGCATGTGTGTAAATATATATAGGGCCGCAGGGCAATGGACAGTGTCAGTAGGGCAGAAGTTGGTGTCGGTAGTTAATTTTTTATTACTTTTTTTTATTTTTTTATTTTTTTTAATATATATATATATTTTTTTCTGAGCCCCATTGGGGGGCTTTGGTGAAATATCAGGAGTCTAAACAGACCCATGATGTCTCACTTTAGAGAAAAATAAAGGGACTGAGGACAGAGATTCCCTAGTCCCTTTTCCTTGCAGCCAAGCAGCAGGGGAAATCTGCTAAGTACAGGGTGATTAGGGTGTGCCCAGGCACACCTGGCACACCCTGTGCGCACGCCTATGGCCACACGTAATGTTCAGTATATGTAATGCCACAGAAGACTGTTGGAGACTATGGACCTCCTTCAGGGGATGGTGATACAGAAGACTGTTAGAGACGGTTGGACCTCTTTCAGGAGATGGTGGTTAAAAAGACTGTTAGACTGTGGACATCCATCAGAAGATGGTGTCATAGAAGATTATAATGCCTTGTACACACGACCGGTTTTCCTGTCGAAATAAACTCGGATGGTTTTTCCGACGGAATTTCCCTCAAGCTGTCTTGAATACACACGGTCACACCAAATTCCGACCGCCAAGAGCGCGGTGACGTATAACACTACGACGAGCCAGAGAAAAATGAAGTTCAATGCTTCCGAGCATGCGTCGACTTGATTCTGAGCATGCGTGGTTTTTAGTACGTCGGAATTGCATACAGACGAACGGGGAAAAAAAGAGAACATGTTCTCTAATTCCATCGGAAATTTCCGATGGGGCATACACACGGTCAGAATATCCGATGAAAAACTCCCATCGGAAATTCGGACCATGTGTACCCGGCATTAGAGTCATTGTTCAGAAGATGGTATTACAGAAGACTGTTTAGAGACACGATGGAGATACAGAAAACTGTTGGAGGCTGTGGATGTTCTTCAAGTGTTTGAGATAACTGGCAATGAGTCTTTCCTATCGCTGTGGAGGAATGTTGGCCCACTCTTCTTTGCAGAAATGTTTTAATTCAGCCACATTTGAGGGTTATAGTGCAGCAGGTTGGCATGGCTGCGCAAATCGCCGTAGCCATACGTCGGACACTTTTAAGAGCTCTAGGGGGCACGTGCGCGCCGCCGGAGCTGATGCGCGTGGCCGGCAGCCGCGATGTCAACCGGCGACCCGCGTTCACTCCTCAGAGAGCCAGAACGGGGATCTGTCAATGTAAACAGACAGATCCTCGTTCTGTCAGGGAAGTAGAGAGAGCTCTGCTCTTCCTAGTAATCAGGAACAGCAATCTCTCTCTACTCCCAGTCAGTCAGTCGTCCCGCCCCCCCCCCCGCCCCGCAGTTGAACATCTCCCTAGGGAACACTTAACCCCTTGATCGCCCCCTAGTGTTAACCCCTTCCTTGCCAATGACATTTATACAGTAATCCGTAACTATGTTTATCTCTGATCGCTGTATAAATGTCAATGGTCCCAAAAAATTGTCCGATCTGTCCGCCATAATGTTGCAGCCCCACTAAAAATCACTGATCACCACCAATACTAGTAAAAAAAAGAAAAAAGAAAAATAATAAAAATGCCATAAATCTATCCACTATTTTGTAGATGCTATAACTTATCCGCAAACCGATCATCAATATAGACTTATTGCAATTTTTTCTTTTCTTTTACCAAAAGAATACATATTTACCTAAACTGATGATGAAGTAATTTTTTATATTTATTTAGTAAAAAGTAAAAAATTTTTTTTTTTTTCAAAATTGACGCTCTTTTTTTGTTTATAGCGCAAAAAATAAAAACCGCAGAGGTGATCAAATGCCACCAAAAGAAAGCTCTATTTGTGGGAAAAAAAAGAACATCCATTTTGTTTGGGTACAGTGCCACACAGTCACGCTCTCGTCTGTTAAAGCAACGCAGCGCCGTATCGCAAAAAATGGCCCGGTCATTAAGGAGGCAAATCCTTTCAGTCCTTAACCACTTAAGCCCGGGACCAATATGCAGCATAAAGACCAGGCCCCTTTTTGCGATTCGGCACTGCGTCGCTTTAACTGACAATTGCGCGGTCGTGCGACGTGGCTCCCAAACAAAATTGACGTCCTTTTTTTCCCACAAATAGAGCTTTCTTTTGGTGGTATTTGAACACCTCTGCGGTTTTTATTTTTTGCGCTAAATAGAGTGACAATTTTGAAAAAAAAAACCAATATTTTTTACTTTTTGCTATAATAAATATCCCCCAAAAATATATTAAAAAATGTTTTTTTCCTCAGTTTAGGCCGACACGTATTTTTCTACATATTTTTGGGGAAAAAAAACGCAATCGGCGTTTATTGATTGGTTTGCGCAAAAGTTATAGCGTTTACAAAATAGGGGGTAGTTTTATGGCATTTATAATAATTTTTTTTTTTTTTACTAGTAATGTCGGCGATCAGCGATTTTTTTTTTCATGACTGCAACATTATGGCGGACACATCGGACACTTTTGACACATTTTTGGGACCATTGTAATTTTTACAGCGATCAGTGCAATAAAAATGCACTGATTACTGTAAAAATTACACTGGCAGTGAAGGGGTTAAGTATGCCTAAGGGAGTGATTCTCACTGTTAGGGGGCGTGGCTACGAGTGACACGTCACCGATCTCCGCTCTGATTACACAAAGCGGAGATCGGTGACAGTGTCAGTAGGCGAGCGGGGAGATGTTGTGTTTACACGAACATCTCCCCGCTCCATCCCTCCGTGAGACGATCGTGGGGATCCCCGCGGCGATCGAGTCCGCGGGACCCGCGGTCCGACTCACGGGGACCGACCACACAGCAGGCAGTTAAAGGGGATGTACAGGTACGTGATTGTGCCTGTACGAGCCATTCTGCCGACGTATATATGCCGTGAGCGGTCGTTAAAGGGTTAAAGTGATTGTAAAGCTTCGAGTTAAAAAAAAAAAAAAAAGAAACATGTCATACTTGTCTCCACTGTGCAGTTCGTTTTGCACAGTGTGGCCCCGATCCTCGACTTCTGGGGTCCCCCGGCGGCTCCTCCCAGCATCAGATAACCCCCTAGGAGAAGTGCTCTTCCGGGGGGGATTACCTTGCGGGGGCTCTCCCGAATTTCATCATTCGGCATCCATAGACGCCGAATGTAGGACTTGGCCGCGCCCCCCCCTGTCGCCCGCGTCATTGGATTGACAGCAGCGGGAGCCAATGGCTCATATGCCACATGGGCCACCCCCCGTATTGCACAGGCTCCCCTGTATCGCAGTGAGTAATTTTGGATACAAGGTTCATCATCCGTCAGTCCATGCAGCTTGTAATAAAGCCACATTTCGTGTTATCGGCTGTGGCGGTGTCAGTTGATACTGGGATCCCTGTAGCCTATAGAAACCTTCAACAAATATTTAATAAACAATGAGCAATGTAATATCGCCAGCACAGCCAACTGATATCTGGCTCGCCGGCTTATGTGTATAGAGACCGGTCACAGGTCATTGTAGAATAATAATATAGATAACAATAGAATGATACAATGTATTTCCATTTTTTTTGTTTTTTCGTTTTCTATGGAAGCTCCTCCATTCTAATCATTTTAATTTGACAGTTCTTCAAAATTCTGTTTGCTTTGACATCCGATGTTAGAATGAATGGAATTTTCCTGAAGGAAATCGCATTCACTGTTTGAAACTTGTTCGTTCAAGAGAAATTTTCCATCCCGCTTCTTGGAATTTTCTCGTCGCCACAGTTCTAAACGAACATCCAATTGACCCTACTAATGATAAGAAAATCCAACGAGCCTCCCCTATTCTCTTACTTCCTCTTGTCCTCGATTCGTTTCTCCTTCCCCCTCTCTTTCTTCTTTCATTTCTCTCTTTTCTATTTCTCAGCTGATTAATCTAGGCACCTTTCACAATTGACAGGACCCTTTTTTTTTGCTCCCGATTTTACCTAGTTGCTAACCCCGCAGGAGGATAAAAAAGGGGAGCAAAAAAGGATCCTCCCACCGTTTTAGGAAACCTCACACAGGTCTTTTACCTGCCAAACATTCCTAGGCTAATATGCCCTGGGCCTTCCTTGTGATATTTCCTTAGGCTTGGTTGGTTCACACTTGTGTGGGTGGTTCCTGCTGCTGGTCTACACCTGTCCCTGCAGCCGCAACCACCCCCACAGAAAAACACCAGGAGATGCATGCGGGGTGCCATAATCCCTAATGGCACCCGCACGCACTGAAAATCGCAGCAGCCGCTTTCCGCACTGGGAACCACCCTGCACTTGTGGTTTCCTATTTTATAAATGGAGCAGAGATCTTTTTCCCTGCATTTTCCAGGAGGCACTGCAGCCAATAAAAATGAATGGCAAAATGAGGCTCGGAGAGCCGCACAAGTGTGAACAGGGCCTTAGCCGTTTTACCTGGTTACAACATCTTTGGGCTAAAATTAATACACTAGACTCCAATATCCGATGGGACCTAGGTGCTAAACTTGGAACCCCGCTCAAAGCCAGGGAAGCGACTCCCGCAGTCATCGGGTAAAGAGCGTGTAGGCTGCCAAAGGAGCTCATCCAAAGCGACGTATATACAGGGTTAGAGATGCGCCACATTCCCGACCAGCCAGAGTGGTATGAACATGAAAAGGGCCTCACGGGTCTCTACCAGAAGCCATGCCCTCTAACACGTTTCTAACAACGTATTTTAAAAAATACAATGACAAAGGCTTGGTGTTTATGGCAGATATTTAATCTAAGAGAAATTCCCAAAGCATGGTCTATTGCGGGCATTCAGCACAGGAGGTTGGAAACCACTTCCATAAATTAATGCATGGTAAAGGTCACGGGCTCCCTGGTAAACATCAACGGAGAATACATGTATGAAGAGTGTAGAACAGCAACATCCTGCTCAACCCCCCCCCCCCTCCACACACAGTTTTTATTTTTACATAGAGGTAAACCTCAATGCGGAAAAATAGAAGGATGTTGGCTCAGTGGGAGTTGGGGGTAGGAAAGAGCGGAAGTGGATATGAAAGGACAAAAGGCTAGAAAGGAAGAACAGGGGGGAGAAAGGAAGAAAGGGGTCCCCAAAGGGCCTGAGAGTTTGGGCGCCGTTCTGTGTTGAGCGTCAGCTGGAAGATTAGATTCAGTAGGACTGGAATTCTGGCGTCGATTTTTCACTCGATCCAATATAGTACCAAGTATTTCTGAATCTCTCCTCCTAGTGACGGAGTGGCAGGGTGAGGTCCTCCAATCACATTAGATTAAATTGTACGAACCATTGGCTTATAGTTGAGGGTTTCTTCTAGAGGCCTGGAAAACATGCACTGGCCACATTAACTAAATAGACCAGCAATCCTTTTTTTGTACAATTTCACAGGGAGAGGTGTTATATGGAACAGGTAAGTCATTTGGTTGGTGCCTAGGTGTGAGTCTGTAAGTTTAAAGCCTTGTACTTAAGGTCGGACTTCAAACAAACTTTTCCGTGGATTTTTGTCCGAAGGGAGTTGGCCTGGCACACCCATAGCATACACACGCTCTGACTTTTCTGCAAACTTTCCCAAAACTTTCCCAACATCACGTGGTTTTTCTGCTCTTTTCTGCTCTTTACCGCCACCCTTTGGTCAACTTCTGCTATTGTTGGTTGATTTTAACATTGGTTCTGGGCATGCGTATTTGTACCTCGGACAAAAGTCCGATGGATTTCTGTACACACGATAGGACTTTGCACCATCGGACTTTTGTTGCCGAAATGTTTGTCCGTTTGCAGAGCGAACTTTTGTCCGATGAAAACTGAAAAAGTTTGTCCGATGAAGCGTACACCCGGTCGGATTTTTTGAAAAACTTGCTCATTTTGAAGTTTGTTGGCAAAAAGTCAGACCGTGTATACGGGGCTTTAGACTGATGACTGTCCTTGAGTTTGGAACAAAGCCATAATTCAAGCGTGCCGCTATGTACTGCTCCAGCACATGGAAGAAAAGTTAGAATATATATTTATGGAGGATATCGGGTATTATGTACTACCTGTCTAATATTTTAATGACTTGACGCCCATTTTGTAAATGGCCTGGATTTCAAGTGGTCAAAACAAGCTCAAGGATGCAGCTTGGAAAGAGAAAGAAGTGTGAAAGTGACTTAAGCCCTGTACACACGATCAGATTTCCTATGGTTTTTAAACCGATGGATTTTTCCATCAGAAAACTGATGAAGCTGACTTCCATCAGTCTTGCCTACACACCATCAGTCCAAAAAACCGACCGTTCCAAACGCAGTGACGTAAAACACTCTGATGAGCCAAGAAAAATGAAGTTCAATGCTTCTGAGCATGCGTCGACTTGATTCTGAGCATGCGTGGGTTTTTTATCCGATGAAGTTCCTCACAGACGATAGTAATTTGCTATCGGTTTTTTAACCATCGGATAAATTTAAAACATGTTCTATTTTTAAACACCGATGGAAAAAAGACCGATGGGGCCCATACACGATCGGTTTGTCCGATGAAAAAAGTCCACCGTACTGTTTTCATCGGTAAAACCTATCATGTGTACAGGGCTTAACTGTAGTTGAGAATTCTTTAACAGATTCAGATCCTGGCCGAGTCCGTTTTGCAGTGTTATGCCTTGTAAACACGAGCGGAATTTCCGTTGGAATAAACTCCGACGGGTTTTTCTGACGGAATTCCGCTCAAGCTGTCTTGCATACACACGGTCACACTAAAATCCGACTGTCAAAATCCGACCGTGATGTAAAACACTATGACGAGCCGAGAAAATTAAGTTCTATGCTTCCGAGCATGCATGGTTTTTATTCCGTCCGGAATTGCATCCAGACGAACGGAAATTCCGATACAAATTTTTTTCCTTGGAAAAATTGAGAACATGTTCTCTATCTAATTCCGTCTGAATTTCCGACGGAAAAAGTCAGATGGGGCTTACACACGGTCAGAATATCCGATGAAAAAATTCCGTCTGACCTTTTTCATCGGAAATTCCGAGCGTGTGTACGTGGCATTAGAGGATGTACAGCCTTCCGGTTTCGGAGGAGTGTAGACAAGCTTCTTTTGCAGAGGAGAAAGTGTCACAAGTCTGGCTAAAATTCCAACAAATCCACAATCGGAGTGGAGAGAGATGGAACAGAAGACATTTTTGGGTTCCTGAATATGGAATGGATCACCTTCAAAGTTGGTAAATTTTACCTTGAGATGAGAGTGAATTCGGCCACCACCAAAAGCCGTTCAGCAGAATAGAAATAGAGGTTTGTTCCATGTCTATCCAGGATCTCAAGTGCGATGCTATGTGATACCTGACTGGGTCCAGGAACCCAATTACTCCCTTTACGCTGTGGATATCTAAGACCTGAGCTGGTACATCTGTTTTTCTTGCCACCCCATACAAAGTTGAAACCTAGCCTGGTTTGGGAAGAGAAGTTAGAAAGTGACTTCGTTGAGAGATCCTTAACAGATCTAAATTCTGGCCGAGTCTTTTAAAATGTTTTGAAGGGTGTAAAACCTTCCAGTCTCGGAGAAGTGTACACATGCATCTTTTGTGGAGGACTGTCAAGACAAGATCTGGCAGGCCCAGCTGAAAAGCCTGGGATCCCAAGATGGGAGTGAGGGGAGATGGAATAGAAGAAATTTTAAGGCTTCTGGATATGTTTTTGGTCGCCTTCAGATTGAGTGAACTTTAACTTGAGATGCAAATGAGGATGGCAACAATGGAAGGCCCTTCAGCATTATAGGGGTAGAGCACATGTGTCAAACACAAGGCCCACGGGCCGAATCTGGCCCTCCAGGCCATTTCATGTGGTAAATGGTAAGGGAATACTGCGCTAATGTGAAAGATGAGAAAACTGCTAATTAAAGCCTAGCTGCGACACAAACAAAAACATGTGAAACCATGCCCAACAAAATTTAAATACAAGAAAAGTTGCGCTAAATATTTAGAAAAGGCCCCTATGACAGTAGCCAAGGACACACGGTGAAATAAGTGACTAAAAAATCAGAGAACAAAAACATATGTGTTCAATAACACCAGCTAACTAAATAACTAGTGGTGATGAGTGTCCAAACTAATTGACAATATAAATGACACCTAGTGAAGGTAACAACCATGAAACATACAGTGTTAATTGAATGGACAAATGCCAATCTCATGAGTATGCCATATATTAGCAAATTGAGAAGCATTAATATAGAGTAAATATTCACTGAAAAATTATAAGCATGGAAACACTGAACAATGATACAATGAATAAACTAAAAATACAAAGTCCATTTCTGATAAGAGAAAAGTTCCAATTCCAAAAGTGTTGAGTGAAGATCGAGGGGGAGTGGAGGAAAAAAGCTAAGAAGAGAAGTGATAAGAATAAGTCCACAGATGCCGTAGGTAAGGTGTCTCACCGTGATGAACGTAAGGATAAGATGGGTACTTTACCAAATAAGGTGGACCTCCACTATGGCGAGGTCAATGGCACCTGCAGATACAGCCCTCTGCGGGGTCTTGAGATGGTTCTTAGGGTGTTACAGCTCCGATATTCAGAGACCTCCTCTACCTCTGATGCCACTGCTCCGTCCGTAGGAAGATGGAATCATCAGGGCCTTTGCAGGAACCGAACGTTCATCTGGTGGTGGTGGAGCACAGGAAAAAAAACAGAAAGGGGAGGACTCGAATAGTGTATCACTTCAAAAATAAAAAATGTATTCCAGATATTCGAAAACGAATGATATACAAAAATAAAATAAAGTTAAAAAGCCGGCATAAAATCCTAGGCGTTCGCCCATGCTTCCGCGGTCACGTGGGAATAGTGACGTCAGTGCGTAGCACCGCCCTGACTAGTTTCGTTGCAAAACTAGTCATGTGGCCCTCTGACCTCTCCTGCAGCTGCAGGAGAGCTCCAGCCCTCCTCTGGTCCTACTCCAGAGGCTTACTTTCTGCTTTCAAGCAATGCATTCAGCTTCTTCCCAGCAGCAGCATAAGGAAAGGGGGGGTGCACTGTGATGTAAAGGAGAGTGGGGGGACTCAACTTCTGATGGTGGGGTGGCTCTTGACATCTAATGTAAGGGGAGGAGATGCGCTGGACATCTAATCTTACAGATACAACCGGCCCTTTCGAGGGCAATCATAATGCTGATGCGGCCCACGATGAGATTGAGTTTGACACCCCTGGCCCGGTAGAGGCTTGCTCCAGGTCTATCCAGGGTCTCAAGAGGGAATGGTTGCATCAATCCATAAACCTGAACCAAGTGGGATGCTATGTGATACCTGACCTGGTATGGGAAGCCAACTCTTCCCTTATGCTTGGGGAAAACCTGAGATGTTAAGGTGGTAGTTAAGTCCATTTGTTTATGTTGTACCTACAGGTAAGCCTAGCATAAGGCTTACCTGTAGGTACTGTGAATATCTTCTAAATGTGCACCGTTTAGGAGATATTTACTTGTATACATAGGCGTGCGCACAGGGTGTGCCAGTTGTGCCCAGGCACACCCTAATCACTCCGTGCAGTGCAGATTCCCCCTGCTGCCCAGTGTCCCCTCCCACAGCATAGCTGGCTTTCCTTCTCTCCCATTGGCTACTGCAGTGGGCACACAGATGATATTTCAGGATGAGTGGGGGAAGGGGTAATGTCATTTACCGGCCCCTTCTCTTTCTTAATGAACACAGTAAGAGATCGGTACCGTGTTTTTGAGCTTTCAGGTGCACACCCTAATGCAACAGGCTGCGCACACCTGTGCTTGTATAGCAGCCGGTGACATCACCGACGACGCATGCTCTTTGAAGGAACAGCATACCCGCATCGTTCCTTCAGACGGAGGAACTAATGTCCATAGTGGAAGCTGCACTGTCGGTCCCCAGTATCGGCTGATCTCAGGACAGGTTGTGAGGGCGGCGCCCATTCCGGACTCATTATGTGCGTGTTATCAGGAGCTGCTGACTCTGCAAGTCTCAGATGTCTTTGCTAAGCCTCTTCCTGGATATGGCAGGTGAATGTTTTGATAAACAGATGTTTCTGTTTCTAGGAACAAAATTCCATGCAGTATCTGTTTTCTGCACGTTGGTCTCTGAACGCTTTCCGGGGATTTTCTTGTAGCACAGGTTCTGTAGAGGGAATGGCAACAAAAGACAATGCAGACCATTCATGTATATTGTACAAAAGGGGGCGGTTAGGCCTGGATCACACCTGTGCTTTTTGCAGAAATGCACTACAGTCCATTTAACATGATTTCCTATGGGACGCGTTCAGATCTATGCTTTTTTTTCAGCCGCTGCGCTTTTGGAAAGGGTCAGGGCCAGTTCACACCACATGCAGTCCTGTGCATTTTTTTTTTTTTTGTGTCAAAAACGCATGGAAAGTAGGTTATATGGTTTCCAATGGCATAGTTCACACCAGTTGCAGAGAAAAAATAGAACATGCTGCATTTTTCCTGCACTGGACAATACATAAACGCACTGGAATGCATCAAAAATGTATCAAAAATACACTGGACCCCAGTACAGTGGGGGAAAAAAACAGATAAAAGAAGAAAAAAAAGCATCCTGAAATGCATCTGAAAACGCCTCAAAAATGCAGCAAATACACAACGGGAGGCATCAAAAACACGTTAAAAATGTGCATGCAGAAACCCATCCGGAACGGATCTGGAGTGCGTTTTTGTGGTGTGAACCGACTCTCTGGGACTTTCTTAAACCCAAAATGGTGAGTTTTTGGTCTAATAGACTTCAACGGAGAAGCGGTAAAAAAGTATGTAGTGCGATTTTGCTGCGTTGGCCAAAAAAAAACAAAAACGCAAAATGTACCAAAAAAGTGAAAAACTTGTCAAAAACGCCTGTGCAAATCGCACTGCAGAAACAGATCAAAACTTAAACTGCATAGGTGTGATCCAGGCCTTAAAAACTTAAATAAATAAATAAATATCCCTTTTAGGTCATTGCAAGGATTTTGGCAAATGTGTGTTCAGATCCTCACCTGCTCCTGCGCTGTAGATATCAAGAGCCCATGCATGGGGGAGGGCCCAGTTTACCTCAATCTGTAAGTACCATTGTAGGACCATAATGATGTGAAGGAGCCCCATAGCAAAAGCATTACAAAGGTCTTCTGCACTATAGTGCTCAGCTGTAGGGAGCCCATACATTTTGAATGGACTACCAGCACACCACAACGTAGGTTTTAATGAACCTGCAGCCTTTTTTTTATTTTGAAATGCAGCACACCACAATGCACAGATGGTTTGCATCTCTGTGTTGTGGTGCACAAAAATGCACGTGCAGCATTGCGTGCTGGCTATCTGCATTGCCGAAAAGCAGTAGTATGAATAGACGCCTGAGCCACAGCTTCTTCTGTTTTCTGTGCATTTATGACGTGTTTTCGGGCATAAGTGTTTTTGTTTGGACCCATTAAAAGCGGGTTACTAGGAAGAAAAGACAGTTGTTAGAAACAAAAAAAAAATGTATGTTGTGCATGTTTTGCTTGCTTTCACACATCCATAAGGGCTAGTTTACACTTGCTTCAAAACAAGGCTTCGGACAGGCTTTGTTAAAGCTCTCTGAACGCCAGTCAAAGCTCCTGTCACTAAATAAAATGGTTCGCTTACAGTCCTGTTTACCCCTTGCTTTTGCTTGGTGCTTCGGTGGGGCTTCGATGAGGCTGAGACTTCTATGGAGGCTTCGATGAGACTTCTATGGAGGCTTTGAAGACTCTTTGGAGCACCACTGAAGCTACATGGGGTATAATTTTTGAAGCCAAAGCAAAAGCAAGGTGTAAACAGGACTGTAAGCTAACCATTTTATTTAGTGATGGGAGCTTTGACTGGCGCTCAGAGAGCTTTAACAAAGCGTGTTCGAAGCCATGTTGAAGCTGAAGCAAGTGTAAATGAGCCCTTAAAGTCTATGGGGCAAAAAATGTGCTTTCCAGCCCCTGTGCGCAAGGAACCCTGGTTGAGAGGCTGTTTTAGATGATCAACACTCACAAATATCTCACCAGGGATAAAGCCAGGGGGATAAAAAAAAGTGAGCACACAAATGTGAAGCACGCAAAAAAGTGCACAAGATATGCACATGGTCCTCCTTCAAAGAGAAAGGATCCTGGACTTGATCCCCTCAGGGCACAAGGCTCCTGAGAGGGACTGGGGCACTCGTGGTCCAACAAGGCAGACCCCTTTCTTTGGGAGGCCTGCTGAAGCCAAGACTTTCAGGGCAAGTCAGAGGACCTACACCCTACTAGTCAGGGGTGAGTAAAGTGCATACAAGTACCTGCTGCACTAAAAAGTGCAAGTGACATACAACAGATTAAAAATGGGAGTGGGAAGTGGATAAGTGCTTCAAAAGTACCAATGTGCTAGACAATTTTGTGGCAGAATAAAAAATTCCTCCGGTCCTAGCCAAAAGGCCCAGCCCTGAGGGCAGTTAAGAAAAGCGCATGCAATGGTGCAGTGATATTGGTGCCATAGAACTCTAGTGAGCTCCCCCACCGTGAGAATTTGACAATCCTGGACTGCCACTCCAGCGGCACATACACCGCGGGCTTCTCTCAGCCCGGCCCCAGACCAGAGCAGCACCATCCCTACCAGGAAGGCATTAGAACTTGCCTTCATCCAGGGACAAGTCTGGTACACCAGGCCAGAATCGGCCTGGGAGAAAAAAGGGATGCTCCTAGTGCAGTAAAGCCAAAGGATAACAGGGGATGCCATATAGCATGTGTAGCGCCCTCCTCACTCCCCTCTTGTTCTTCAGCTCGTCTTCTCTCTTGTCTAGGGGTACCTCAGAGGGGAAGGGAGCGGGGACACCACGCCAAGCCTTCACCATAGGTGTCAGTGTGGTATAAGCAAAGTTCTTTTACCTTCGGGTCAGTGCTGTGCACCTGGAGCCTCCACCGAGAGTTACCTTGAACAATGTCTGTCGGGAAATGAGCCCCACACCATTAAAGTCCAACACTCCTTTATTCTTCTCGAATGAACACAATCAGTTGAACTCCCTTATAGAAACAGAACAGAAAAGGAGGTGTGGATGCAAGTAGGCCCAGACACAATGTGTTCTCCACTTTCCTCCCTGAAAGTGGGTTGCGGTCTCCGAGCGAGGGGGGAATTTCCTTCCTGGCGGTCTCCGATGAGAGGCTCACCCGTCACTGGCAATATGCTGCACCAGGTCTTCAAGTGAGGAGCTCCCCCCGGTCCATTACGCCTTCCGGATTCGGGTTCCCAATCCCATGGGTTCCCTAGGATCTCCTTCCCTTGCGGAACTCAGTGTTGGGCACTGAGCTCCAGACCTCCATCCGAGTACCTCGCCCCAGGCCAAAGGTGCCTGGGATGGAACACGACCTCCGAACGTCCTCTAGGCCTAGGCCCGCCTAGAGGACCGACACAAACCACTGCCCACAGGCTGAAGGTGCCTGGGACTCGACCCCGTGACAAAGATGGCCGGCCCCTTTATACCCTCTCCCAGCAAGCAGGGCGGGTTCCCCGCCCCACCATACCGCTGCAGAGGGAAGACAAAAAGGAGGCACGGCACACAGCAATGATTCAATCCCAGCCCAGGGCGACAGCGCCACCTGCTGGGCTGCAGGGAATTACACATCACTGATGTCTCTGCCAAGTTCAAATTACACCCGGGAAAGTACATACCCGCTACACATGTAATATTGTGCAGTTTACCTGGTCTTAAGTCTCATACACATGGTCGGACTTCAAACAAACTTTTACGTGGATTTTTGTTTGAAGGGCGTTGGCCGTGAACTTGGTATGGATACACACGGCTGGACTTTTTCACCAAATCACATGGTTTTTCTGCTCTTTTGTGCTCTTTACCGCCACCCTTTGGTCAACTTCTGCTATTGTTGGTTGATTTTAACATTGGTTCTGAGCATTTGTCATTGTACTTAGGACCGATGGATTTCTGTACACACGACAGGACTTTGCACCGTAGGACTTTTGTTGCCGAAAAGATTGTCCGTTTGCAGAGCGAACTTTTGTCCGATGAAAACCGAAAAAGTTTGTCCGATGGAGCGTACACACGGTTGGATTTTTTTTTAAAACCTGCTCATTTCGAAGTTTGTTGTCAAAAAGTCAGACCGTGTGTATGGGTCTTTAGGAGGATCTCCTTTTTGAGTTCAGATATGGTGACCACTCCTCTAACCATTCTTCTCAATCCTGCACATGTGCCATGTTTTCCCAACGATTGCCTTAGTCTTCCCCCTTCCCCATACATTTTATTGTGCTAAATGCATCCAACAAACTGCTGTATGTGTGAGCCCTCAGGATAATCGCCTGAAAGGTTTTTCCATCGCATTCATGTTAGGGACACCGTATGGGTTGTCAGTCATATTGTGTATTAGCTCCACCCCCAACCAATGCATCATCAGACTGACGCAGGAAAAAAAGCTACTGTTGGCTGATCAGGGTTTTAATTTTCCTCATTCAGACGCACTCAACTATGACATGCTTCTAAGTTTATTTATTTTTTGGTTTTATTTTTATTTTTATTTTTATTTTTCCCAATGTGTATGATAGGTACACTTCACGCATTATATGCTCACATTCTGTGGTTAAAAGAGAAGTATAGGTTTCCTTTTTTTTTTGCTTACATCTATTCTATGTGAGCTGCTGATATCTATAAACCCTCCCAGCCCTCTCAGAAGTGCCCCCATTCTGTTAAAATCTAGATACATACCTGTGGGAGGTTCTACAGTCTTTCATACAGCATCATCCAGACAATGGTGTGAATATAGAGTCTGGATCCACCCCCTTTCCTGTCATTTTGATTGATTGATGTCGGCTCTCCTCCCTCTGCTTGTTTCTGAGACTTCACAGAGCGTAGCTGCTCCCCCCTCCCTTTTCCCTCCTCCCTCCTCCCCCCTCCCAATCTATCAGCACAGACACCTCTCTTAGGGGAGGGGGGACAGAGGTAGGGGGTGTGTTGGTGGAGATGGTCACACCCCCCTGAGAGCTTTTCAAACTGAAAGTGGACCGTTTTTGCCAGCTGAAGGAAAGTTCATGTGCACATGCTGTAAAAACTGAAAGAGGTAGGAAAAAAAGATTAGCTGATATGTGACTAATGTGATATGTACTAGTTATTTAACCCATCCCATACTTCTCCTTTAAAATAAGCTTCTCCTGGGGAGAGGAGTGGAGGCCAGAGAGGAGTGTTATACATGTTATAGCTGAACGTACATCATTATACACTTGAAGGCTCATTAATCTATCTAATCAGATTAATTCCAGCCTTCAACCATGAGCTTCATATTACGCAACCTGCTCGGAGGCTAAAACATTGAGAGACCTTTTTGTAACACAGCCAGCCCATCCAGGGCTTGAGCTCCTACATTTATTTAAGCCTGTCTACTTGGCGCCCTTCAGTGATCCGGGAACCTCTGCTTGTCATGTAGAAGGGGAATTCCTAGACCCGCCCCCTGCAGCCTTCTTGCTGCCCTGCAAGCTCAGAATTCAGGATGCATCAACTAATCTGTCATCTGAAATTTTTTCTCAAGCACCAATCGGATTCATGCCTGCCTTGGGTGTTTCAGTGTGATTGGGGATGTAGGAAGCAGAGAGGGCAGTAAGCCACACCCAGTGCCCCTGTCAAGTACCGTACAGACCACCGCTCATACAGGGGAAGCGTATTTTGCTAGTTACAGATAAAAATAGCCCACTAATAAAGTGGAAAGATTTTTTTTATTAACACTTGGACCCCTTTCACACTGGAGCGTATTGCAGGCTCTATAGCGTTAAAAATAGCGCCTGCAATCCGCCCTTAAACAGCTGCACTATTCATTCTGGTGTGAAAGTCCCGATGGCTTTCACACTGGAGCATTGCGCTCTTTGGAGTGGTGAAGGAGCGGTGTGTTTACCGCTCCTCCACCGCTCCTGCCCATTGAAATCAATGGGACAGCGCGGCTATACCGCCCACAATCTGCTGTGTCAGCAGCGCATTGCGGGCGGTTTTAACCCTTTCTCGGCCGCTAGCGGGGGTTAAAAGCGCTCCGCTAGCGGCCGAAATGCGCTGCAAATCCACCCATAGTGTCAGCGGTAAAAATAGCAGCGTTTTACCGCCGACGCTATGGGCAGCTCAGTGTGAAACGTGTTATTAGGCAAGTTTTTTTTTTCTTTAAAAAAAAAACCAAATAAACATGTCATGCTTGCCTGCTCTGTGCAGTGGCTTTGCACAGAGCAGCCCACATCCTCCGCTTCTCAGGTCCTCCGCCGGTACTCCTTGCTCCTGCCAAGTGCCCCCATAGCAAACAACTTGTAATAGGGGCACTCAAACAGAGCCACTACTCTGCATGTCCATTCAGACACAGAGCCAGGACTTGGCCCGTCCCCTCTCTCTTCTCATTGGTTCACTGGCTGTGATTGCCAATGAGGAGGGAGAGTTACCTGAGAGCCGTGGCTCTAGTGTACATCCCTGGATCGCGATGGGGCTCAGGTAAGTTTTGGGGGCGCGGCAGCACAGAGGAGGTTTTTTTACCTTCATGCATAGAATGCATGAAGGTAAAAAAAAAACTTGAGTCTTTTGACCCACTTTAATTACAAAGTCTTTTGTAGCAATTTTATACATTGTTTGTAATTTTTTTTTTTTATATAAACGTGGCGTTACCCTTTAAGCCTCCATGATGACCAGAGATGTGGGTGCTGTATGTGAGTGTGCGGGACACTGTGGAGTTGTTTTACTTTAAACAAATGGCTGTTCACTTTGCAATGGAATGTTCCCCCTAACTTGGTGAATGAGGTGAATTTCTTCCATCATCCAATCACGTGCAAGCAAAAATAAATACTTTTTTTTTTTTTTTTGCACGTGATAGGATATTCTTTGTAAAGTGCATTTTCACCACAGTCGCTAAGCTAAGGGAAAAAAACTTTGCAAAGTGATAATTCACCTGCAAAGTGAAAAGCCTATTTGCCTTTAGTCAATCAACCTTGATGCCTGTTTTTTGATAGATGGCAGTGTTCTGGCATGCCAAGAGCTTATCAAGAGCCTCTCTCTTTGTTTTTCTTTCGACTTTCGTGTTTTTGTGACTTACGTGGAAAGTATGTTGATCGACTGCCAATCAGATTTAGCGCTCGGAGCTGAATGCATCTTGTTCCTGTTACCTCAGTCCTGACCTCCTTCTATTGTCCTGGTCTGATGGCAATTTCAAGTGATCCAAGTTGCAGAAAAAAGGGTTCTCTAGAATAGTAGACATGATCAAAGCACAAGGAAGAATGCGCTGGCATACTGTAGCAAATCTACTTTTATGGGTTCAAATAATAGTAATGCACGCAGAGTGTGAAATCCTTGCATCTTAGGAGAGACATCATAAATGAGAACCACAGTGGTGACCACCAGCATGGGAGTCCGGCTTGAGTGGAGGAAAGGGTCCGGTATGTGGAGAGTTTCTTACTTGAGCTTTAGATCTGGTACTTCAGCTACAAGTTCAGAATTTGAACTTGTGTTTAGTGATTTGAGCTGCTAGCCTGGTACTTGAGCTTGTCTCTGGCACTTGAGCTTCAAGTCCGGTAGTTGAGATTGGGTCTAGTACTTGAATTACAAGCCAGGCACTTAAGCTTGGGGTCTGGCACATGAGCTTGGGTTCCGGCACGTGAGCTTGGGTATGTTACTTGAACTGCAAGTCTAGTACGTGAGCTTGGGTCCGGCACGTGAGCTTGGGTCCGGCACGTGAGCTTGGGTCTCCGGCACGTGAGCTTGGGTCTCCGGCACGTGAGCTTGGGTCTCCGGCACGTGAGCTTGGGTCTCCGGCACGTGAGCTTGGGTCTCCGGCACGTGAGCTTGGGTCTGTTACTTAAACTGCAAGTCTAGACCATCCGGAATCTCTTCATGCATGGTCTTTTTTTACCATTTTATCAATTCTGGAAGTTGCTTGTTGAAATAGAAGTGTGTTATGGTAACAGATTTTTGTACACTTTTTAAATTTAAGTTGCAGATTGATTATCGCTACAGCTCCTATCTTATGCGCAGGTCAGTGTCACTGGTATGTTGTTTCTGTATAATGGACCCTGATCCAAAAAAAGGACTGCTCCCCTCAAAACCAATATTGTGGGTTTGGGTGGATACAAGAGACAATGCTTTTATCTTTTAAGGGACAGCTGGGAAAATCTTCAGAGTTCCCAACTTTGAAAACCTGCCGTGCCCATTATGAGGGGCGCCAACCATCGTGGCTGGATTTATTTTATATTATGTGAAGATGTAACAGGAGGAGCTATGACACACCAGGAAAGGCAGGATCTGTAGCGGGAGATCTTACCATGAAATGGAAGAATTATGTAAGTGACCATTCTGACAGACTCCACCAATAATTGTAATACCATGCCATTTGTACGTGGAGACATATACTGGGAGCTGCTGACCTTGCTTAATATACCCTATAATTAGTGTGGCACCCCCCCCCACCCAACCTTTATTTATAATCGGATACCCACCCAGTGCCTGATGCCATGATAAACTTCTGTGTCCATGACCTTCCCTCCACTCTGTTGTTACAGTGTAGAACGCAGGAATTTCCCATTTCATCATAGGAGTGCTTTTGCTGGTCCAGACCTGTCGTACTATGATGGTTGGGGGGGGGGGGGGGGGGGGTGCGGCGCGGCTTTGCACAGGGGAAAGAAAATTCATATTTCTACACATATACCAGAAGATTCATTATCACAGAGATGGCGCAAAATAATGAGTTCATGTGATAAGCTATGATGACCGGTGTTCTTTATTAGTCCTGCAAGATTTGAGTTTAGCAATATTTATACCCTGTAATTAGGTTGTTGTATTGTGGGAAGGTGGCGGAGGGCGGTGGGGGGTGTGTCTAGGTACACACATGGCAGCTATTGAGTGCCTCGTGGTATGTCAAGCTGCCTCATACCTCTCCCGGTTGTTAAGCATTTCTGGCCTGCAGGTGACTCGGGGATTGCAGGCTGGTACACTGACACCAGATTCCTATGCTGTTTTCACTCTACAACTGCTGTCCAGTACAAATTTTAATTCCTTGTCAACCTATGGGCCCTGATAAAGGGGGAGTTTTGAGCCCCCAAAACGTGTTGGCTTTCTGCTTTTTCGTTGTAACAAATTAAACTATTGCTGGAATTATCCAGGCTTTGTGGGACTCTCATACATCCAAGGCTCTACTGGCTCTCAGGGTTTGAGTTCGATGGGGGTCACCAAAGTCATTGCCACCTGGAAAGTATCAGATTCACCTCTCGTCTCCTAGGTGGGTCTGCTCCACCCTAAAAAAATTAAATACATTTTTTTTTTAGAGACGCTCGCTCCCCTAGTTACAAACATCCGACTTACAAACGACTCCTACTTACAAACGGAAGGAGACAACAGGAAGAGAGAGGAAGTCTACCCCCAGGAAGGGAAATTCTCTCCTGTATAGCCTCGTACACACGGCCGGTTTTCTCGTCAAAAAACGCCAAAAAAGACCTGGAGACCTTGGCAACACTTTATATACACAGACGCTTATCTCTGTGAGGTTGCACAGTCTGACTAACCCATTGGGCTTGTCCCGCTTCCCAGTCGGGGGGCGCTACCCCTCTTTACTCTACTCTTCTACTTTCTGCTCTTATATTCTACTAAGCCTCCATTTCTCCTCTCCCTTTTCCCCTTTTGGTACACACCCCCTCCCCTTAACTCTTACCCAATCACAGGCTCTTGTGATCAGATACTGTGAATATCCTAAGGTGCATTACCTATTTCATGTGTCCCATGCTTGGGCCAATCTGGCCATTGGGTTGTTTCGCATCCCAAACAACTGTTAAAACTTTAAATTTTTTTACTGTATTATGTATTACAGGGCTCGACAAACCCCGGGCGCCAGGTGGCCATTGCGACTAGAATTAGCGACCTGGCGCCTGGGGCAGCACAGCTGGGGTATCCTGTGTCTCCGTGCCCCCCCCTCCGCGCGGCGGGATCGCGTCGGGCCGCGCCGGCCGGTAATTGAGGCCGCGGCTTTGCGGCCTTCTGCATGCCTATGCTTACTTCTGTGAACTAGCGCCATCTTGTGGTGGCAGTTGGTATGACAACCAGCAATGCTAATGGAGTTTCCCTGTCTGTTTTCCCTGCCATCTACTTCCCTCTAATTAGAACCCCCAAACATTATATATATTTTTTATTCTAACACCCTAGAGAATAAAATGGCGGTCGTTGCAATACTTTCTGTCACACCGTATTTGCGCAGCGGTCTTACAAGCGCACTTGTTTGGGAAAAAATACACTTTTTTTAAATAAAAAAATAAGATAACAGTAAAGTTAGCCCAATTTTTTTTTATATTGTGAAAGATAATGTTACGCCGAGTAAATTGATACCCAACATGTCACGCTTCAAAATTGCGTCCGCTCGTGGAATGGCGACTAACTTTTACCCTTTAAAATCTCCATAGGCGACGTTTAAAAAATTCTACAGGTTGCATGTTTTGAGTTACAGAGGAGGTCTAGGGCTAGAATTATTGTTCTCGCTCTACCGATCGCGGCGATACCTCACGTGTGGTTTGAACACCGCTTTCATATGAGGGCGCTACTCACGTATGCGCTCGCTTCTGCGCGCGAGCTTGGCGGGACAGGGCGCGTTCCTGGCTCCTAACTTTTTTAGCTGGCTCCTAGATTCCAAGCAAATTTGTCAAGCCCTGATGTATTATATAGCTTTGCATATGTTATTATCGGTTCTAGGACGCACAAGTATTTGATAGATTGCCTCCCCGGCTTCGCACTCCAACTTTATCCCTATTCCGTACTTTCTTCATGTGCTTTACTTACCGTGTAAAGCCGGGGTGTCTGATATATTTACCTCATTTCCTGACCACGATTGATCTTACTGTCTGATTTTTATTATGTATCTCCGCTATATGTGCTAATCGTTGAACACACTTTCTATTTAAATAAAGGAATTATAAAAATAAAAAAAAAGACAAGAAAACTGCCGGGAGAGCTTTCTTGCCGAGAAAACCGGCCGTGTGTACGAGGCTTTCAGGTTTCTCGTCAAGAAAACTGCCCAGAATCTCGACAAGAAAAATAGAGAACCTTTTCTCTATTTTCTCGTCGAGATTCTCGTCGGCCTGTTTCCCGACGAGAAACCCGAGAGTGTTGTACGCTTACCTGTCGCCGTGGAAACCAGTGCATGCTCGAAATGACTTTGACACATGCGCGGTAGCTTCCTAGGCATAGATAGGGTGTAGCAAGATGGCGGCATCGAATGTGACGAGCGCACGCTCGTCGTAGTCGATGACGTCACCGCGTTCGTTCCATGCAAAAGAACGGCGGTTCTTTTGAATCGAGCGTGTGTACACTCGGCCGGGACAAGATTCTTGTCAAGAATCTCGTCAGGAGAAACGACGGTTTTTTTCCTGACAAGATTCTCGGCCGTGTGTACGAGGCTTTAGAGTTATGGGAAAAAGGTGTCTCCTCTCCACTGATGCTTTATCACCAGTCCTTGTTTCCACAACAACCCAAAATTTTCTAAATTGTCATTGGGATAGAAAGTGAGGTGAAATCTTCTGAACAGGGGCACAGACAGCAAAACAAATGTTACAGGGGTGATAACCCTTCCCTATGCTATCCAAAAAGCTTAAAAATAGTTTTTTTGGCTAGAGCTACACTTAAAAAAATGTTCCTGTTCCGACTTACAAACAAATTTGACTTAAGAACAAATCTACAGTCCCCATCTTGTTTGTAACCCGGGGACTGCCTGTATTTTGGGACTTGCTGCTCCACCAAGTGTGGAGAGGTGGTGTTGGTAGAGGGTGTAGCGCCGGATGTAACTTTTCCGGCTCTACCAACCATTGTTCATCCACATGCCCATGCATAGAGAGAGTATTGCCTTGGAAAGTACAGCCAAGCAAAATTCATTTTCAGTATTTCTCTCAGTATAGGTTCACTATAAGGTTCCCCATCGTGGACATTTTCGATGCAAAATCTCATGGATGCATACTGTCCTCAATTTGCTTGGACAGTCCCCATATCTTGGCCCTCTGTCCTGCCAATGCTTTTTCCTGGGGCGTCTCCTGGGATCGCAGCATCAATCTTATCTGGGTTACTGGACATGCACAGTGACTCAAAAAGGAATTATTTGCAGGGATTGGGGGCATGAATGGGTGGCCCCCGAATATTTAGAGGTGAGGCTTGGGTTGGACTGTGGATAGTTGGGGAAGGTTTTTTTTTTTGGAACTATTGGGAAGTTTTGGGGTGGACATGAGGGCAATGTTGTGGTTTAGAGTGCTGTTTGGGGGCAAATTTGTGGTGGTTTTGTGGGAGATTTGAGAGGTTTTGGGTGCAGACTGTGGAGTTTTTTTCTTTCCAAATTGTAAAGTGTGGGGACAGTCTTGTGGTTATGCGGGTGATCTGTGAGGTGTTGGGCAGATTGAAGAATATGAAGGCAGGTTTGGGGCTACACGGGGCAGACTGGGGGATTTTTCATACAGGTTGTGGGGTTTGAGGGACAGACCAGGGAGTTGGGGGTCAATCTCTGCTTCTGTATCATGCGGTGGGGTTTGGGGGACAGGCTGAGAGTTTTGGGGAAAACTGTTGCGTTTGGGTGGACAGACCAGAGGTATAGTTCAGACAATGGGGTTTAGGTTTAGACTGTTGGATTTAGGGTCAGATTGTAGGACTTAGGGGTCAGTCTGTGAAATTCAAGGTCAGACTATGTGATTCAGGGTCAAGCGGTGGCATTTGGGGGACAAAATGTGGGGTTTGAGGACAGATCAGGGAGTTAGGGGTCAGATACTGCAGCTTAAGGACAGACTGTGGAATTTAGGGTCAGGCTATTGGGTGTTGGATTGATCTGTTGTGTTTAGGATCTCATTAGGTGACACTGGTGCAGACTTTGGAATTTGGGGGACAGGCTGGGAGGTTTGGGAGCAGACTGTAGGGCTTGGGTGGACAGACCAGAGGGTTAGGTTCAGAAAATAGGGGTTTAGGTTAAGACTGTTGGATTGTAGGACTTAGGGGGCAGTCTGTGCAGTTCAAAGTCAGACTGTATGATTCAGAGTTAAGCTGTGACATTTGGTGGACAAATTAGGGGATTTGGGGGCAAAATTTTGGGTTTGAGGGACAGATCAGGGAGTCAGATAGTGTAGCTTAAGGGCAGATTGTCGAATTTGTGGTAATGCTGTTGCATATAAGATCTCATTAAGTGACTTTGGTGCCGACTGGGGTTTGTGGTAAGACTTTGGGGTGTTTGGGGTGGTGTGTTGGGTGTTGACGTGAGCTGTTGTGTTATAGGATCTCCATTAAGTGGTTTTGGGGCAGACTGTGGGGTTTGTGGTCAGACTATGGGGGGTGTTTGGGGTGGGGTGTTGACCTGGGTTGTTGTGTTTAGAATCAGATTGAATGGTTTTGGGGAATTTTTATGAAATTGTGTCCACGTTCTAATATTTTCTTGCAAGAAAACTGGGGATAGTAATTTTTTTTGCTCGTCCTCATTCCTGGCATTCTGCGGTAAATGACTGACTGGTTTCGGTTCAGCCCGGACTCGCTCGGCTGGTGTTTAGGCCACAGAGGGGACTGCCAAGGGGCTCTTCTCACCTGAAGTGCGATGCCTTAAAGGGACAGGCACCTCTGTTCTCCTCCTACGTTTTGTGTTGAGTACAGTTGAGTACTTTTTTTTTTTTTCAATTGCACTAACCGTTACATTTTCAAGACAAGCTTTCTGGGCCAACCCGCTTCACTATGAATTGTCTGGGGTAGATCAATTTTAGCCCCTTTGTCTTCATGCTTGGAAGGAACTTCTGGCGCTCCCCCTGTTTATCTATCCTGGGGGTCAGCGACAACTTACAGCAGTGTTTCTAAACTCCAGTCCTCAAGGCACCCCAACAGGTCATGTTTTCAGGATTTCCCTCAGATGAAACAGCTGTGGTAATTACTAAGGCAGCGAAACTGATCAAATCACCTGTGCAAAATAATGGAGAGCCTGAAAACATGACCTGTTGGGGCGCCTTGAGGACTGGAGTTGAGAAACACTGACTTACAGACACATTTTTTTAATTCTTGGCTGATTATCCTCTGTATTTCGTCAGTCGGCAATACCTACCACCCATCACTTCCTCTTGAAACAGAAACGCGTTGGTCCCACATGTAGCAATTGCTCAAAATTTGATTTGGATGTAAAAACGATATTTTGTGACGTGTGTTGATAGCTGGTTCTAAATATATCATTGATTACCGTATTTTTAAACCCAGCCCTGTGGTTTTATGCAGGTTTCTAGATGTAATTTGTTTTATGTTTGTGTATTTTTGTGGTGCCTAAAAGTCCAAATTTTTGGGACTTTTTTGGTTGTATGTATCATGGACAGTACTCATCTGTGGTGTTGTAAGAACACTGATACAGCTACAATCAATATTGTGTGTGGATAAGTCAAAGTAATGGTGTTGCACGATTTTAAATAGTTTTATGCAAGTTTTTTCCCGAAACATATTTGTTTTATATTTGTAGTGCCGAAAAATCTCCCCCCTTTTTTTATTTTATTATTTTTTACTTTTTTTTTTTGATTGTACGTATCGTGGACAGTACTCATCTGTGGTGTTTGTAAGAGCACTAATACAGCTACAATCAATATTGTACATGGATAAGTCAATGTAACGGCGCTGTACAATTGAATAGTCTTTCTGTAGGTAAAGAGACTTCCATGACTAGGAGTTGGCCTTCATAGATGAGGCAGCCTTCAGCGACCCCACTGCTGACGCCTTTCCTCTTCCTGATTTTATGTAGGATTGTACAATTACTCCATGCATGTTACAATCCGCTGAGATCCCACGAGAAATTATTTTGCGTTCCACCTATTTGTAGGTTGCACAATTAAAATTCTCACGTGTGTCTGTCTTAAAAAGTCAAAAGCGGGAAAGAAAGAGAGTTGTGAGATGACTCTAGAGCAGTGGCATCTAAACGGCAGCCCTGGGGCCAGAAGTGGCCCTTTGCCTGCTTTTATCTGGCCCTCGAGGCACAATCCCTCCCAATGACACCAATAAAGGGTCACAATTTCTCCCAATGATGCCAACAATGGGGCCCAATTACACCAATGATGGGGCACAATTTCCCTCAATTACACCAATGATGGGGCACAATTTCCCTCAATTTCACCAATGATGGGGCATAATTTCTCCCAATGACACCAATGATGGGGCATAATTTCTCCCAATGACACCAATGATGGGACACAATTTCTCCCAATGACACCAATGATGGGGCACAATTTCTCCCAATGACACCAATGATGGGGCACAATTTCTCCCAATGATGCCAACAATGGGGCCCAATTACACCAATGATGGGGCACAATTTCCCTAAATTCCACCAATGATGGGGCATAATTTCTCCCAATGACACCAATGATGGGGCATAATTTCTCCCAATGACACCAATGATGGGACACAATTTCTCCCAATGACACCAATGATGGGGCACAATTTCTCCCAATGACACCAACGATGGGGCACAATTTCTCCGAATGACACCAATGATGGGGCACAATTTCTCCCAATGACACCAATGATGGGGATAATTTCTCCCAATGACACCAATGATGGGGATAATTTCTCCCAATGACACCAATGATGGGGATAATTTCTCCCAATGATACCAATGATGGGGCACAATTTCTCCCAATGACACCAATGATGGGGATAATTTCTCCCAATGATGGGACACAATTTCTCCCAATGACACCAATGATGGGGCACAATTTCTCCCAATGACACCAATGATGGGGCACAATTTCTCCCAATGACACCAACGATGGGGCACAATTTCTCCCAATGATACCAATGATGGGGCACAATTTCTCCCAATGATACCAATGATGGGGCACAATTTCTGCCAATGACACCAATGATGGGGATAATTTCTCCCAATGATACCAATGATGGGGCACAATTTCTCCCACTGACACTAAAGATGAGGCATTGTTTTTTTCCACTGATGTCAGGACCTTTTCTACTTCCAATGGCCACAGTCCAGCCCTCCTAAAGTCTTAAGGATAGTAAACTGGCCCTTTTGTTTAGAAAGTTTGGAGACCCCTGCTCTAGAGGATGGGGTGCACATTAGGGAGGGGGGTGTTTTTTTTTTTTTTCTCTCCAGCAAGGTTGAACAGTTTTTTCTATTTTCAGCATTAAACATGTATATGTAAAAGATTGTGAATGCCGCGTTTTTGTCATTCCTGGCATAGTGACCGTGCAGGGTGCGCTTCACTGCGGCTAATCCACCTGTACAGAAGAAAGAAGAATCCCATTCGCAGGCCTCACGAGTGTTGGGTGTTTGCTCCATGGAGAGCTTTTTTTGACATTTTAAGGGTTAAATGTCAAAGGCAAAGTTCCCCTTACAGCTGAGGCTCTTGATGGAGGTTGCGATAGCCTGATTCCAGAACACTGGGACAGTTTTGGGCCCATAGATTCTGCGTTTTCTCCAAATATAATTATACAGACTGACCACTTGGGGTCCTTCTCATTCATAAATAATCACTATACAAGTAATACCCTACAAACATGACTAATATTAATAGTAAAGTGAATAAATATTTTACAAATAGAAGATTCTGTCAGCCAGCAATTTTTTTAACCGTTGCTGTTTTTTTTATTTATTTTTTTATGAAAAGTGAATTTTAATAACGGGTCCACTTTAATCCTTTTCCACCATTTTGGGACTTTCTCTTTGTAAATATTTAACTACAAATTTTTAAATATAAATAAAACATGTATTATATAAATGAGAAATATTTATCTGCGGGATTCTTTGCCTTCCTTCCCATGTCCTATTTTTCAAACTAGAGCATGCTGCAGTTTTAATCTGCCGTATCTCTTCTCATTAGAGTAAGGTGACCAGATTTTTAAAATGAAATCCGGGGACATATTTTTATTTACTAGTAATGGCGCCAATCAGCGACTCCCTGCCGATCGCTGCTGCCGCCGCCGGCCTCACAGCCTGTCAAGTCTCACTCTCCGGGCCCCGGCTACTACTGGGTGGGGAGCGGAGGAAGATCACTCCGCCAGGGAAGGCAAGGAGATAAGCAGGCAGGCGGCTGGCCGGGACTTGAGCCAAGGCAGAAGAACATGCGAGCGGAGCTGAATGTGTATGCGCCAGAAACTGAAGAAATATTCCCTCCGCTCCGACCAGCACATGATCATCAGAAAGGGGCACAGATAATGGGAAAAAATACACCCCCCTAAGCTAGTAGGAGCGGCGAAGCGGGGGGTGTATAATTCCTAATTTTTTTTTTTTTATTCTGCACTGACTGTCTTTGAAATTGCCCCAGCCCCTGGTCAAATCCAATCCGGGGACAAAACTGGGGACAGATTTGGTCCGGGGACAGTGTCCTCAATCCGGGGACTGTCCCCTGAAACCGGGGATGTCTGGTCACCCTACATTAGAGGCCGATTACTCCTCCTCCTCCTCCTCCTCCTCCTTCCATATTCCATGCAGTCTTCATAGAGAAACCATGCTGACAATGTCCAGCGCTTTGCCATCAGCAATCGTTTGTCACATTAGTCACAATGTTACACCGAACGTAAAAAAATAAGAAATATCTCGGGTATGTTTTCTTTATCCTGCAGATTCTCCGGGTGACACTTGTGATGTTTGTGACTCAAAACAAATTCTTTTCAGTAAAAGTTGTATTGTTTCTGTTGGACGATCTACTGAATTATGTGTGTATGAAATGTAGCAAAAGGTCAGGTTAATAATTATGTAATATCGATTAAGATCATTCAGTGCGGTGTTTACTGTAAAGTGACCGTCCTGCGGTCCTCTCCGTGTACGGATGTCCTACCCTGACAGAAAGTGAATTCTGGTCGCTGTACCTACTCATTCGTAAAGAATTATTGTTCTAGGTACTCCCTTATTAACTGTTTTTTTTTTCTGTCAGTTATAATTTTTAGGGGTTTCCACCATCCCTGCATGGAGTTCCTGGGTCTAAACGCCAATTGTTACCATTATGAAGGATTCCTACTAGTCTTTGTACTGTGTTCCTGGGTCTAATAACCTGTTGTGTGTGCATTATGAGGGGTTCCCACCATTCCTGTGCTGAGTTCTCAGCTCTGTACTCCTGCTGTGCCCATTTTGAGGAGCCTTCGCCATCCTGGCACTGAGTTCCCCTCTCTGAACACCTGCTGTGCCAATTATAAAGGGTTCCCTCCATCCCTGTCCTGAGTTACCGGTTCTGTACACCTGCTGTGCCCATTACGAGGAGCCTTCGCCATTCTGGCACTGAGTTCCCCCTCTCTGAACACCTGCTGTGCTCATTATTAAGGGTTCCCGGGTCTGTACACCTGTTGTGCCCATTCAGAGGGGTTCCCTCCATCCCTGTGTGGAGTTCCCGGTTCTGTACACCTGCTGTGCCCATTATGAGGAGTTCCCTCCATCCCTGTGCTGAGTTCCCGGTTCTGTACACCTGCTGTGCCCATTATGAGGTTCCCACCATCCCTGTGCTGAGTTCTCGGGTCTGTACACCTGTTGTGCCCATTCAGAGGGGTTCCCTCCATCCCTGTGTGGAGTTCCTGGTTCTGTACACCTGCTGTGTCCATTATGAGGGGTTTCCACCATCCCTGTGCTGAGTTCCCGGTTCTGTACACCTGCTGTGCCCATTATGAGGGGTTCCCACCATCCCTGTGCTGAGTTCCCGGTTCTGTACACCTGCTATGCCCATTATGAGGGGTTCCCACCATCCCTGTGCTGAGTTCCCGGTTCTGTACACCTGCTGTGCCCATTATGAGGGGTTCCCACCATCCCTGTGCTGAGTTCCCGGTTCTGTACACCTGCTGTGCCCATTTATGAGGGGTCCCCACCATCCCTGTGCTGAGTTCTCAGGTCTGTACACCTTCTGTGCCCTTTATTAGGGGTTCCCACCATCCCTGTGCTGAGTTCCCGACCTTGTACACCTGCTGTGCCCATTATGAGGGGTTCCCATCATCCCTGTGCTGAGTTCCACCACACCACAGTGGATTGGATTGTGTGGAGGCCCTCAAGTTTGAAGGGCCCTTCAAGGTGACTGTAATGTGAGCGGAGGGATGGGTATGGTGGGGAGGGTTGGTTGGGAAATTAATGACTGACCGAAACGAAAATGCAGAAAAATAACATTGTTCTAGTGCTGAGATATTATTGGCCCTCCACCAGATCTATTTATCTGGAGTGGAGCTGGGCCAGAAATGTGTCTTCTCACCATTTCACACAATCTGATGCGCTGCGTCCATTTTCTGCTGCATTTACAGAGACGTGGTTTGCTGTGAGTGTGCTGGGTGCGGCCGTGTCGGTATTTATATAAGCCGTGTGTCAGAATGCAGCCTGCAATGTGCTCCTAAATTCCATTCATAAATGAGCTGCTTGTAAACCGCGTCCACACCCCGCCAGCTCCGCACACCTGAAATCGGGCCCCGCTCACTTGCCAGACAGGTCTGGGATTATGCGCGCTCTGTCCCAGCATGCCTCTCTGTGCTTCGGGCATCATGGCTGCCGTCTGAAACTGAGCGATGCAATGTCATGAAGATACTGTTTAAAGAAAACATTTATTTTTTATTTTTTTAGAATTTGGTAAAAACATCAGTATCCAGAACATATATGTAGTAAAATCGACCTCAGCCAAAGCTGATCTGTCTGAATGTGGTTAGATTGGAACCTATACCAGTGGCAAGATGGCGCTTATAAAGTGTATGTAAACCCTGACCATGAACTTCTTCTCTTATTTGCTTCCTTTTTATCTGTTTAAAGCGGAGTTCCGCAATTTTTTAATTTTTTTTTTTAAAGTCAGCAGCTACAAATTCTGTAGCTGCTGACTTTTAAAATAAGGACACTTACCTGTCCAGGGCGCCCGCAATGTCGGCACCTGAAGCCGATCTGTCCCTCGGCTTTCGGGTGCTGCCTGCCGCCGCCATCTTCGGTAAGGGAATGAGGAAGTGAAGCCTCACTTCCTAGTTCCCTACTGCGCATGCGCGACTCGCGCTGCGCTATCCCACTGGTCCCTGCTGTCTTCTGGGACCTGTGTGTCTCCCAGAAGACAGCAGGGGGGGGGACGGTGGAGGCGCCGGAAGTGGTGTAGATACCCGCAGGTGGCTCAGATATCTATGCCCGGAAGTGGGAGCAAAATACCTGTATTACACAGGTATCTGTTCCCCTCTCCTCCCCCCTGAAAGGTGCCAAATGTGACACCGGAGGGGGGGGGGAGGATCCTGAAAAGCAGAAGTTCAATTTTTGGGTGGAACTCCGCTTTAAATATATAATTGAAAGCCTTTTGGTTTATCTGTTCAATGAGTGGAAAAAAATAATAAAATCTAATCTAGTGAGCTGACAATGGTTCACCGAACTCCTAAACCATATTATCAGCCCTGCCTCTGGTCTTTCGGAGAACTACAGACCATCTCCCCCCTATGTTATGGAGAAGGGAGGTGTTCTATGCTCCTGTCCCAGGGTGACAACACTCTATAGATAACAGTGCAGTGAGTGAGCATTGTCACCCTAGGACATGAAGGATGATATTATGAAAATAAAGGTGTGCGCTAAACAGTGTTAATTTTGTCGACCAAATTAACCCCTTGCTTGCTGGGCACTTAAACCCCCTTCCTGCCCAGGCCAATTTTCAGCTTTCAGCGCTGTCACGCTTTGAATGACAATTGCGCGGTCGTGCGACGTGGCTCCCAAACAAAATTGACGTCCTTTTTTTCCCACAAATAGAGCTTTCTTTTGGTGGTATTTGATCACCTCTGCGGTTTTTATTTTTTGCGCTATAAACAAAAAAAGAGCAACGATTTATGCTATAATAATTATCCCAATTTAAAAAAAAATATATATTTTTTTCTCTCAGTTTAGGCCGATACGTATTCTTCTACATATTTTTGGTAAAAAAAAATCGCAATAAGCGTTTATTGATTGGTTTGCGCAAAAGTTATAGCGTCTACAAAATAGGGCATCGTTTTATAGCATTTTTATTAATATTTTTTTTTTTTACTAGTAATGGCGGCGATCAACGATTTTTATTGCAACTGCGACATTATGGCGGACACATCGGACACTTTTGACACCATTTTGGGACCATTGTCATTTTTACAGCGATCAGTGCTATAAAAATGCACTGGTTACTGTAAAAATGACACTGGCAGTGAAGGGGTGTACCAGGAGGGGCGCTGAAGGGGTTAAGTGTACCTAAGGGAGTGATTCTTACTGTGGGGGGAGGGGACTGACTGGGGGAGGTGACCGATGGTTGTCCCTATGTACAAGGGACACAGCATCGGTCTCCTCTCCCTGACAGGACGTGGATCTCTGTGTTTACACACAGAGATCCAAGTCCCTGTCTCTGTAAATGCCGATCGCGGGTACCTGGCGGACATCGCGGCTGCCAGGCACGCGCATTGGCACCCGCGTGACGCGGCGGGCACAGAAGTTCCCCGATGCGCGCTCAGGACGAGGAAAGGAGAGGACGTCAATAGACGTCCTCCCGTCTACAGCGCGGGCCTCTACTGGTTAATACTATTTTAGTCTATTTTTAAAATATGACTAAAACTATTTAGATGACTAAAATACGACTTAAACGACATTTTAGTCAAAAGACAAATAAACGACTAACATTAACATGGCATTTTAGTCAAAAGACTATGACTAAAACTAAATTGAATTTATATCACAACGGCTAAATCTGTGTCTGTAGTGCATGTTTAAAAACCCTTTCATGACTAAGCCTATTTCTGACATTTGGTGTTTACAAGTTAAAATCCGTATTTTTTGCTAGAAAATTACTTGGAACCCCCAAACATTATATATATATATATATATATATATATATATATATATATATATATATATATATATTTTTTTTTTAGCAGAGAATCTAGAAAATAAAATGTCGATTGTTGCAATATTTTATGTCACACGGTATTTGTGCAGCGGTGTTTTAAACGCAACTTTTTTGGAAAAATGAACTTTCATGAATTTTAAAAAAATTAAGAAGTAAAGTTAGCCCAATTTTTTTGTATAATGTGAAAGATGATGTTACGCCGAGTAAAAAGATACCAAACATGTCATGCTCGTGGAATGGCGACAAACTACGGTACCTAAAAATCTCCATAGGCGACGCTTTTAATTTTTTTTTTACGGTTACCAGGTTAGAGTTACAGAGGAGGTCTATAGCTAGAATTATTGCTCTCGCTCTGACGATCGCGGCGATACCTCACATGTGTGATTTGAACACCGTTTACATATGCGGACGCAACTTCTGTATGCGTTTTTTTGCTGCGCGAGCTCGCAGGGACAGGGCGCTTTTAAATTTTTATTTTTTTTCTTATTTATTTTTATAATATAAAATTGTGTTTTAAAAAAAAAAAAATTTGATCACTTTTATTGCTTTCACAAGGAATGTAAACATCCCTTGTGACAGTAATAGGTGGTGACAGGTACTCTTTATGGAGGGATCGGGCGTCTAAAAGACCCCCAATCCCTCCTTTGCACTTCAAAGTATTCAGATCGCCGAAAACGGCGGTTCTGAATACTGTGTATTTTTTTTAAATCCGGCGCCATTGGCAGCCGAGTAAACCCGGACGTGACGTCATGACGTCGCTTCTGTGGTTACATTGCGGAGACTGAATCAAAGCCATTTGCTGCTTTGTTTCAGTCTTTCTCTAGGCGCCGGAGGTGGCGCATCGTGGATCGGGTCTCCCGGTAGGACGGGAGGCCCGGTAAGAGCGGCGGAGGGGGGGGGGGGAAATGTCCCCTCCCGCTCCTCCGGGATAACAACCGATGCAGCTGCGGGCATCATCCCGTTATAACTCCAGAAAGCCGAGGCCGCATATCTGCGTACGCTCGGCGGGAAAGGGTTAAACCTTAATACCATAAATAATAAACCTGTTATTTGAGTTTTACTCCAAGAGTATATGATGGTTGAAAGTCCTAAAGAAATAATGCATTAAAATTTAGCTAAATCTAGTAGATTTTAGTTGACTTAAAAGTACTGGAGATTTTAGTTGACTAAAATACGACTAAAACCATTTAGATGACTAAAATACGACTAAAACTAAAATGGCGTTTTAGTCAAAAGACTATAACTCAAACTAAATCGAAATTTGATGTCAAAATTAACACTGGCTCTAAACCAGGAGGTCTGCAAACTGCAGCCAGCGGCCTGGATGTGGCCCTTTGCTTGCCTTTGTCCAGCCGTTGGGGCACTATTCCTTCAACAGGTGTGAGGTACTATTCCTCCCACTGACGCCAACGATGGGGTACTATTCCTCCCACTGACGCCAACGATGGGGTACTATTCCTCCCACTGACGCCAACGATGGGGTACTATTCCTCCCACTGACCACCAAGTCTATGGCATTTTCTACTTCCACTTACCAAAGCCCGGCCGCCCCCCTTAAAGTCTGAAGGACAGTAAATGGTCCCTTTGCTTCGAAAGTTTGGAAACCCCTGCTCTAAACTCATTCCGGCTCTTCCGGGGTCCCCGACTTACGAACCCCTCCTACTTACGAACCCCTCCTACTTACGAACCTGGCGCTGCGGGGACCCTCTGCCGTTCTTCGCGGTCCATCTGCTGTTCTGCGCATGCGCGGCCAGACAGAGCCTCGGAAAATGTCCATAATTGGCTGCGCATGCGCAGAACGGCATTCAACGGAACATCGGAAAACATCGGAAATGTCCGTAATTGTCGTTCTGTGCATGCACGGCCGACTTACGAACATTTCAGATTTACAAACAGGAGGAAAGTCCCTAACGGGCTCGTAACCCAGGGACCCCCTGTATATTTTTCTTTATAAATTTACTACATTTATTTGGTTTCTCTCGCAATAAAACTATATATTTGATGATACATTGTGTATTTCAAAGCACAGGAGCCTATTGATAACGGATCACATGATCCATGTGATCCATGCCGCTGAGTCTCTGTATGGCGTGGTGGGCATTTGATAATGGAGGAACAGCGATGGGAGATGATGGTATTCCAGCCTATGGAACCCGTCTGTAGTGACGAAGATGGTACAATTTTTCTTTTTTTCTCCAATAGAAGTGATAGTCATTCCATGGGGTGGGATTTCTGGGTGCTGATAAAAGCTGTGTGAGGGGTCAGGGTGTGGACGCCGTGAATTGATCCAGACACAATTTGCAAGCCAGAGGAATGTTCCGGTTTCTCTCTCCGGCGTTTGCATAAAACTGAATACTGTTTATTCAGCATAGCAGCAATTAGGACAAACTGTAACAATTCTTCTCCAATCCTAAGTAAATATTTTATAACAGCCGAACCCGACACCTCCCGCTGAGTATCTAATGCCTTGTTTCCACTGAACGGAACGGTTCGGGTCGGTACAGAATGGAACGGTTTGAATGGCCTGGTCTATTCTGGTGAGCGTTTCCACTGCAAGTCGGACCGTCGGGGACCATTCAGGGTTTAGAAAAAATGCCTCGCGTGTCCGCCAATCAGTGGAATGTATTGTAGCTCCGCCCTAACCGAACCATTCCATTTTCTATGGCCCCACATCTGAAGCAGGACCCAGAATGGTGCGGTATGGTTCGGTTTTATGGCACGCTTTTATAATGGAAACACCCAAAATAGCGTACCGTACCGAACCGTACCGAACCGATCCGCTCAGTGGAAACGAGGCATAAGAGGATGATATTTCAGGAATATTGGCGTGGTTCAAATAAACCGGCATCTCCGCTTGTTAAATAGGCAGCACAAAGCAAAGATGACCATAAACTTGAAGAGCCAAGAAAAGTATGGCGTCTCCTTGGGTTGGTTCTTTCCTGAAGAGAAGCATCATAGTCGAGCAAGGGGGCCCCATTTGTAGAACAGTGGAGGCAGGAGGGGAGCCAAATAGAGACTGAACCATGCATGGTTGGCTAGGGTTTCCAATTGTTTCCAAAGTCAAGTGTAGCGAAAATTTGACGCAGAAGTTCACCTGACATCTACAGTAAAAATCTTGGCCGCATCCAAGAGGAATTGTTTTATCTTCTGGGCTGAAACTGAAGGACTGGCCCATGTGGAAAACTTTGGTCTGAAGCCTCGTACACACGACCTAGTTTCTCGTGAAACAACGACAAGAAACTTGCTGGCAGAGCTTTCTTGCCGAGTAAATCGGTCGTGTGTACGCTGCTATCAGGTTTCTCGTCAAGAAAACTGACAAGAATCTCGACGAGAAAAATAGAGAACCTGCTCTCTATTTTCTCGTCAGGATTCTCCATTTTCTCGTCAAGATTCTCGTCAGCATGTTTCTCGACAAGAAAAGTGTGTGTGTGTGTACACTTACCTGTCGCCGTGGAAACCCGCGCATGCTCGAAATGACTTTGACGCATGCGCAGTAGCTTCCTAGGCATAGGTAGGGTGTAGCAAGATGGCGGCGACGGCATCGAATGTGACGAGCGCACGCTCGTCTTAGTCGATTACGTCACCGCGTTCGCTCCATTCAAAGAACCGCGGGTTCTTTGAATCGAGCGTATGTACACTTGGCCGGGACAAGTTTCTTGTCCAAGAATCTCGTCAAGAAAAACAACAGGTTTTTTCCTGACGAGATTCTCGGCCGTGTGTACGAGGCTTTAGAGTAGTATAGTATAGGAACTCTTGGGTGTTTATTACCTAGGATCATCGTGACTTTCCAGCTTTATGATGACCACCCTCATGACCAGTTTCGGGAAAGTTTAACCTGTTTTCCCTATTTTTTAACCACTTAAGCCCCGGCCCATTTCGCTGGTCAAAGATCAGGCCACTTTTTGCGATTCGGCACTGCATCGCTTTAACTGACAATTGCGCGGTCGTGCGACGTGGCTCCCAAACAAAATTGACGTCCTTTTTTTTCCCCACAAATAGAGCTTTCTTTTGGTGGTATTTGATCACCTCTGCGGTTTTAATTTTTTGCGCTATAAACAAAAATAGAGCGACAATTTTTAAAGAAAATGCAATATTTTTTACTTTTTGCTATAATAAATATCCCCAAAAAATATATAAAAAAAAAATCACAGTAAGCGTTTATTGATTGGTTTGCGCAAAAGTTATTGCGTCTACAAAATAGGGGATAGTTTTATGGCATTTTCATTTAATTTTTTTTTACTAGTAATGGCGGCGATCAGCAATTTTTATCGTGACTGCGACATTATGGCGGACACATGGGACACTTTTGACACCATTTTGGGACCATTGTAATTTTTACAGCGATTCGTGCTATAAAAATGCACTGATTACTGTAAAAATTACACTGGCAGTAAAGGGGTTAACCTGTAGGGTTCGCTGAAGGGGTTAAGTGTAACCTAGGGAGTGATTCTTACTGTTAGGGGGCGTGGCTTGGCGTGACACGTCACTGATCGCTGCTCCTGATGACAGGGAACAGACGATCACTGACAGTGTCACTAGGAAGAACGGGGAGATGTTTGTTTACACTTACCTCTGCCCGTTCTTCAGCTCTGTGACCCGACCGCGGGACACCATCGGCGATTGGGTCCGCGGGTCCCGTCACAGAGCTCCTGACAGGGTCGCGGGCGCATCTTAAAGGGGACGTACCTGTACGCCCATATGCCTGTCCGAGCCATTCTGTCGACGTATATCGTGCGGCTGTCGGCAAGTGGTTAAGAAAGGATGTCAAGATGGACCACCACCAGTGGCGGCTGGTGCTCAAAATTTTTGGGGAGGCGCCAACAAACTGAATTTTTTTTTTAAAGAAAACCCCCCATCAAACGCTGCCACGGTGCCCATCAAATGCTGCCACTGTGCCAAATGCTGCCAGTGTGCCCATTAAATGCTGCCAGTGTGACCCCCGGCTGCTCGCCGTTGTCCGTCACTTACCCTGTCTTTGTGGGGTAGCGGCTGACAGCGACCTGCGGGGTCCTTCATATCTCCTGCAGGGCCGGGAACTTCTCCACACTGTCCTCATCTCCGACTGCCATCCTATGTGAGAGAGCAGGAGGGGGGGGTGAGCAGGAGAGGGGGGGCGGCGCTCCTGCGCCCTTTATGGACTCACCGCCACACCACCAACACTTTGGATCATTTAATTTCCAGAAACAGTGTCTGATGCTGGTATACACAGGAACAATTGGCCGCTGGCTGGGTATATTGGATATAGTAGTTACTCAGGAGCCAAAAGCTTTACTATGTGATGATACTTATGTAGATGCCTACATCCATTCAATCACTTACTGGGAATTTTAGTACATTTGTATTTGGTTAGTTGGAGGTATTTCCTAGCGTTATAGGCTACTAATATGCATTTTCTATTTATTTTCCAGGTCCCGTCTCTCCCCTCCCTCTGGTGTAGAGCCATGGCACGACGCTCCCAGAGCTCCTCCCAAGGAGACAACCCTTTGGACCCCAACTACCTCCCCCCGCACTACAAGGAGTATTATCGCATCGCTATTGATGTCCTGACTGAAGATGGTCCCACGGGCTATGAGCGTTTCATCACTGATGAGGGGGCTCCTGACTTTCTATGCCCCTCTGAAGTTGATCACATTTCCAAAACCCTTCAGAGACCCCCGGAGCCCACCCAGGAAAGCATGTACACAGACTCTACCTACGGCACGCAGGATGATGCCGATGGTTCCTCAGGGACCTACTGGCCCATGGACTCAGACACCGCTGCCCCAGAGCTGGATCTTGGCTGGCCAACCATCTTTGGATTTCAGGGGACGGAGGTGACAACACTAATACATCCAGCACCTGCGGAAAGCCCCACCATCAAAGAGGAGGTGCGCAGGATGATCCGTTCTGCACAGCAGGTAGGAAAAACTATAAAAATGAAAAGCATTAATGATAACCACTTTGTTCCATGTTTAAATACTTTTCTACATAAGTTTAGCATGGAGTATAAACCATCTTCTATATGGAAACTGTGACCTTCTATCCTCACAAGACTCTAGAACAATGAAGGCATTTCAGTGTGGTCCTGATGATACTTGGGATCTGGGGATCTTAGGAATTCAGTACTTTGCAATCCATGGAGTACGCAGGGAATTACAGAAGGAGAAAGAGCAAAGAAAAAACAAAAGGAGAGGTCCACCCGGTATGTACAAACTGAATAGGGGGCTTGTCATAAGAGGTGGTACTTTCACATCTTGTGTGTGAGGGTATAAATGTGAGTCTATGCCTTGAAGGAGACTGAGGGTAAAGCCTAGTACACACGGCCGAGATTCTCGTCAGGAAAAAGCCAGTCGTTTTTGCTGACGAGATTCTTGACAAGAATCTTGTGCTGGCCGAGTGTACATACGCTCCATTCCAAAGAACCGCCGTTCTTTTGAATGGAACAAACGCGGTGACGTCATCAAATACGACGAGCATGCGCTCGTCACATTCGATGCCGTCGCCGCCATCTTGCTACACCCTACCTATGCCTAGGAAGCTACCGCGCATTCGTCAAAGTCATTTCGAGCATGCGCGGGCTTACCGGAGGACAGGTACGCTTGTTGCCGCATACACAGACAAAGTTTTCTCGTCGGGAAACAGGCCAACGAGAATCCCGACGAGAAAATAGAGAGCAGGTTCTCTATTTTTCTTGTCGAGATTCCCGGCAGTTTTCTCGACGAGAAAACATACACACGACCGGTTTTCTCGGCAAGAAAGCTCTCCCAGCAGTTTTCTTGTAATTTCCTGCCTGAGAAAACGGCCGTATGTACGAGGCCTAAGAAATCAGTAAGAGAAGGACATGATGGCACTATTATTGGAGTAGAACAGGGGCCTCCAAACCTTCTAAACAAAGGGCCAGTTTAGTGTATTTTGGGGGGTGGATTTCTGGACTGTGGCCAGTGGGAGTAGAAAATGCCCTGACGTTAGTGGAAGTAAACATTGCCTCAGGTTTGGTGGTCAGTGGTAGGAATAGTGTCTCATCAATGGTATTAGTGGGAGGAATAGTGCCCCGTTGTTGGTGTCATTTGGAGGAATTGTGTCCCATTGTTGGTGTCTGTGGGAGGAAACGTGCCCCATTGTTGGTGTCAATAGTAGGAATTATGCCCCACTGTTGGTGTTAATGATAAGAATTATGCCCCACTATTGGTGTCAGTGGGAGGAATGGGGCCTCATTGTAGGTGTCAGTCGAAGGAATTATGCCCCATCGTTGGTGTCAATGGAAGGCCTTCATACCAGTGAGCGGAATAGTGCCACAAGGGCCTTGGGATAAAGGCAAGCCGTAGCAGCAGGGCCATAGTTTGGAAACCACTGGACTAGAACAATTAAATTCTGAGTGATGGAAGAGGACCCTACTACCCCTAGGAGCTTTTTCCCAATGCAAAGCATGCCCCAGAACACTAGACACATTCTATTTGTGCAATCACAGATATAGAATCATCATCATTGCTCCATAGCTCTAGATGTCCTTCCTAAGACACTTTTGGTGGGTTTGACTTCTAATCTCATGACAGCTGGGTTTGATGATATAAAGTGAGTTGCACATTGAGCCTCCACTCTCTGAAGCCCCTTTGCATATTGTCCTTCTGGAGATTCCTCAACACTGGACCTCGAGGCTTCTTCCTTCCTCATTCAATGTAAATCTTGACCATATATTATGAGGACCAACATCTCTATGGGGGAAAGGGTCTTCTACCCATACAAGCTTTGACGAGCCAAAAAGCACTCCAATTTGTGCTCCTATGGTAAACGTGGATTCTAGGCTCATAATTGACTTTCGTGGTTTTCAGCCCTGATGCTTAACCGGTTAAGGACCGGCTCCTGTACATTTACGTCGGCAGAATGGGTACGTCAGGGCAAAGTAACGCCGCAAGCTCCGTGACCGTGGCCGCGGGACCCGCGGTCTCGATGTCCGCCGGTGTCCCGTGATCGGGTCACAGAGCTGCAGAACAGGGTGAGGCAAGTGTAAACAAGCATCTCCCCGTTCTGCCTAGTGACATGGTCACTGATCGTATGCTCCCTCTCATCGGGAGCAGCGATCAGTGACGTGTCACTCATAGCCACACCCCCTAACAGTTAGAACCACTCCCTAGGACACACTTAACCCCTTCAGCGCCACCTAGTTAACGTTTTCACTGCCAGCGTCATTTTTACAGTAATCAGTGCATATTTATAGCACTGATTACTGTAAAAATTACAATGGTCCCAAAAATGTGTCAAAAGTGTCCGATGTGTCCGCCATAAAGTCGTAGTCACAAAAAAAATCGCAAATCACTGCCATTACTAGTAAAAAAATAATAATAATAAAAATGTCATAAAACTATCCCCTATTTTGTAGACGCTATAACTTTTGTGCAAACCAATCAATATACGCTTATTGCGATTTTTTTTTTTTTTTTTTTTTACCAAAAATATGTAGAAGAATACGTATCGGCCTAAACTGAGGGAAAAAAATGTTTTTTTATAGAGTTTTTGGGGATATTTATTTTAGCAAAAAGTAAAAAATATTGAATTTTTTTCAAAATTGTCGCTCTATTTTTGCTTATAGCTCAAAAAATGACAATGGTCCCAAAATTTGGTCAAAAGTGTCCGCTATAATGTCGCATTCACGATAAAAATCGCTGATCGCCGCCATTACTAGTAAAAATAAAAATTATTAATGAAAATGCCATAAAACTATCCCCTATTTTGTAGACGCTATAACTTTTGCATAAACCAATCAATAAACGCTTATTGCGATTTTTTTTATTTTTTTTTTACCAAAAATATGTAGAAGAATACGTATCGGCCTTTTTTTATATATTTTTTGGGGATATTTATTTTAGCAAAAAGTAAAAAATATTGATTGTTTTTTCAAAATTGTCGCTCTATTTTTGTTTATAGCGCAAAACAAAAAAACCGCAGGGGTGATTAAATGCCACCAAAAGAAAAAACTATTTGTGAGGAAAAAAAGGACATACATTTTTGTTTGGGAGCCACGTCGCACGACCGCACAATTGTCAGTTAAAGCGACGCAGTGCCGAATCGCAAACAGTGCTCTGGTCTTTGGCCAGCCAAATGGTCCGGGGCTTAAGTGGTTAAAGCCCAACCGAACTTTCAGGCTGCATTCACACCTGAGCGTTTCATTTTTAGGCAGAAATTCAGGCACATTTTTTGCCGCGATTTTGTACAGGACAAAAGCTCACCAATGTAAAAAGCAGAAAAATGCCTGTAATCTGCCTAAAAAAAAAGCTTATGTACTTTTTTGAGCTTCAGTCGTTTTGATTCAGGTGACAAAACGCTCAGATGTGAACCGGTGCCATTGAAATTAATGGGATTTTGCTTGTTGGGCGTTTTTCAGGCGTTCTTTTGTGGGTTTTTCTAGCTGAAAACGCTCAGGTGTGAATGCAGCCTCAATCTACTAAATACCTTCCAAGTGCAGCAAAACAAAAGGTATTCAAAGTCTTAAGCCTCGTGCACACGCCCGAGAAACTCGTCGCCAAAAAAACTTTGTTTTCCTCGACGGGTTTCTTGTCAAGCTTGGCGAGATTCTTGTCAAGCTTTCCTTGCATACACACTGTCAATCCAAAATCTCGTCGGTCTAAAGCGCGGTGACGTACAACGGCATTATAAAGGGGAAGTTCCATTCTCATGGCGCCATCCCTTTTCAGTCTTCGTGCTTTCAGTCCGTTACAGCGCGACGAATGTGCTATCTCCATTATGAACGCTAGTTTTACAAGAAGGTGCGCTCCCGTCTCATACTTGATTCTGACCATGCGCGGTTTTTGAAGACTCGGAAAAGCATACACATGACCGGTTTTCTCGTCCAAATACAGTCTGACGAGAATCACGAAGAGAAAACAGACTCCCGACGAGAAAAAAGAAAACAGGTCTTCTTTTTTTTCTTGTCGAGATTCTGGGCAGTTTTCTTGATGAGAAACCTGAAAGCCTCGTACACACGGCCGGTTTTCTCGGCAAGAAAGCTCTCCCAACAGTTTTCTTGCCGAGAAAACCGGTCGTGTGTACGAGGCTTGACAGCTCATTTAGCCCATAAGCCTGAATAGAGAAACTTGTCCCCTGCCAGCCTACTGCAGAGAAGGAGGCTTGTTCTCTGTGAGGACGCAGTGGTATCTCTGCAAAGGTCTGACATACCCCCTGCTGAGCCAGAGCTAGATTTCGCCAATCAGCAGGGAGCGCAAGCTTTGCTAATTGCTGACTGCTTTGTAAAAAAAACAGCAAAACTGCAACATGTTAAGCAGTGAGCACAGTAAAAAGAGATGAAATCATAATGCAATGAATGTATAAAAATGGATAAATAATATCTGTGATGTGATAAAGGGGCTCATGTGTACACCCCCAATGTGGTCAGACTGGATTGGAAAAATATATTTTAGAGGCCTGACAGTGTGTAGTTTGATTAAGATTCTTCAAAGATCTGCAAAACATTTCTCCATCCTATCTACCACCTGAAAGATGCATGCTGATACAGTTGTGCTCAAAGTTTACCGTATATACTCGAGTATAAGCCGAACCGAATATAAGCTGAGGCACCTAATTTTACCACAAAAAACTGGGAAAACTTATTGACTCGAGTATAAGCCTAGGGTGTCCATCTGCATGCCTCACCATGTGCATGCCTCACTGTGCCTCACTTTGCCTCACTGTGTCCATGTGCATGCCTCACTGTGCCCATGCCTCACTATGCCCATGCCTCACTATGCCCATGACTAGACTGACGTTTAACATGGGAGTCTATGGAAGGGGTGCCCGGCTTTGATAAATCGGTGCTCCCCGGCCTTGGGTCCCCCAGACAAAAAACTTTGCACACTTATAGAGGAAGAGTGGGGCTACATGTATGCCAAGTCTGGGGTCCAGGGGAGCTATGGACGGCCGGTACCGTGTCCCCAAAATCCGGGAGATCAGGCGCAAAAAGGTGGCTCGAGTATAATCCGAGGGGGGCATTTTCAGCACAAAAAATGTGCTGAAAAACTCGGCTTATACTCGAGTATATACGGTACATACCCTGGCAGAATTTATGATTTCTTGGCCATTTTTTAGAGAATATGAATGATAACGCAAAAACTTTTCTTTCACTCATGGTTAGTGTTTGGCTGAAGCCATTTATTATCAATCAACTGTGTTTACTCTTTTTTTATATCCTAATCACAACAGAAACTCCCCAAATGACCCTGATCAAAAGTTTAGTGAGAAAAACAAAAGAGGAAAAAGTACCCCCCGGTACCATGGGACTTTATAGGCGAACTAAAGATATACGTTGTATCATAAAATATCAAAATGTATTAATATATAAATTAAAAATACAATATTTTGTGATATCAAACACATCATCAAATTGTACAGCACAACATGTAAATAAAATGCTGTGCTCATGACGAGCCATGTAAATTCCAGTTGGAAAGATTATCTCCTTTGGGCTGACGCGTTTCTGGAAATTTATCCCCCAAAGGTTACATACCCCAGTTCTTAATACTGTGTATTCCCCCCTTTAACATCAATGACAGCTTGAAGTCTTTTGTGGTATTTGTGGATGAGGCTCTTTATCTTCTCAGATGGTAAAGCTGCCCATTCCTCTTGGCAAAAAGCCTCCAGTTCCTGTAATTTCTTGGGCTGTCTGTCTTGCATGAATGGCACTTTGAGATCTCCTCAGAGGGGCTTAATGATATTGAGGTCAGGAGACTGAGATGGCCACTCAAGAACCTTCACTTTATTCTGCTGTAGCCAATGACAGGTGGACTTGGCCTTGTGTTTTGGATCATTGTCATGTTGGAATGTCCAAGTACTTCCCATGCACAGCTTCCTGGCTGATGAATGCAAATGTTCCTCCAGTATTTTTTGATAACATACTGCATTCATCTTGGCATCAATTTTGACCAAATTTCCTGAGCCTTTGTAGCTCCCACATCCCCAAAACATCAGCGATCCATCTCCGTGTTTCACAGTAGGAATGTTGTACCTTTCATCATAGGCCTTGATGACTCCTCTTCAAATGTAGAGTTTATGGCTGTGGATAAAAAGCTCATTTTTGTTCTCATCACTCCAAATGACTTTGTGGCAGAAGGTTTGAGGCTTGTGTCTGTGCTGTTTGGCGTATTGTAAGCAGGATACTTTGTGGCATTTGTGTAGTAATGGCTTTCTTCTGGCGACTCGACCATGCAGCCCATCTTTCTTCAAGTGCCTCCTTACTGTGCATCTTGAAACAGCCACACCACATGTTTTCAGAGTCCTGTATTTCACCTGAAGTTATTTGTGTGTTTTTCTTTGCATCCCGAACAATTTTCCTGGCAGTTGTGGCTGAAATTTTAGTTGGTCTTCCTGACCGTGGTTTGGTTTCAACAGAACCCCTCATTTTCCACTTCTTGATTAGAGTTTGAACACTGCTGATTGGCATTCTCAATTCCTTGGATTTCTTTTTATATCCCTTTACTGTTTTATACAGTTCAACTACCTTTTCCCACAGATCCTTTGACAATTCTTTTGCTTTCCCCTTGACTCAGAATCCAGAAACGTCAGTGCAGCACTGGATGAAAGATGCAAGGGTCTGTCCAGAAACTCATTGTCCTTTTATACACATACACTAATTATAAGCAGACAGATCACAGGTGAGGATGGTTACCTTTTAACCACTTGACCACTGGGCACTTAAACCCCCTTAATAACCAGACCAATTTTCAGCTTTCGGTGCTCTCACATTTTGAATGACAATTACTCAGTCATACAACACTGTACCCATATGAAATTTTTGTCCTTTTTTCACACAAATAGAGCTTTCTTTTGGTGGTATTTAATCACTGTTGGGTTTTTTATTTTTTGCGCTATAAGAGAAAAAAGACTGAAAATTTTGTAAAAAAATGATTTTTTTTTCGTTTCTGTTATAAAATTTTGCAAATTACTATTTTTTCTTCATAAATTTTGGCCGAAATTTATACTGCTACATATCTTTGGTAAAAATAAGTACAAATTGGTGTATATTATTTGGTCTTTGTGAAAGTTATAGAGTCCACAAGCTATGGTGCCAATATCTGAAAATTGATCACACCTGAAGTACTGACGGCCGATCTCATTTCTTGAGACCCTAACATGCCAGAAAAGTACAAATACCCCCCAAATGACCCCTTTTTGGAAAGAAGACATTCCAAGGTATTCAGAAAGAGGCATTGTGAGTTTTTTGAAGTTGTCATTTTTTCCCACAATTCTTTGCAAAATCAAGATTTTTTTTTTCTCTTTTTTTTTTTTTCACAAAATTGTCATATTAGCAGGTTATTTCTCACACACAGCATATGCATTCCACAAATTACACCCCAAAACACATTCTGCTATTCCTCCCGAGTATGGCGATACCACATGTGTGAGACTTTTACACAGCGTGGCCACATACAGAGGCCCAACATGCAGGGAGCACCTTCAGGCGTTCTGGAGCACCCAGGCCAATTCTGACATTTCTCTCCTACATGTAAAAATCATCATTTGTTTGCTAGAAAATTACATAGAACCCCAAAACATTATATATGTTTTTTTAGCAAAGACCTTAGAGAATATAATGGTGGTTGTTGCAACTTTTTATCTCGCACGATATTTGCGCAGCAATTTTTGTAACGCGTTTTTTACGGAAAAAAAATGTTTTGTGCTTTAAAAAAAAAAAAAAAACAGTAAAGTTAGCCCAATGTTTTTGCATAATGTGAAAGATGAAGTTACGCCGAGTAAATAGATACCTAACATGTCGCCCTTAAAAATTGCACACACTCGTGGAATGGCGCCAAACTTCGCTACTTAAAAAATCCCCATAGGCGACGCTTTAAATATTTTTACTGGTTACATGTTTTGAGTTACAGAGGAGGTCTAGGGCCAAAATGATTGCTCTCGCTCTAACGTTCGCAGAGATACCTCACATGTGTGGTTTGAAAACCGTTTTCATATGTGGGCGGGACTTACGTATGCGTTCGCTTCTGTATGCGAGCTCACGGGGACAGGGGCGCTTTAAAAAAAAAAAAAAAAAATTTTATTCTTCATTTTACTTTATTTATTTTAGTTTGACATGTTTTTCCGCCCTAAACATTTTTTTGATCACTTTTATACCTATTACAAGGAATGTAAACATCCCTTGTAATAGGAATATGGCATGACAGGTCCTCTTTACAGTTAGATATGGGGGGGGGGGGTGTCAATAAGACCCCACATCTCACCTCTAGGCTGGGAAGCCTGAAAAAAAAAACAAAAAAAAAAAACAACAATCCTGGCTTTGATCGTAGCGGTGAGTCGGTAGAAGCACCGGAGGGCGGCGGGGGGGGGGACATCCCCTCTCGCCTCCCGTAAGAATGATCAAGCGGCGGAACAGCCGCTATGATTGTTCTTATGGTGTAGGGAATCGCCGGCTGAAAAAGCTGATATCTGAATGATGCCTGTAGCTGCTCCCATCATTCAGATATCCCCGCACAAAGTCAAGGACGTCATATGACGGCCGGAGGGCGGGAAGTGGTTATTGCAGAGTATTGCCGGGCATTGCGGAGTATTGCCGGGCATTGCGGAGTATTGCTGGGCATTGCGGAGTATTGCCGGGTATTGCGGAGTATTGCCGGGCATTGCGGAGTATTGCCGGGCATTGCGGAGTATTGCCGGGCATTGCGGAGTATTGCCGGGCATTGCGGAGTATTGCCGGGCATTGCGGAGTATTGCAGGGCATTGCGGAGTATTGCGGACTATGGCAGGGTATTGCGGACTATGGCAGGGTATTGCGGTGTATGGCAGGGTATTGCGGTGTATGGCAGGGTATTGCACGGGTATTGCACAGGGTATTGTGGAGGGTATTGCACAGGGTATTGTGGAGGGTATTGCAGAGTATTGTGGAGGGTATTGCAGAGTATTGTGGAGGGTATTGCAGAGTATTGTGGCGGGTATTGCAGAGTATTGTGGCGGGTATTGCAGAGTATTGTGGCGGGTATTGCAGAGTATTGTGGCGGGTATTGCAGAGTATTGTGGCGGGTATTGCAGAGTATTGTGCAGGGTATTGCAGGGTATTGCAGAGTATTTTGCAGGGTATTGCGCAGGGTATTGCAGAGTATTTTGCAGGGTATTGCAGAGTATTGTGCAGGGTATTGCAGAGTATTGTGCAGGGTATTGCAGAGTATTGCAGAGTATTGCACCAGGGTATTGCAGAGTATTGCACCAGGGTATTGCAGAGTATTGCACCAGGGTATTGCAGAGTATTGCACCAGGGTATTGCAGAGTATTTCGCAGGGTATTGCACCAGGGTATTGCAGAGTATTGCACCAGGGTATTGCAGAGTATTGCACCAGGGTATTGCAGAGTATTGCACCAGGGTATTTTGCAGAGTATTGCACCAGGGTATTTTGCAGAGTATTGCACCAGGGTATTTTGCAGAGTATTGGCAGGGTGTATTGCAGAGTATTGGCAGGGTATAGCACAGGGATGGCTGAGCAGGGATGGATGGATGGCTGGATCTGTGACTGCAATTGTCACAGATCCAGCCCACAGTGCTGCTGCTGCCATCCGCTCCCTCCCCCTCCCCTCTCACACTGTACCGATCGGTACAGAGAGGGGAGGGAGGAACCGGCGTCATCAAATGACGCCGGTCTGTTTACAAGTGATTGCTCCGTCATTTGACGGAGCGATCACGTGGTAAACGGCCGCTATCAGCGGCGATTTACCGCGATTCATGATCCGCCGGGTCCTCTGGACCCGGCGGTCACGGAGTTTCCCGTGTGCGCGCCCCAGGGGGCGCGCGGGAGCGCGATTCTGGGAGGACGTTATATAACGTCCTCCCAGAGTTAAGCAACCACCTTGTCGACGTTATTTGTCGGCAGGTGGTTGTTAAGTGGTTAATAGCCATTCAAACCCCTTTGTGTAAACTTGTGTGGATGTTATCAGGCCAAAATCACCAGGGTATGTAAACTTTTGATCGGGGTCATTTGGGTAGTTTCTGTTGTCATTATGATGTAAAAAGAGTAAACACAGTTGATTGATAATAAATGGCTTCAGCCAAACACTAACCATAAGTGAAACAAAAGGTTTTCTCCAATCCAGAATTTCAGCCAGCTTTAGCAACCACAAAATACTTAAAATGGACCATATTTGGTATGATTGTCATATGGTGAGAAAATTCTGGAAAACAACATATGAAAAAGTGTCGGGAATAGAGAGGAATCTAAATATAGATATCTCATTGTTCTCCCTGATGCCAGAATCAATAAAGAGTATTAAGAAAGATATTTTTCATCATATGATATCAGCAGCTAGAACAATAATAGCTCGCAATTAGAGAGAAAATAAAAGCCCAAACACAGCAGACTGGATATGTGAAGTGAACGAAATACAATATATCGAAAGACAGATAAGAGAAGAAGGATATATAAATAGTCAAATGCCAGAATTATGGCTAAAATGGGATGAATTTCGGCTCTCAAATAGAATGAGAGAATATTTATAACTGGAAAATCAGGGAGAACTTGAAGGGTCATTGTAAAAGGAATATAAAATGAGTATAAGGAAAGGGAGAGAATAGAGGGGCTATGGGTTTCTTTTTTTTTTTTTTTTTCCTTTTTTTCTTTTTTTTTCTTGTGTGTTAGGTTGATGTTGGATGAATGTGTGATAGGATGAATGAGAATGGAAGATAGTAGAATATATGGAGGTACTTGTTGTAAGAAATTGTAATAATGTGGTTTATAGATATTGATCAGATTCTGTACGTTGAAGAATGAGTAGGAATGGATATATAATGTGCTAGAATCCTGTTTATTTGTAAATTTTTGTATTTAAGAAAAGAACCAATAAAAATAAATTGAAAACGGAAACGTTTTTCTGTTATCATTCATATTCTCTGAAAAATGGCCAAGGAATCATAAATTCTGCTAGGGTATCTAAACTTATGAGCACAACTGTATATCTGACAGACTATTGCGTCACAGACCTCTCTAGAAATCTGCAGAACATTGCTCCATCCCATCTCCCTCCTGACAGGTACATATTGATATATTTTTCAGATTATCCCATCACTGCCCTATCTAGAGATCTGCAGAACTTATTGATATATTCTGCTTCTAGCATTCCTGTATTTGTATCTCCTATAATGTCATTGTTAGGCTTGTGTTTTTCAACACTCTTGCTTCTATAAGCCCATGTAATGATACTGGATGATCGCGCTGTCGGGCATCTGTCCCTGGCTGACATTTAATGGTTTTAATCTTCCTCTGCAGGTCATTGCGATCGTAATGGACGTTTTCTCTGATGTGGACATCCTCTCCGACCTGCTGGATGCGGCCGCCCGCCGTGTCCCCGTCTACATCATCCTGGACAAGATGAACTCTGACCACTTCCTGGACATGGCCGCCAAGTGCCGGGTCAACCTGAACTTCGTAGAGGTGAGCCCCACCGTCCCTTCCCAGACACACCATGAGCCCCCCTTATCCAGACCAGATCTGTGTGTGGGCTTATTGTCAGAAGCACCCAAGGCAACCGATGTCGTTTTGGATGGAGTGGGGAAGGGTTAAAACCTCTGTCAGGCTTTTGTTCTGAATGGGGATTTTCTTGTTTTCCTAGTGACCTAGGGTTGCCACCTCATCCCTTTAAACCCGAACACATATTAATTACACAGGTTCTGTGGCTGATTAAGGTGGTAATTAAACTCACTGAGGCCAGGTTCACACTGGTCCGACAAACGCTCCGACATTGGGAGCTCATGTCGCATGACATGTGAAAATCAATGTTTCCCTATGGGAGCCGTCTTAACTGGTCCGACACATGTCGGTCCGACTTTGAAAATGCTCCCTCTACTACTTTGGTCTGACTTTGGTCCTACTTCAGCCCATTGAATATCATTGAAGTCGGATCAAAGTAGGATCCTTGTCCTAACCATCCGACATTTGACATCCGACATGGTGATTACAGCAGCAGTAAAAGGAATTTATCTCACCCTGGGATTGTTTTGATTGGTCAAAGGACAAGTCAGACTATCACAAAGTCGGATCAAAGTAGTATCCTGTTCATGAATGTCGGATGGATGTCGGACCAATGTAGGATCAATGTAGGACTGATGTTGCAGAGCAAAGTAGGATGAAAGTCGGATGAATGTCGTGTCGTATCAGTGTGAACCCAGCCTTAGTGCCTTATCTGCATTCAATTAGCCTCAGAACCTGTGTAATTCAGATGTGTTCGGGTTTAAAGGGATGAGGTGACAACCCTATAGTGACCACCATCATTGGGATAGTAAGTTTTATAAGTGGATCCCCAAGTATAGAAAACCATAAAAATCTAAGAGGTTGTTACTCTTTCCCACTCCATCCAAAACCTTGTCCACGCAAATGATTGCTCTCTTTACTCTTGGAAATCAAAATATGTGAACGTGTTCATTTCTGAGTATGCCAAAGGGTCCTCCAGACCAGCCAGGAGCTTTGGGTTGGTCACTCGTTGTCCCATACATAGCTGATTGTCACCAGCGATCCTCGGGGGCGGGTCAAGGACAGTCAGGCTGGAGAGTAAAAGACTAGATAATGGTGGATGTCCTCCAGCTAGGAAATGAGGCGGGGCTCTATCTGACTTGCTGCAGCTTCTAATGCACATTGTGGGAAGCTCACAGTGTGCAGTGAAATCAGAGGAAGCCATCTCAATCCAGGAGTGGAGCTGCTACAACTGTGCAAGGGAATATTAGAGGTCACATTTAAAGTGTGCTTTGTTAACCCATAACTGGGAAGGACTATAGCTTTGTACCATTGGTGTATCGCACATTGGGGGGAATTCACTAAAAATGGTGCACACAGAATCTGATGCAGCTGTATAGTAACTAGTCCGCTTCCAGGTTTTATTGTCAAAGCTTAAATGAACAATCTGAAGTTAGAAGCTGATTGGTTACTAAGCACAACTGGTAAAGGAAAAAAAAACTGCGCTATTCAAACGAAGTGCTAAAACGCTGCAACTCAAAGTGGTATACAGACAATAAAACAAAAGGAGCTGCGCTAGTAATTATAAGTTGATAAAGAAAAAAAAAAACGTATGATTAAGTAAATAGATACACTACCAAAGATGTGCAGTGTGCTCATGAATGAGTGTCACATCTAGATTGACATAATGTTAACTAAAGCGGAGTTCCACCCTAAAGTGGAACTTCCGCTCCCCCCCCCCTCCGGTGCCACAATTGGCACCTTTCTGGGGGCAGGGGGGACAGGATACCTGTCAAAGACAGGTATCCTTTCCCACTTCCTGGAGTCCGGCCGCGGCCGTGACGTCACAGCGGGGCTCCCTCCTCCTCCCCTGGCCGCCGGGCTAATAAGTGAGAGGAGCAGGGCCTCGCACATGCGCAGTAGGGTTCCCGGCGTGAAGCAGAAAGGCTACACTCCCGGGTTCCCTTACCCTCAATGGCGACGGCAGCACCCGACAGCTGATGTGAAACATCAGCTGCGGTGCCGACATCGAGGGACTGCAGGACAGGCAAGTCTCCATTTATTAAAAGCCAGCAGCTGCAGTATGTGTAGCTGCTGGCTTAAAAAAAATTTTTTGCCCGGGGTTGCTGGCACACCCCTTTAAGAAACAATATGAATTGTAAAAAAACAATAGTCATGATTAAGGCACAAAAAACCCCCAAACAGTCTATGGTAGTTATAATAAACACGGTGATAGTGTTGCAAAAGAAGGACCAGACAGTCAATAGCAGCTATAATCGGCACAGCAGTAATGATGAGACACCATGTGACCAGTCTTCAGAGAACGGATAACTGTGCGATTCCACCACCATACGAAATGGAGGCTTACCAGCTAGAAAAGCTTGTCAACCAACACTGGGTAGTGAAGACCTTCCGCTGCTGCAAACAGCTCACAGACCTGGCGTTTCTTGAAGTTCCAGCTTGGACGAGCCAACAATCCCAATATGTCAGTATCAGCTGACACGCTGTGGTTGGTAATGGAATACTGGGTCCAGCAGGTGGAAAGGTGGCAGTGGGGATGATCTCATTGAAAGTATGTAACCATAGGGGAAAAACAAAAACGTACCGCCATAGGTAAAATCCGATAGTTTATGGTAAAAAAACAGGTCTATATAGTCTATACAGACAACAGGCACAATATCATAGAAATATCGTAGCAAAAATTCATGGAAATTGGTCTGTGAGCTGTTTGCAGCAGCGGGAGGTCTTCACTACCCAGTGTTGGGTGACAAGCTTTTCTAGCTTGTAAGCTGGTAAGCCTTCATTTCGTATGGTGGTGGAATCACACAGTTATCCGTCCTATGAAGACTGGTCACAGGGGGTCTCATCATTACTGCTGTGGCGATTATAGCTGATATTGTCTGTCTGGTCCTTCTTTTTGCAACACTATCACCATGTTTATTATAACTACCATAGACTGTTTGGGTTTTTTTTTTGTGCCTTAATTATCACTATTGTTTTTTTACAATTCATATTGTTTCTTAATTAACATTATGTGGCAGATGAGGTTTAATGTTGATAAATGTAAAGTTATGCACTTGGGGGGCTAAGAATATGAATGCATCATACATACTAGGGGGAGTACAACTGGGGGTATCCATAGTGGAGAAGGATCTGGGGGTTTTGGTAGATCATAAGCTCAATAATAACATGCAATGCCAAGCTGCGGTTTCCAAAGCGAGCAAAGTCCTTTCTTGTATTGGGAGAGGTATGGTCTCCAGAGAGAGAGATATCATTTTGCTCCTGTACAAATCATTAGTAAGACCTCATCTGGAATATGCAGTTCAGTTTTGGACCCCAGTTCTCAAAAAGGATATCGGGGAACTGGAGAAAGTGCAGAGAAGGGCAACCAAACTGATAAGAGGCATGGAGGAGCTCAGCTATGAGGAAAGATTAGAGGAACTGAATGTATTCCCTCTTGAGAAGAGGAGATTAAGGGGGGATATGATCAACATGTACAAATATATAAGGGGTCCATATAGTGAACTTGGTGTTGAGTTATTCACTTTACGGTCAACACAAAAGACAAGGGGGACTCTTTACGTCTAGAGGAAAAAAGATTTCACCTCTAAATACGGAAAGGTTTCTTCACAGTAAGAGCTGTGAAAATGTGGAATAGACTCCCTCCAGAGGTGGTTCTGGCCAGCTCAGTAGATTGCTTTAAGAAAGGCCTGGATACTTTCCTAAATGTACATAATATAACTGGGTACTGACATTTATAGGTAAAGTTGATCCGGGGAATATCCGATTGCCTCTCGGGGGATCAGGAAGAAATTTTTTCCCCTGCTGTAGCAAATTGGATCATGCTCTGCTGGTTTTTTTTGCCTTCCTCTGGATCAACTGTGTGTATAGAATTGTTTTATATGGGATTGTACGATATTTTTTTTTTTTTTTTATGGTTGAACTGGATGGACTTGTGTCTTTTTTCAACCTGACTAACTATGTAACTATGTCAATCTAGATGTGACACTCATTCATGAGCACACTGCACATCTTTGGTAGTGTATCTATTTACTTAATCATATGGTTTTTTTTTTCTTTATCAACTCATTACTAGCGCAGCTCCTTTTTGTTTTATTATACTAAGCACAACTGCCCAAGATTCTGTGCGCACCAGTTTTAGTAAATCCCACCTAAAATGTATGTCGTCCTTTCTATACCGGGTTTCTTAAGATACAGGACCTGGATACCAGAAACGAACCCCCCCCCCCCCCCCCATCCAAAGCTTTGACCACCGAACCAATAAAAGCAGCAGGATCTTTTACTGAAGCTATTTACAGCTGTGTCTATAAAAGGCACAACTTCCATACATTCCTCTGACCGCCTTCCCTGGAAGAAGATAGGACTAGATATCCCAAGGAAGAAGCAATGAAAGAAGAGTGACCCGCACTTCTGAGCCTGACTTGGAGGAAAGAGGCTTCTGTCTATCATAGGAACCTGGAAGAGTGATGGCAGAAGAAGACCAAATGGTCCATTGAGTCTGACACTGAGTATAGATCTATGTTAGTCCCAAGCATGTTTAAATTCTATTACTGTTTACCGACTCACTACCTCTGCTGGAAGTCTGTTCCAAACGTCAACTACTCTTTCTGTGAAATAATATTTTCTAAGTGTAGCACTTACCCCCATTTAAGGGACCGGCTGGTTTTGGTGGGTCTACAAACTACCTCCAAGGCTTCCGTTGTCAGGGTGTGAGAAAGTCTTTAGAAAGGCCAATGTCCACACAATGTATAACCCAAACAGTCAGGCTTTATTTTACGTTGCTGAAGTGGAAAACTTTAGAGGAAAGTAGGAAACGAGAGAAACACAGGGGAAGGTTCAGGCACGCAACACTAAAGTCCCAATCGTCGCCACTCAAGCCTGAGTGGGTATTGCTCACCTGGATAGTCCCGTTTTTAGGGGTTCTAGCAGCCGGGATGAAGCACGAATCAATCTTTCTAGGGATACGATCAGGAGTCCTCTGCCACAGGATTGTCAAAAGTCCCGAACCTCCCAGCCAAGCAATAATGAAGAACCTTTAAGCCAGATTGGCGTATTGCAGGGCTTGTAATGATGGATCCCTCCTTAGGTGAGCTCCAGGCCTCCTCCCAAGACGGCAGTACCGTCGCTAGTCTCCTCCGGGGCAGATCCTCCCCTGGTCTCCTTCTCTAAGTGTGGCCTCCCTCAGGTGGGTAGCTGAGGATCCCTTTGAAAAGTATAGGCCTCATATGCAGCGATGTAGCCTTGGGCTAAAGGTGCCCGGGGCCAGAACACACACACGCACCCCGTGCCGTGAGGGCCACGAGGCACACACCGACCCCAATTCATGGCGTCTGCCCCTTATGTACCCTCTACCAGCATACACAGCGGGTAGACCACGCCCACTGTATGGCTGCCGAGAAAGGACACCCAAGGTGTTGTGATACCCCCTGTAGTTCAACCTATGCTGGTGATGACAGTGCCACCTACAGGCAGACAGGGAACACTACTGCCAGGCAGTATCACACCCAGAGCAGAAGCAAATCCAGAACAATCAATTGGTCTGAGCCCAATTACTGGCTCAGACTACCCTTAAATTCACACATAGCGTCCCCAAATATTGGGGGGCTCTACATACGGTTAATCTTGAACTTTCCTGGATCTTTGCCCGGGGTTCTCGGCTCTTCATTGGATAGATTGATAGCAGTGCAGCCATTGGCTCGTGCTGCTGTCAATCAAATCCAATGACGCGGGGGACGGGGCCGAGTCCTGCACTCGGCGGCTATGGACGCCGAATGCGGGACTCGGGAGCGCGCCCGCATGGCAACCCCCTTGGGAAAGCGCTTCCCAGAGGGGGTTATCTGAGGCAGGGAGGAGCCGAGAGAGCCGGCGAGGGACCACAGAAAACGCCATTTGGGGCCACTCTGTGCAAAACGAGCTGCACAGGGGAAGTAAGTATGACAGGTTTGTTATTTTAATTTTTTTTTAAATCAAACCTATAGTATCACTTTACCCCTTGATCGCCCCCTAGTGTTAACCACTTCCCTGTCAGTGACATGTATACAGTAATTAGTGCATTTTTATAGCACTGATCGCTGTATAAATGCCAATGGTCCCAAAAAAGTGTCAAAAGTCTCCGATGTGTCCGTCGCAATGTTGCAATAGCGCTAAAAATCGCAGATCACCGCCATTACTAGAAAAAAATAATAATAATAAAAACGCCATAAAAATGCCATAAATGTTTTCCATAGTTTGTAGACGCTATAACTTTTTTGCAAATCAATCAATATACGCTTATTGCGATTTTTTTTTTACCAAAAATATGTAGAAGAATACATATTAGCCTAAACGGATGAAGAATTTTGTTTTTTAAAAACATTTTTGGGGATATTATAGCAAATAGTAAAAAATATTGTTTTCTTTTCAAAATTGTCGGTCTTTTTTTTGTTTATAGCGCAAAAAAATAAAACCGCAGAGGTGATCAAATGGCACCAAAAGAAATCTCAATTTGTGGGAAAAAAAGGACGCAAATTTCGTTTGGGTACAGCGTTGTACGACCGCGCAAATGTCAGTTAAAGCGACGCAGTGCCAAATTGTAAAAAGTGCCCTGGTCAGGAAGGGGGTAAAATCTTCCGGGGCTGAAGTGGTTAAAGCAAACTTCACCCTAACACTTATCCCAGTATATGTTTCATATATCTCTTACTAATACAGGATGACGGCGCTTGCCAAAAAAACTCAATATGTGTATATCCACTTCCGGACCAGTGACCTATCCACACGGGACTGGACTTTCAGTGCTTATACCGGGATGATGGCTGCCGTTGCAGGCATCATCCAAGTACCGTTTCTTAACGTTGTTTTTTTTTTTTTTGCGCCAGTGATTGCTGCTAAAATTGCTTTAACAAGAGAGCCAAACTAGCCAGTGGATTTCTTTTACAAGCATCGGGAAAGGGACATTCCTCCCCTCCTGCCCACCAGGAGACTCGAGCAACCAGCCGGCCCTTTCCATGATTGGAGAGCTGAGCAAAGCCCGGATAAGCTATGGTAACCCGGAAGCGATGACCTGACATAGTATATGGTCAAGATATAGCAGGCTTTGAGGATTACCCTACCCATACACCCAAGAGCTGGCAATTTGAGCCTTCTGTGCTGATTATGGTTCCACTTATGAGCCATCTTCGACGTACTGAGACCAACCAATCTCCCCTTCAAATTCCACCCAATATCGGTGTCCAGCATCACTCCAGATTTGGCAGATTTACCTATCAGCAGCAGAGAAGGAGAAATCTTCTATGGCACCCGCTCACCTTATATAATTAAATCAGGAGATACTGGGTTTGGTTGAGGTTTTAAATGTGGATGTTGGATGATTGCAGTGTGTGTGTGGGCTGCTGGTTTTCTTTTTTTTTTCTTTTCTTTTCTATCAGCTACAACCTGATGGAATAGAACAGAAATGGAAAATGTCTGCTCCTAAATATGGCCTCAGGCTGCTGTCGCTCATTTTCCCACCATGCACCTGTCATCGCCATCAGCCCTGCAGCCCCATCTCCTAATAACATGAATAATCCTTATTGTATTATCGCATAGAAGGCCCTGTGTCCCTCTATTCACCTGTAAATACCCCCCACCCAAGTGTGTCTCCTGTATTTATGGTATAATGACAGCTGGTGTACATGTGACTACGCCTGCCAAGCTCATCTCCCACACACCAGCTGTCATATACCGTCTTTTGTGTCTGCATCCTCCGGGGGGCACTCCGAGCAAACAGACATCTTCAGGACAACCACCAATTCATCCATCCATCCATCCACCCACCCATCCATCCACCCTCCCAACCACCCATCCATCCACCCATCAACTTATCTAACCACTCATCCATCCAGCCACCCACACACCCATCCGTCCATCACTTATTCATCCATCCATCCATCTATTCACCCTCCCAACCACCCATCCATCCATCCACCCTCCCAACCACCCATCCATCCACCCATCAACTTATCTAATCACTCATCCATCCATACACCCACACACCCATCCGTCCATCACTTATTCATCCATCCATCCATCTATTCACCCTCCCAACCACCCATCCATCCATCCACCCTCCCAACCACCCATCCATCCACCCATCAACTTATCTAATCACTCATCCATCCAGCCACCCACACACCCATCCATCCATCACTTATTCATCCATCCATCCATCCATCTATTCACCCTCCCAACCACCCATCCATCCATCCACCCTCCCAACCACCCATCCATCCACCCATCAACTTATCTAATCACTCATCCATCCAGCCACCCACACACCCATCCGTCCATCACTTATTCATCCATCCATCCATCTATTCACCCTCCCAAAAACCCATCCATACACCCACACACCCATCCGTCCATCACTTATTCATCCATCCACCCATCTATTCACCCTCCCAACCACCCATCCATCAACTTATCTAACCACTCATCCATCCACCCACACACCCATCCGTCCATCACTTATTCATCCATCCATCCACCCATCTATTCACCCTCCCAACCACCCATCCATCCAGCCACCCACACACCCATCCGTCCATCACTTATTCATCCATCCATCCATCCATCCATCTATCCACCCATCTATTCACCCTCCCAACCACCCATCCATCCAGCCACCCACACACCCATCCGTACATCACTTATTCATCCATCCATCTATCCACCCATTTATTCACCCTCCCAACCACCCATCCATCCATCCACCCACACACCCATCCGTCCATCACTTATTCATCCATCCATCCACCCATCTATTCACCCTCCCAACCACCCATCCATCCATCCATCCACCCATCAACTTATCTAACCACTCATCCATCCAGCCACCCACACACCCATCCATCCATCACTTATTCATCCATCCATCCATTCACCCTCCCAACCACCCATCCACCCACACACCCATCCGTCCATCACTTATTCATCCACCCATCCATCCACCCATCTATTTACCCTCCCAACCACCCATCCATCCATCCACCCACACACTCATCCGTCCATCACTTATTCATCCACCCACCCATCAATCAATCCATCCAACTATCCATCCTCCCAACCATCCATCGATCCATCTATCCACCCATCCACACAGCCATCCACTCTCCCACCCATCTATTTACCCTCCCAACCACCTATCCTTCTACTAATCCATCCATCCAATCACTTATTCATCCATCCACCCAACCATCAATCCATCCACCGATACATCCATGAATCCATCCAACCACTCATCCATCCAGCCACCCACACACCCAATTCCTTTTCCACCCATCCATCCATTAATCCATCCACCGATCCATCCAACCACTCATCCATCTAGCCACCCACACACCCATCCTCCCAATCCCTTATTCATCCATCCATCCATTCATCCACCCGTCCATTAATCCATCCACTGATCCATCCAACCACACACCCATCCATCCAATCCCTTAATCATCCATCCACCAATCCACCCATCCATCAATCCATCCACCGATTCATCCAATCAATTAGTCATTCATCCACACATCAATCAAATCCATTCACCTATTCATTCATCCACTCATCAATTCATCCACCGATCCACCCAACCAATCCTCTATCCAGCCACCCACACACCTATCCATCCAATCACTTATTCATCCATTCACCTATTAATCCATCTATCCATTCACCCTTCCAACCCTCCTAATCTATTAATTCATTCACCTTCCCAACCATCAATGCATCCATCCAACCCTTTCAGTTTTTTATATTCATCCATCCAACCAAACCACTTATCCATCCATCCATCCCACTAATCCAACCGTCCATCCAGCCACTCACCAACCCATCCACCTAACCACTTATCCATCCACCCATCGATTCATCCATCCATCCATCCATCCATCCATCCATCCCACCTATTGTCCTATATTTATTTCTGGTGGCTCCATTACGTTGTTGTGAGGATTTTTGTATGAGATCCATTCTCCCCAGAATAAATAGGAACCAAGAGGAACAGCTTGTAGGAATTAATTTTTTATTCTTTACATATTGCCCATTTATATGTCTGACTTGGAGCATTGCATCTTCAAAGAGCAACTCGGAGGCAAAAAGAACTGGCAAAACAAACCAGGATAATGGCGCCACCTTGAGGGAGTTCCCGTATCTGCAGCATCTGTCTGCAGAAAATGCAGTTTCATTGGAAAGTGATGGCAAACCCTAAACATTAAACATCTGCAGGAACAGGAGGAGAAGGAAAGTGTTCTAATGGGGAGGGGACATTTGTTCTGATGACCACCCTCTATGATGGGATTTCCCTCACGTTTGGGAGATTTCCTCCCCCGTCCTGTTATGTCAGTAGGACAGAAAGTAAAAGAAAATCTCCTATGTTATCACTTGTTAAGCAGTTGTCAAATACTTTGTACCTTTTTTTGGTTGGTCCACTCTGGGCTGACCTACGTTGATGGTGTAAATGTCTCCCCCATGTTGTTGTTTTTTTTTTTTTGTCTGTACTGCTTAAAATTCAATAAAGTTACCGTATATACTCGAGTATAAGCTGACCCGAATATAAGCCGAGGCACCTAATTTTACCACAAAAAATGGGAAAAGATGGGAAAACTTATTGACTCGCGTATAAGCCTAGGGTGTCCATCTGCATGCCTCACTTTTCCTCACTGTGTCCATGTGCATGCCTCACTGTGCCCATGCCTAAACTGACGTTTAACATGGGAGTCTATGGAAGGAGTGCCCGGCTTTGAAAAATCGGTGCTCCCCGGCCATAGGTCCCCCCGACAAAAAACATTGCACACTTATAGAGTAGAAATAGGGCTATATGAGTGCCAAGTTTAGGGTCCAGGGCACCTACGACCGGCCGGTACCGGGTCTCCAAAGTCACCAGACAAATGACAACAAACTTTGCACATTTGTAGAGGAAGAGTGGGGCTACATATGTGCCAAGTTTGGGGTCCAGGGGACCTACGGCCGGTCAGTACCAGGTCCCCAAAATCTGAGAGATCAGGCGCAAAAAGGTGACTCGAGTATAAGCCGAGGGGAGCATTTTCAGCACAAAAAAAAGTGCTGAAAAACTCGGCTTATACTCGAGTATATACGGTATTTGAAACAAAAAAAGAAAATCTCCCCAATGAGACCGAGGTTACTGTATAAGCCTTCCCTACTTTATCCATATCCAATGGATTATGAAAAAAAATAATAATAATAAAATTGCGGCCCTGAGTAGACTGTAAAGCTGAAGTTTAATCTGATTATATTTTGCTTTCCCTTGTTCCTCCCTCTCCCATGAGCAAACATGATCATGTCATTTTTAAATAAAACCTTTCCATTTTCATTATACACCATATTTTAGACCCAGTGACATCACTCAGTGGTCAGTGATCATGGTCTCAGTGATGACATCATAGAGAAGCACAGAGACTCAATAATGACCTCATAGAGACGCACAGAGACTCAATAATGACCTCATAGAGAAGCACAGAGACTCTGTGCAATTCTGGCAGATCATGGCTGGTGGGAGGGGCCGGCAGGGGGCTGTACATAGCTTCCTGAAAACATCACAGCGCCCTGCCTTTGTACTCTTCTCAGGAGCCCTCAGTCCTGATACAAGCAGTGGGCGGGCTCTTGGGAGGAGTTATGCAAATATCAAAATGCCTTCATGGGTGAATGTCAGTATGGAGGAGTGGGCGTTTGTAGTAGGGTTGCCACCTGTTCGGAATTCACCTGGACAGTTCGGGTTTTGAATCGTGTGTCTGGATTTTAGACCACCTGAAACCCGGACACATTATTCAGACCGGACTCTGGCTTTCCAGCAGGGTTGCTGTCTGCAGTTGTCTAAGCCGAGAGTGTAATGTGTTCTCAGTGTTCTCCCTTAAATCAGGGTTCCCAGAGCATCCCTTATGTTAGAGTCCCCAGAGTTCTCCCTTACATCAGTCTGCAGAGTGTAAGGAAACTCTGCGGATTCAGGTTTAAAAGGGGAAATCTGTGGACTCTGATGTAAGAGGGGACTCTTGTGATTCCCTTTTTATATGATTATAAATGTTATTTAGTCACAAAATATATGTACTACATATTATATACTGTAAAAAAATGAATTGCTGTGCGCCGCCAAAGTGTTCGGGTTTGACTTGAAGAAAAGGAGGCAACCCTAGTTCCTAGGCAGGCTGTATTTGCATAAAGGCAACTCCTAGGTAATGCCCACATGTGATGCTGAGCCTCTATAATTGAAAAAACTTAAATGCATCAAATTAAAGAGACAGGGGGTATCTATACTGGGCGCCATGTTCTATGTGTATCTGTGTGGTTATTGCTGTGTGGTCCTTAACAATTGCTCTTTCTCCACACAGTTCATCAGAGTCCGGACGCTCTCTGGCCCCACCTACTTTTGCCGGAATGGCACCACCTTCAAGGGGAACTTGCTGGAAAAGTTCATTCTGGTGGACTGTACCGTGGTCTTAAGCGGCACTTACAGGTAAGATATAGGTAAAGCTCTTAGAAAAAAAAAAACATTGTTACGCCCCCAAATTTACTGTAAGGTTTCCATCCTTTGCATGCTGCTTGAAAGAGAAGTATGTTTTTTTTTTTATCCCACATTCATACTTACCTAGTGGATGCAGCATCCCCCGCCGCCTCTTCCCTGAGAACCGAGCCACCGAACACTGCCGATGGCTCAGTTCTCTCACCTCCCTGAGCAGAGAGCTGCTGACTGTCAATCAGCAGCTCTCCTGCTCTGCTCCTCCACGCTCATTGGAGCGATGAGCTGTGGAGGGGCGGTGAGCGGCCGTCTCAGCGGCTCGCTGCATAGAGGCTGAGGCTGCCATCAGTCCAGGCACCTGGCGGATCCAGACTTCTGAAGTCAGGATGACGCGGTGCCTGGACTGATCTTGGTGACATCAGCAGAGAGCGGACTTTAGATCGCTCTCTGCTGAAAATGGGTCACAGCAGTGCAAAACAAATTGCACTCCTGTGACCTATAGGAGAAGCCCAGCCGAATGAGCTCAGGCTGAACTTCTCCTTTTAAAAGAGAAATTCCGTTTTTTTATTTTGTTAAAAAATCATACTTGTCTAGGTGGATGCTGCATCTGTTCCCCAACAGGTGTAAAACTAAGAACCAAGCAATTAAAGACTGTTTATCTATCGGTTCTCATAGCTCCCTGAGCAGAGAGCTGGTGGCTGGGAGTCTCCGGCTTTCTGCTGCCCCCCTTACCACATGGTCACTGGAGCACTAAGCTGTGGAGGGGGTGGAAGGGAGCGGCGGGCTCAGGCTCTCAGATGCTCGCTGAGAGGCTGATCCAGGTGCCAGTCCAGGGATTATGGGCGAATCCTGACTTTATTGTTGCGATCTTGCCCCAGCCTGGACTGGCTCTGTGACATCAGTTTTTTTTTTTGTAGAATCATACTTGCCTAGCTGGTTGCCACATCGGTCCGATGCTGCATCTGTCCTCTGCCAACTCTATCACTGAGAACCGAGCAATCAAACACCGCTGATCGCTCGTTTCTCACAGCTCCACGAGCAGAGAGCTGGTGACTCTCAGTCACCGGCTCTCTGCTCTGCCCCCCCCTCACGCTCACTGGAGCACTGAGCTGTGGAGGTGGTGGGAGCGGTCGGTTTAGGCTCTAAGTGGCCCACTGAATGGCTGAGCCCAGGTGTCGGTCCAGGCATGTGGGCGGATCCCAACCATATGGTCGCAAACTTTCCCAAGCCCGGACCGGCTCTGTGACTTCAGCAGACAGTGGACTTCAGCCAGCTGTCTGCTGAAAACGCGCAGTGGACTTCAGCCCGCTGTCTGCTAAAAATGCGTTACAGGAGTGCAGAACAAATTGCACTTCTGTGATCCACAGGAAAAATACAGCCAAACAAGCTTTGGCTGTACTTCTCCTTTTAATTAGTTGCTGAACCATTTCCTGACCAGACATCAGTAAAGCCCTCCCGTACATGCCCAGACAGATTTTTAGCAAAGTCAGTATGCATCCGTCAACTTGACAATAACGCTGTGACTAATTTACATAAATGAGTCATTGTACTCTTGTAAAACTACTTAAACATATATTTTTTTTCATTTTTATAAGGAGTTTATTTGGTATACTGTTTTATATATAGTTTATTATGCTTGTTCTGTTTTTTTTTAATTACAGGCTGACATTTACAAAAATGTGGAAAAAAAAGAAAAGAAATCTGTACTGTAATTGTATCTGATCATTGCAGTATTAAACCTGGGGCACACTCCCACTTTGAGACTGCTGTGGCCAAAAGTGCGGCATCTCATCTTTTCTTTATGTGGATTTTGTATATTATGGTTTGCCATAAGGAACAGGCAGTACCCATGGATATTTCCGTTTTCTGCCACTCTACCCAATCAAGTTTAGGCTTAATAGATGATCATCAACAAGGGCAGTCACAAGAAGGTGGAGGGGCTTTTTAAGGGAGCCTATACACAACCGCTTAGAAAATTGCGGCGATCGTTGTTGCAGGGTGTCAGTCTGATCTAGGTAAAGAGTCTCCGATGGAGACTCTTTACCACGTGATCAGCCGTGTCCAATCACGGCGGATCACGATGTAAACAGGAAAAAACGGTTATCGGCTTTTCCTCACTCGCGTCTGTCAGACGCGAGTAGAGGAGAGCCGATCGGCTGCTCCTCTGACAGGGGGGGGTTTGTGCTGATCCATTATGATCCACCAGACCACCAGGGATGCCCACCACCAGGTATGCCTCCCTAGACCACCAGGGATGCCAATCAGTGCCCCTAATGGATGCCAATCAGTGCCCACAATGGATGCCAATCAGTGCCCACAATGGGCATCACTGATTGGCAGGCATTATTGTTTGGCACTGATTGGCATCCATTAGTAACACATTACAGTACAGTGCCACCTATCAGTGCCCATCCGTGCCACCTATCAGTGCCAATTCATGCCCATCCGTGCCGCCCATCGGTGCCCATCCGTGCCGCCCATCAGTGCCGCCCATCGGTGCCCATCCGTGCCGCCTATCGGTGCCCATCCGTGCCGCCCATTGGTGCCCATCTGTGCCGCCCATTGGTGCCCATCTGTGCCGCCCATTGGTGCCCATCTGTGCCGCCCATTGGTGCCCATCTGTGCCGCCCATTGGTGCCCATCTGTGCCGCCCATTGGTGCCCATCCGTGCCGCCTATCAGTGCCCATCCGTGCCGCCTCATCGGCGCCCATCAGTGCCGCCTTATCAGTGCCCGTCAGTGCAGCCCCATCAGTGCCCATCAGTGAAGGAGAAAACTTACTTATTTACAAAGTTTTGTAACTGAAATAAAAAAAAACGTTTTTTTTTCAAAATTTTCGGTCTTTTTTTAAATTTTTTTGCAGAAAATAAAAATTGCAGAGGTGATCAAATACCACCAAAAGAAAGCTCTATTTGTGGGAACAAAATGATAAAAATTTAGTTTGGGTACAGTGTAGCACAACCGCACAATTGTCATTCAAAGTGCAACAGCGCTGAAAGCTGAAAATTGGTCTGGGCAGGAAGCTGTATAAGTGCCCAGTATGGAAGTGGTTAAAACCAACATGCACCAAAAAAATAACATATATGACCCCTTATTGCAGTGTGAAAACCCATCCACGGTAATGGTATAACCATAATGTCTTTCACTTATGAGGGTAGATTATATAACTCTAGAACTATATGGATTGGTATATGGCTGGCTGTATAGTACATGAACAGTAGTAAACTGTGGAGGGACTGCAATTTCTTAACACGTTTCATATGTACAGATCTTCAGGAGAGGGGTATTTAAAATAGATGTTGTAGAAAGAACTGCTGATATCATTTATCCAAACAAAAGGTGTAGAAGGAAGATACTGCCAAGGAATGGTGGACAGAGGGAGCAAGCCATGGTAAAACCGGGACACACATTGGTGTGTGCCTGGGCACACCCTAATCAACCTGTGTGGTGCAGATTCCCTCTGCCCCCTGATAGCTGCTGGCTTCCCTCTCCTGTCGGCTGTTGCTGCAGGCACAAAAGGGGATGTTTTAGGATGAAGAGCAAGGGAAGGGGCCACTAAATATGTCATTTACAGGGCCCTTTCTTTTCTGAATGAACACGGTGAGTGATCAGTGCCATTCACTCACTGTGTTCATTCATAACTGTGTTTACTATTCTTCAGTTTGTAAATGAGCAGGAAGCCATTCAGCACAGAGCACTTCCCAGCTGACGCTACATGTGTGTTTTGAGCTTTGGGGTGCACACCCTAATGCAATAGGCTGTGCACACCTGTGGGGACACCAAATCCCAATAGCGAGCCCAGGGATATGCGCCACATAAAAACCTTTCTTTGATGGCACGACCCGGAAAAAGAGAATACTCGAAAGGATTCCCCTCCTAGATGGTGCAAAAATTCACTAACCGCACAAGAAGCATACCAAACAGAACTACTGACCAATCATATTCTATATGTGATAGCTGTACTGTTCATACACTCTCTGCATTTAAGTCCTAAAATTAACGTTGGGGATATTTTTTTATGTGTTTTTTTTTTTAATGAAGAGAAATTTAGAGAGGAAAATTATTTTAACTGTCTTTATCATGTTCTTGCAGTTTCATGTGGTCATTTGAGAAGATCCACCGAAGCATGGCGCACATCTTCCAGGGCGAGCTGGTCTCCAGCTTTGATGAAGAATTCCGGGTCCTTTTCGCTCAGTCAGACCCCCTCATTCCTCCTGAGGGAGCTTTACTAGCTATGGAAAAGCCATATATGGGAATGGTTCCTTTCGCTGGCCCTCGCCCATTATATGAGCGAAAGCTGCAGTTTACGTTCCCCCGGGATGACAGTTCTCAGAACTCATTCAACTCTTTTGGAGTTGACCCTGACCGGCATTTCCTTCACCATGGCTTCAGGAGAGAAGACATGATGAGACAGACGATGGAGAATGCGGCCATGAGGATGCAAGGGCAGGGCATGAGGTTCCCTGAGCCGGGACAGATGTCTTTTATGCAGAACAAACACCTGGACATCGATGCTTATAAGAGGCACAGCTTTGCCGAAGGTACTTTCGAGAACTACTCTGCATCAAAACAGTACTCAAGGCAAATGTATACGAACACTGACAATAATGAGTACCGGTTCCAGTCAAGCCAGTTTCAGAAAAGTCAATTTATCCAGATGGAGCGTCCAGGGCGGACTCAGGGACTCTTTGAGAAAATCAGAGGCAACAGAGGATTGCAAGAAATGGATGAGATGGACTCGAGGTTTCCTCCTTTCAAAAATTTGCAAGGAGAAGGCAACTTTGCTCTTGAAGGACCTCATACAAGGCTTAGCTACAACGCTTCTAATTCATCCCGAGAGGTTCGACATGGCTCAGACCAGGTGGTTCTTGGGGACGAGGGTAGGTTTGGGCAGAGATCACAATCGCGGCAGAAATTTATGTGCCAAATATCACCCACGCATAAGCAGGGCGCAGAGCAGAGACAGTTTTTCCAGGACCAGGATGCTGATAAAAAATCACAAGAAAACAAGCAAGGTTTACGCAGCTGGCGTATCTCCTCGTACCTGAGTGGTATTCAGCCGGACCACGATGAAGAAGGGATGCCAATGAGCATAGATTCAGAACCCTTTGATGATGCACCTGTTGAAAGACCAGCTCCAGCAAACCCTCATGAGTCACTTATGAGGTATTCTATTGATCCTATCCCTCCATACAAGCCTGTATTAGCAGTTCATGATGTCCCTATGGTAGTTGAACCAACAAAGGAGATGGCAGTATTGGAGAAGGAAAAAGAAGATACTTTCCTATCGAGACACGATTCTTTCCGGACACGGACCAATCCCTTGATCCAAAGAAGTTCCCGTCTAAGATCATCGCTTATATTTAGCAACTCCAAGGTAGAGCAGCACAGTTCTACTGTTGAGGCTATGCAGACAGTTCAGAAAGAGCAAAGTAGCACTGAGATAATCAAAGACAATGAGATTTTAAAGAAGTCCTCTAAAGTGGCAGAGATTTTAGAGAAATACCGAAGTGTTAACAAAGATGGTGAAACTACTGCAATGACAGAGTCCAAAGCAGCTGCAGCAGTCATCCAAGAGGAAACAGGTGATGGAAAGAAGAAAAGCACTGAAACTGTAGCCTTCAAATCTCTGGAGTCTAAGTTGCTGGACAAAGATTCATTTAGTCGAACTCTTCTTGAATCCCAATATCGTTCCTCAGTTACTTCTAAGTTCCAAGACCTTTTTAGCAAAGAGAAAGTTACTAGTTCCTTCACCAAATTTGAGCAGAAGATGTCTTCTAGTTTTCAGACAATGGAAAGCAATATCCCTGCTCTTCCCGAGAAGGAGAGTGGACCCATTATCACTGAGGTTGTAGACCCTCCTAAGCCAGCAGAGATTGAACCACCAAAGTCAACACATGGTGTTCGCTCTGGTCTTACATTTGGCAATGCTCTTGAAAGTATGTCACAAAACCCAACCTCTGTCCCATCTACTGCACCCATCACCTCCTTGACCAAGTCAGAAGAAGAATTGTCCAAGTCAGAGACTCCCATGGAGTTCATCCGGAAGGGGTCCATGAGACTAAAACAGTTTTTGCAGTCCAAAGCTGAGAAGAAGGCAGATGAAGATTTGTCTTCTGATGCAGCTAAAGTCGAAAAACAGAATAACGCGCTCAGACGACTCTCTAAAACCGACATCTCGGAACCTATCCCTATAGTGGACACGGAAGACAAGACCACTAAAGTCATATCCGTTTCTCCTCCAAAAACGATATCAACCACTCAGGGCAGGTTGTCCTCTTCAACCTCAAATGTCATCTTCAGCAGTAACCTACGTGATGATACCAAGGTGATCTTAGAGCAAATATCGGCAAATAGCCAGAAAAACCGTGCAGAAATGGCCAAGCAATCTCAAGCTTTGTCCACAAACGATTCAGAGGTGACATCCCATAGCACCAACTCGACGGAGACCAAAGCCGAACAGATCCCTAGCCCCGACTCTTCTTCTTTAGCTAGGAGCGGGAGCTTCCTAAGTAGGAGTCGTTTTTCCCGGCCATCGACAACCTCAACAGAAGATAGGGACAATCTGCTGAGGAGAATGGAAAGCATTAGGAAGGAGAAGAGAGTTTATAGTAGGTTTGAAGTATTTTGTAAAAAGGACGACCAGCAAAACCAAGCTGAGGAGATTGAGGATGACCCAAAGGACAGGAAAGGAGGAAAATTCATGCCTAAGCTTTTAGGGACTTTAATTAAGAAATGATTGTAGACGGGGTACTGATAATACCATCTGGTGCCAACCACGCCTCATCTCCTGAGGACCTTCTCATGTTATCAAAGCCAGCAAAAATTTTAAATATTGGATTTTTTCCATAACTTATGTGGGATCCTTAAAGAGATGCAACAGATTACAAACTGAATACACAGAGATAAGCGGTTTACTTGCCAACTGGCTTAAGAACAAAATGATAGGCTTTTTTTTTTATTTAGTTCTTCCAAGTCTTTTACCAAAGAAATGTCTCCATGTGTGTCTGGAACACGAAGCACTGAGCAAGCCCCTACACAACGTGTCCTTTTTAGATTAGAAGGAGAAGATAACAATTTTTTATAGTCTTCTCAACAATTCTGAACACAATAGCTTGATTTACCTTCAAGAAGTACACCAGAGCTAGAAGTATTTGTCCAGTAAAAATCACTTTTCTTAGTTTTGGGCAGAGCGAGGTACAAATAGAACCCCTCTCAGGTTTTTGCTGCTATCTTTGACTCCGTTAGAGCGATCCCCCTTCATTTTCTGTCAAGCTTACAATAATGTCCCCAGGCACGAAGTGAGGGAAAATCCATGACAGTGACACACAGTAAAGCCGTTGTTCTGTTAGAATATCGGTACCTATCAGAAAATGCAACAGAATTGACATTGCGAACAAAATTGCTTTATTGCGCATGCGCTATGTGTTCCAGCATGGCTGCTAATGCGTTTCAATAGGTTTCCTAATTTGACAGAACACGAACACGGCAGCGAACATCATCTTACACCCAGTCATGTCTTCAATTTCACACTTATTTTAGCAGTTAACTCACCTTATATACTGAAATAGACTATTTCACTGCGACAGAGTGAAATAGTCTATTTCAGTATATAATCAGTTTTCCGCTGAGCAGTGTGGGGTGTACCAAGATGGCCGTCGCCACCTTCTTCCTGCTGGCCTGGGTATAATAAGATGTCCTCTGCTGGCTTTGTGTTCTGTCAGATTAGGAAACCTATCGGAGCGCATAGCGGCCATGTTGGAACGGATGGCTCATGCACAGTAAGCATTTTTGCTCAGTGCGTCACTTTCATTACATTCTCTGATGGGTAGCGGTATTCTGACAGGACACCGGCCATAGACGTTTCATATTCCTGTTGAACCAGCTGAGATTTGAACCATGTATGGGTAGGCTGAATGTACCCAAGTTAATGGATCGATCAACTTGGGTACAACCGGCCTGTCGAATTTTACCTGAGTTTATTGCTAGCCTCTATTATAGCTGATAGCAATAATCACTATGTTCTCCTGACAGGGACTGCTTACCCTGCAAGGGGAGCACAATGGCTCTGTGGGAGGTATTTCCCCCTCAACGCTGACTGTGTTGATGGGGGAATCAAGCGATTTTCTTTTCGACAACCCGTGGTTGCCGGAAAGAAAACCGCTCTGTCTGTGGCCGGCCTAAGTAAAGTGCTGACAGAGGTTTTAGCCTTCCTCTACTCTTATTTCTGTCTGTGTTGCTATTGTAGATAAACCTTCACTTCCTATCTGGTGAAACCATTGTCCATTGTCATCAGGACAGGAAGTGGAGGGGAAATCTCTCTAACTGAGACCTGGATAGCGATAGAAACCCAAAAGAGGTCCTAATCCTTCCCCACTCTGTCCAAAAATAAAGTTTTGACTCGGCATACACTTTCATTTTTTTAAACCAGCAATTGGCAAGCCAAGACTTTTGCCGTCCTTGTGGAATCATAAGCCAAGCCTGCTGGGACTGCAAGTTCTTCAGCAGCTGAAGCACCTTCAGGCAAGTTAATTCTAGGTTTACAATTGATGCAATAATGTATTCAGCCAGACTACAGAAGCTGAATAGCCAAATCATGCTAGAGAGTTATAGAAAACATTGAGGGGTAAAGCATTTTTTTTTTTATAGATGTGTTTTGGGCACAATAAGAACCAGGAATACATTCAGCCGCAGTCGCTGTTTTTTTTACAAGCTGTAAATATATATTTGTTAGCAGTATACGTGGGTTCTTTTCTGAAATTTGTATTGCGTCATTCCAGAAGTCGCATGGTATTATTTTTGTATATCCTTATGTGACCTTGGCTACAAAATTTTGGCTTAATATTTTAATGCCACCTTGTGTTTTTGCACATATTGGAGTTTAGCAAATGCTGTGTTGCAAAAAAAAGAAAAAAAGAAAAAAAAAAAAAGGCAAACAAGAGTTAGAAGCCCTGTCCACCAATCCGGTTTTACTCCTGTCTAACATTAGCACAATATTAAATGCTGTCATTGGATTGGTTGGCGCAGGGCAAAGCTCTTACATGCAAACAAATCTCTGGTTTTATAGCTTAATCTTTGTTTCTAATGGAATAACTTGAATTGGGAGAATGGATTGTCTTAATTTAAGCAATGAGGGGAAATGTGAAAAATGTATTTTTTTTGTTTTAAAAACAAGGCACACTGCCCAGAAACTGACAAAGGGCCCACTGATTTATTATAGGGTTAATTGGCATGGTGCAGTGGCACATGGTGCAAATGTGTCCTCTAATAAAATGGCCAGGTCCAGCCTGTTCAAAGGCTGGGCCTCAATGGGACATAGTCTGGTGGCGGGAATAAAGATTGGACCAAAAGTCTACACCCTTTGCTGGTGCAGTCTGCGTGCTGGATGATCGCAGATAAAGGTTGAAATGACCATGTGAGTGCCAATGGATCCTTAAAGGATAGCTCCAGCAAAGGGCCACCCATTGTTTAGGGAAGCTAAAACACCCACCTCAAGGGCCCCTGGCACTGCTTAAAATTCCTTTAAATTCCAACTTTTCAGCCAAGTTCTTGTCACTAGGCCCAGCACCTGATTGGAGAAGATGGAACTGAAGGTCTTTTGGTTCTGGTTGGACTCAAACTTCTGAACTCCCCAGAAGTGGGTTTACACAGTGGAGCTCCCATCCAACTTGTCACCATGTTAATTTTCATTTCCTGAAAATTTGCCAGGCTGTTTTTCGAACAGTAAACCCAGCCCGGGGCGGAACCAGTAAACGGTAGCTGTGTATTATTATTTTTTTTTATTGCTGTATTTCATTGGCATAGAAGGATAATAGAACAGGGTGGCAGTAATCATTCCCAAAACCTAATTCAAGGAAGTCCTTTCTCAACCCTAACCTTTAATATAAACCAGAGGTATTGAATTAAAATTTACAGAGGCACGGTCATTAAAATTTTCATCCAGCACAGGTCTGAGTCTCATGTTTGTGTTATGACTCTGATCTTTATATCACAGCCCCACCCCCCTACATTACAGTCTTCCCTTTACATCAGTGTCTTCAGTCCCCCCATTATTCCATAGTGCCCCCTTTTACATTGCAGCGCCGCCTTTAAATCAGAGCATCCCCTTTTGCAATACAGCCCCTTTACACTACAGTGCCCCCTTGCATCCAAGTCTTCCTATTTTACAATACAGTCCCCCTTTACATCACAGTGCTTCTTTTACTTCAATGTCCTCTGTCCTCCCTTCACATCACAGCCCTCCTCTTCCTTACGTCACAGACCTCCACCCTTTACAACAGTGTCCTCGGCTCCCACCTCACATCACAGTCCGCTTCCTCTTCACATCAGTGTCTTCTGTCACCCCTTTACATCACAGCCCCTTTACTGCATCCGAGTCCCCTTCACAGTCCCCCCTTACTTGAATCCCAGCCCCCTTCTTTGCACCCTCTGACCCCAGTCCCCTTTATAGCCACCCTTACTTGCATCTCGGTCTCCTTCACTACCCCAGTCCCCTTACAGCCCTACCCCCACAACCCTCCTCCAACCTTACCAGTTCTACCTTAAACAGCAGGTAGAAGGCAGGGCATGCCTGGACAGAGGGCAGGAACTGCCCATGCCCTTTTCGTGTTAACAGGTGATAAGTTGCTAGGATCAGCCCGCAAAAAAAATAACTGGCTTGAGAACTTGAAAAGTTAGGCAGCCCCCCCCCCCTCTCTGGACATGCTGTGCCTTCTGCCATCTACTTGCTGTAAGGATGAATGCTGTGGCGGCGACGGGAAAATTAGGATATAACCCGGTCTGTGTCTGGACCGTGATCCACCATTTAGTGATGCCTGATCTAAATATTAGCCCTTCCTCCTTAGCCTGTAACATTAATCATACTCAAACTATAAACCTAGTTAGTTTGGCTCAACCCCAATGTCCAACCTAACTATTATCCCTACCTATTAACATTACTTGGACTATAGCTCATTGTTGGGCAGTGCTGGCGACATCCATATAAAGTCTGGCTAGTGGAAATAAAACTTTAAGAAATAATAGATAGCCCTGGTTCACACTGGTGTGATTTGACATGCGTTTTGACATGTCAAATCGCATGTCAAATCGGCGGCAATTGCCGGCAACGACACCGTCCTAATCGGTGCGACGTCGCATCTGCGGCGCTGCACCGATTTCAAAAAGTCGTTTCTGTACTACTTTTTGCGATTTCGGGCCGCGATTTACATTGACATCTGTGCAGAAACCTGCACAGATGTCTCTGTAATCACGGCCAAAATCGGGACTCACAGGCGGGAGTGAAATTGTGCAAGCTCAGCTGAACTCGCACGGCTTCACTCCCGCAGCCCAGTGTGAACCTGGGCATATACTGAGTTGGAAACAAGACAAACATGACCAAAAAAACTCTATGGCCCACCCTTTCCTCTGGTTCTTCTTGGCCTTGTGTTTAGGCTGAAGAGTTTGGCAGGGAGCGGTGTTGGATCAGAACTTCTGGGTATTGGAGAACAGTAGCTTTTAGGAGCCACCCTTTCCTTTGGGTGCTTCTTTTCCCTCAGTTTAGGCTGAAGGGTATGGTTGGGAGCAACGCTGGATCTAGACATCTGGATTCTGGATGCTTTAGAGGTATCGGTATAAGTGGTTTCATTCCCCATGGAGGTCCTCTACCCGCTAAGGAACTTTGGGTGAAGAGTTGATGTATAGAAGAAAATGGAGCACAAAAAAGGATACATTTTCAAATAATAATTTACGGTGTGTGTCTGCATTTTGGATACAGTGCCTGCAGTCGATTTTTCTGCACCTACATGGAACACTTTGCAGGCTCATTCATAAACACTGGAACACATTGAGACCATACTACAGCAGCTGTTTTAGACATTGCTAGGCCCTGAAGAAAGTGCAATTCGTAAATCCCTGAAATGCATTTGAAGAGCCCATTTACATTCTTGAGGTGTGTTAACATGCTCTAAAAGAGAAGTACGGGAATCAGTTTTATTTTTTAGTTTCATAATTACCTAGCTGGATTCAGCATTGTGCCCCACCAGCTCTAACACTGAAAACCGAGCAATCAAACACCGCTGATCGCTCGGTTCTCACAGCTCCATGAGCAGAGTGCTGGTGACTGTCAATCCGGCTCTCTGCGCTGCCCCACCTCCCCCATGCTCACTTGAGCGCTGGGCTGACGAGAGGGTGGGAGTGGCCAGCTCAGGTAGCGGTCCAGACATGTGGGCGCATCCCAACCATGTGTGTGGTTGCAATCTTTCCCGAGCCAGGACTGGCTCTGTGACATCAGCAGACAGTGGACTTCAGCCCGCCGTCTGTTGAAAACGGGTCACAGGAGTGCAGAAAGGTCATGCATTGTGTTAAGGTATACCAGCCCCTTTCAACCTGGGTTTTATGGAACCCTAGGGTTCCTCCAGGAGGTTGCAAGGATTTCCTGAGCTATGTCTCATTGACCTCTCATTTGATGGTGCCTGCATGGTTTCAAGACCTGCAAAGCCAGCAGCACGTGGCCAATTATCTTCTAAGGGTGGTATTCTGGCCATCACTGTAAGGGTTACATTCTTCTTACTAACCACCAATACAAGGGACATTTTTACCATTGGCCACCGATAGTTGATTAAAGGAAGGGTTCCCTAGACCTGAAAATTATTTTAATGATTCCTCTGGCTTAAAAAGGTTGAGAAACTGTAAAGTAGACCATGGCACTTAATAGGTTGCCAACACACCAAAAAGCCCCAAAAATCTGATGTGCTACAAAATTTGCAACACAATGCACTGTAGTCCGTTGCAGTGCACAGGAACACAGGTGTGTTGCCTTACTGCTTTGGGATGTCATTCTAAATGAATGGCACCACAAGGAATGGTAACATGCATTCCCTCAACACATAAAAGTAAACAGGATTAAACTTGAAACATTGCTAGCGATTTTATGTCAGACGACACACTGTTGGCTTTTATGGCATACAACAACTTGCCCTTGTTGATTATTTTTTTATTGCACACTGATTGCTGCATAGGATTCATGTTGTCTGTGGTCAACCAATGACTAAAGTGAGGACTCCGGACATGGCAGCACTGGAATGACCAGGAGGAGTATGGACCTTGCATAGATGGAAGACATACTAATGGCCCAATTAATTTTTTTGCATTGTGTTAACACGCTTTACTAAAACTGGTGCAGCTGTGCATGGTAGCCAATCAACTTATTTAATTAAGCTTTGAAAAAAAAAAGGAAAAACCTGGAAGCTGATTGGTTTCTATGCAGATTTTGCACTCTCCAGTTTTAGTAAATCAACCCCAGTAGGCTGTATGTTGTAATAAGATAGCCTGTCCAACACACCCCAGTGCATTGTCGTATGTTGAATGGGCTGCCTTAACACAAGGTCACCTTAATGTGTTGGGGTGCCGTTCAAGGAATGACGCCTTAATGTGTTGGGGTGCCATTGAAGGAATGGAGCCCCAATGCATGTTAACACACAGTTGTCTTAATGCATTAGGGTGCTTTTCTAAATAAATGGCACCCCAGCGCATACTATGTGCATTACCGTGCATTGTGGTAAGGTAAAGCATGATTACGGCAAAGAAGAGAAGTGTGAATGGGCCCTTTAAGAAAAGTCATCCATATTGTGCATGTTTGTGGGCCCTATTGAAAACCAACTTACCCGTTCACCTATTTGGTGCTCCATTTTATCTACACTTCAACTCCATTCAGGCCAACCACCATGTACACAGCTAACCCAACACCGTACAGAGGATTTTTTTTCCCCCATGTAAAAATCCACCAAACACCACGTCTCTGTTCTCATGGCCATTTGTTGGAAAAGGACACCCATGTGCACTTACCCTAAAATAATGAGGCCATGGCTACACTGCCAGTGTATTGTTCGATCTCACCGGTGTAGCTCCAGCCTTACTCTTACAGAACTCCACCCTGAATTATGTTTTTGTAGATCCCTTGTTTACTATTACTACTGATCTGTGTGCAGTTCTGTGTGGATTTATATATGGCAGCAGAGGGAAATAGAGGTACGAGGAGCAGAATTTGCATTGACTACTATATGCTGTACAGAACGGGAGTCACTTTAATGTTTTTATTTTTTATTTTTATCGTTTTGTGTTTTTTTTTTTCATTGAAATGTCAGAACTGTCATGTCGGGTGTGAGTGGATATTTAAATTTGGACTGACACAACAAGCAGGGCTGAATGTGAAGGGTTAGCGGGAACGGCTGTGTATCCCTCTTCTCATTCCTTCCCTCTACCCGTAGGGGGCAGTATACCAGAGTGTGTCTATGGTGCCAACCACACTGCTATTGGCTCAGGTGTATTATGTCATAATAAAGTGTTCAATGCATTTCTTGTTCTTCTCTTTCTTTCAAGTCACTTGTTTTGTTCTCAGGGATAAATCACATGTCATCATCCTACAATCTGACTATGTGTCAGGAACCATGAATCAGACAGAGACAGAAAATGCAGTAAAAATCACACCTTTTAATAAAATGGTACAAATAGTAAACGTAGTCAAAACATAGTCAGAACAAGTCAGTAAATCTGAAAGCCAGAGATCAGCATAGTCGGAGGCAGCAGACAGGATCTGGAACCAGAAGGAACGTCAGCCAGGCAAGTCTTCAACAGGAACACATCAGAGAGTCTTCAGATATGTTTGGCCAAGGTGAAGGCACGGAAGGAATGAACCAGGCAGTTTAAATAGCCAGAAGGGGCTTGCTGTAGGCTGGACTGACGAGCAGGAAATGATCACCAGGTGAGCCACTCTGCAACGATGAGCAATTAACTGACAACTGAGCAACCCGAGTGCTGAAAAGGGACACTGACACTATGGGGTTGATTTACTAAAGGCAAATCCACTCTGCACTACAAGTGCATTCACTGTAGATCTGAGGGGAAGATCTTAAATTAGAGTAATCTCTGCTGATTTTATCATCCAATCATGTGCAAGCACAAATGCGTTTTTTTTTTTTCTTGCATGTCGCCCTCGGATCTACAGCGACTGCATTTCCAAGTGCACTTGCAATACACTTGGAAGTGCACAGTGGATTTTCCTTTAGTAAGTAACCCCTATGTTTTATAATTCTGCATGTTCAGCTACTAGGAGTAACCATGAGAGGGCGCTGCAGGTGACCTCTGGATCCCATCATGAGGAAGTGCAGGCTGGATTCCAGAATTCTGCATTCAGCAGTCCCTGAACACACATGCTATGTTTGCCTACCCCTCCCTCTGAAAATGCTGGTTGCCTGGATGTCATGTTGATCCTCTGGCTTTAATACTTGGTCAGCATGGTCATTGGTCAGCACCGTCAAGTGGCTGTGCTGACCAATGAGCTTTTCCCATTGCAAACATTATTATGGTTGTTTTGTAGCATATGGACATAGCCGCTATTTGCAGTGGAGTCGAGAGGGATGGCCAGGATATTTGGAGTTAATTCACTTTTTAATTTTTTGTGAAAAGGTCAACTAACCCCTTAACTACCTGACAGGTTAAATAAAAATCAATGATTGAAAAAAAAAAAATCAAAAGCTCTGCAAGCTGAGATAACATGCACTGCATTGATGCTTTCACACAATTTCACAGTAACCATGAGATAAAACAAAGTTCAGGAATATTCCTTTATCCCATTGTTTTGCAAATCTATGTACACTACGAACTGTATGACTGAATCAGTTCTGCTATCGCTGTTTTACTAACCTGACCGCTTATTATTCTAAATAGGAAACCTTTATTTTGTTTGCAAATATTAAAGATTCCAACTACCAGCAAGAATGAGTCCTTACATTTAAAGAGGTGATTTCAAATCCATCATGGCAGCGCCTGTTAGCGGGCATCCACTCACCTGCTGCCGCCACGTCCCTCACCTTGTTGTGTCATTGCCGCATCACCAGCCGTCCCATTAAAGTTAATGGGACTGTCGGTGGGTCAACAGCGGGTCAGAGGAGGAGCCAACAGCGGGACAGAGATGATAGTTGCTCTTTAAAAATGATGATTTAAATCAAATCCATCCTGGTGTCTGCTGCTTCCTTCCGCCGCTAGCATCACCAATCCCATCTCATCTTTGGCTATCACCTGAGGACAGTCACTTCACTGGCTGGATGGAAGGCTCTACAACCACTTAATCAATAATAAAAGGTAATACTGCGCTAATGTGAACAGATGAAAATATCGTGCTTATTAGCAGCTAGGCTGCGACATAAAAAATATGTGAAACCATATCAAGTAAATAGGAATTAGAAAATGTCGCGCACAGACATGTGAAAAGAGTAAAACACTGATGAGAGTTCCTCTAAAAAAGTGAAAAATATATATGAGTGAAGGTGAATAAATTAATATGTATATAAACACCAAAAAATAAATAAGCAAAACAGGGACTCAACCCCTACTCAGAATACTAAAATAGTGATCAACTTAATATGTGATATTAAAATGAAACATATAAGGCACAATACTGTTGTCAAGTATTACTGCAATAGTGCTCTAAATATTGAAAAGACAGAAGAGGGAATAGTCTATTCCTTGATAGTTCAAATGAGGTCCAATATAGCAAACAGTTCCAATGCGACAAACAGTTGCTTCAGATGAAAAACGGGGTTGTGAGGAGATGTTTGGAAAAAGATAGAGCCCAAGATGAATCCACAGAAAGCATAGAAGAACTGCATCCACCACGGTGTGTAGGGAATCAAGATGGGTACCTTACCACAAAAGGTGGACCTCCACTGTGGCAAGGTCAGAAGAGCCTGCAGATATCACCCTCTGCGGGGTATTGGTACTGATCCTGGGGGTGTCACGACTCCGGAGTCATTATATTCCCTCTGCCTCTCGTTGTACTGTTTCCTCCACTGGTGGTTGGTATAATCCAATCATTTAAAAAGAACCAACAGACAGACACACTGAATGAGAAGCGCTTAGACCCTTGTAGTGTGGCTGCAGTACCACTGCCAGGGAGAATTTGTAGGGATCTGAGGATTTTTCCTACAGCTTCAGCTTTAATCCACCACCCCTGAGCAGACGAGTCTGAACAGGCCCTTCATTGTAAGTAGGGATGAGCCGAACACCCCCCGGTTCGGTTCGCACCAGAACCTGCGTACGGACCGAAAGTTTGCGTGAACTTTAGAACCCTATTAAATACAATGGACTCGAACGTTCGATATCAAAAGTGCTAATTATAAAGGCTAATATGCAAATTATTGTCCTAAAAAGGGTTTGGGGACCCGGGTCCTGCCCCAGGGGACATGTATCAATGCAAAAAAATTTTTTAAAACTGACATTTTTTTCAGGAGCAGTGATTTTAATGATGCTTAAAGTGAAATAAATAAATAAAATATTCCTTTAAATATCGTACCTGGGGGGTGTCTAAAGAATGCCTGTGAAGTGGCATATGTTTCCCCTGTTTAGAACTGTCCCTGCACAAAATGACATTTCTAAAAGAAAAAAGTCATTTAAAACTGCTTTTCCTGGCAATATGGATGAAAATCATTGAGAAAAATGGCATGGGTACCCCAGCCCATTACCAGCCCCTTTGGGTCTTGTATGGATATTAAGGGGAACCCCACACCCAAAATAAAAAAAGGCCCTATATACTCTGAACAGCAGTATACAGGCGGTGCAAACAAGACAGGGACTGTAGGTTTGTTCTTAAGTAGAATCTGTTTGTAATTTGGAACAGGTACATTGTTTAAGTGTAGCTCCAGCCAAAAAATCTATTTTTAAGCTTTTTGGAAAACATAGGGAAGGGTTATCACCCCTGTAACATTTGTTTTGCTGTCTGTGCAGTGTGCACCTGTTCAGAACAGTTCACCTCACTTTCCGTCCCAATGACAAATGTTTTTTGAAAATTTGTGTTTTTTATTGTCTGCCTCTCCTTGTTGGCCTTCCAGACATACTAATGGCCTGCAGTGAGATGTAGCTGCACAAAGGTGGGATGTGTGTGTATATATATATATATATATATATATCTGTACTGATTATAATGCAGCTATCAGAATAAACTGCCTGCTGTGGTATTAGTATGAGAAAAGCAGTAATTGTCTTCGGTTAGTTTTAGGTGAACACTGTGCAAAGGACACAGTACACTAACTGAAAATACTTGCAGCTCTCTGCCTGTGGTTTCATTATGAGAACACCACAAATTGTATTCAGGTTCCTTTAAGTGAATGCTGTGCAAAGGACAGAAGTACACTACATGAAATTAATGCAGCTCCCTGCCTGTGGTTTTATTATGAGAACACCACTAACTGTATTCAGGTAAGCTTTAGGTGAACGCTATGCAAAGCACACATTACACTAAGTGAAACACTGACTGCAGCTAGCACAATCTCCTGCCTGCCTGTCACAGTATAGAGAATAACAGGAACGGATCTAGCTAAACTGAATACAGTGTATAAATATATATACAACACCTAGGATGCATAAATATCCTCTACACACTGTAACTGCAGCTAACTGACTCGCCTGCCTGCTCCATCTAACTCAATATAAATGACACTGTGTCTCTCTCTCTCTCTCTGTAAGCTCTCTCTTTAACCAACGCCAACACACTACACAAGGCAGCCAAGCCGGTGGCCTTATATAGTGTGGGGCGTGTACCTACTCCTCTGAGCCATGATTGGCCAAAGCCACCCTGGCTTTGGCCAATTACGGCTCTCCGTTCTTACCGCACTGTGATTGGTCTTAGTGCATGCTTGGCCAATCATCAGCCAGCAATGAAATTCGGCGAACAGACGATGTTCGAGCCGAACATGGGTTTGACTCAAACTCGAAGCTCATCCCTAATTGTAAGCTTACCATATTTTCAAAATGAAATCTGGGGACACTCTACTGACCATGCCTACTTTTTTTTTTGTAATTCCTTTATTTTCCATAGTAAGTGCATTTTGCAGCTAAAGTAAGTAACAGAGATACATAATAAAATCGGGTAACAGAAAGGGTTACACAATGAGATCAACATATCAACTGGCCCGGCAATACACAGTGTGGGTGGCACGAAGGAAAATATTTGTCGGTGCATAGAGCCGGGAAGGCATACAAGCAACTATACGAGAGACCCAAAACATATTCAAAGATGCAAAACTATGCAACTAAATAAACTCTTAAGACCCGTACACACGATCGGATATTCCAACAACAATTGTCCGATGGATATGTTTTGTCGGATAATCCGACCGTCTGTATGCTCCATCGGACAATTGTTGTCGGAATTTCCGACAACAAATGTTGGATGGTCATGCTCTCAAATTGTCTGACAACAAATGTGTTCCGTCGGCTTATCCGATCGTGTGTACACAAATCCGTCGGACTAAAATCCAAAGTACAAACACGCATGCTTCGAACCAATGCTAACCATAAGACAACATTAGCAGAAGTTGCCCAAAGGGTGGCTCTAAAGAGCAGACAAACCACGTAGTTTCATGAATGTTGGCTGAAAATGAACTGCCATCTGTATGCAGAACAAGTTCACGGACGCCCTTCAGACAAAAATCCACAGAAAAGTCAGATGGAAGTCCGATCGTGTGTATGAGGCTTTACATTATATCGGGAGGCAAGGCTTCCCGATGGCCAGCCTAGCCTAGAGATGGGACACTGAAGTAGAGATAATGTAAGCGAGGATGTAGCGGCCCCATTGGCTTTGAGTAAATAACGAGGAGAGCTTCTGACGGGTGCAGTACTTTTATTCTTTTGCCTCCAAAGGTGTGCATTAAAGCGCACTGTGCCCAGAATTCAGCAGACCATTCAAAAATTGGCACTGTGCCCAGAATTTAGCTGACCAATCAAAAATCGGCACTGTGTCCAGAATTCAGCAGACCAATCAAAACTTGGCACTGTGCCCAAAATTCAGCAGACCAATCAAAAATTGGCACTGTGCCCAGAATTCAGCAGACCAATCAAAAATTGGCACTGTACACAGAATTCAGCAGACCAATCAAAAATTGTCACTGTGCCCAGAATTCAGCAGATCATTCGACAGTCACTGGCAATTTCGGCAGCACACCCCCCCCCCCCCCTTTTCAATCCACGGCAGAGGAGGGAAAGGTGAGATGACAGCCACTGGCAATTTCTGCGGCACTGAAACCTGAGAAAATTTTCACAATTCTGTCAGAATTTTTTTTATAAACCGAAATCGTATTTATAGTTTGTACCTGATGGCAGACTATTGTCCTATAAGTGGCAAAAGCTGTGTTTTTTTGGTGAAGAAAAATACAATGTAGCTGTATTTTTAGCGGCTCTCCTAGCTTTCCTAATGGAGACCTGCCCTGTAGTTGCGCCCAAATAACTCACCAAACCACTGACGCCAACAGACAGATGTCAGATCCTTCAATCTTCTTTTGGACCCAAGCAAAGAAAAAATCCCACTGTACCACAGACTTCTCCATGAATTTTGAAGGCATAGGCATGCAGCTATCTTCCTATTTCTTGGACCTCTTCTACAGGTCAGGGTAGATTCTGTAGACCAGATTGGTGGCTATCTTCCAGTTTCTCAGGCCTCTGCCACAGGCAAGGTTAGGATTCTTTGGGCCTCTGCCACAAGCCAAGGCCGATTCTGTAGGCCTGAATCGTTGGCAACCTTCCAGTCTCTCCTGCTAAGTAGGGATTTTTTTAGGCCTCTGCCATAGGCCAGGTTAGATTCTGTAGACCCAAATTATTGGCAACCTTCTAGTTTCTTTGGCTTTTGTCATAGGTTAAGTTAGGACTCTTTAGGCCTCTGCCTCAGGCCAGGGTATACATAGTTGCCAACATTGCAAAAAAAAAATCCGGGACACTTTTTTTGCATGTAGGCGGAGCCTTGCTATAATTAGGGGGTGGGGCATTCATTTGTAGGCGTTTCACACCCTAACACGAAAATGCGCCGTGCGAAGCGCGCCACGACGAAAAATGGGCAGGATTTACCCGCGATAGTGGGCGTGGTTCAGAAGGGGTGTGGTTAGAGTCTGAGAGGAAGGAAGGAAGATCCTACACCACAATAGAAATATGTGTATTCCAGAAAGTTTAACAAAATTCGCAGATAAAGATACTCCAAAACACCCGTTGTTGGCGCTTCAATCATCCCAGCTCCATGGTTGTTATGGTGTCAGGGTGCTTGAAGCGCATTATTTCTATTATTACGTTTGTAATATAAAATGAAATCATTAAACTCACCATAATGCCGAATCAGTGGGACCCCTGAGCGTGTCACCTGCCACGTCGCCTGTCACCAGATGCTATCAGGTGATCCCAGCGGAGTCCGTCCTTACAATAGGTGCCCCCAGCAGAGTCCGTCCTTACAATAGGTGCCCCCAGCGGAGTTCATCCTTACAATAGGTGCCCCCAGCAGAGTCCGTCCTTACAATAGGTGCCCCCAGCAGAGTCCCTCCTTACAATAGGTGCCCCCAGCAGAGTCCCTTCTTACAATAGGTGCCCCCAGCAGAGTCCCTCATTACAATAGGTGCCCCCAGCAGAGTCCCTCCTTACAATAGGTGCACCCAGCAGAACCCGGTCCTTATATCAGTGTCCCCAGCAGAGCCCGGTCCTTACATCAGTGTTCCCAGCAGAGCCCGGTCCTTACTTTAGTGTCCCCAGCAGAGCTCAATCCTTACATTACATCAGTGTCCCCATCAGAGCCCCGATCCTTCCATCAGTGTCCCCAGCAGCGGCTGTGTCCTCCATCAGAGCCCCCCCGGATGGAGGAAGATGCGCGCGTCCCAGATCCACATGTTCAGTATAGCGGGGAGGGGCCGCCAAAAGAGAGAAGCTGATTGGCTGCCCCTCTCCTCTGCACTAAACACAAGAGGACAACAGAGTGGCGGCGGCCATTTTGGTGTAGCCGCCGCTGTCGTTTTTTCCTAACACTCCTGAATTTCCCGGGACATTAAAAAAAAAGTCCGGGACAAAAGCAATGCGGGACAAGGGCCCTAAATCCGTGAATGCCCCGGGAAATACGGGACTGTTTCCAACTATGGCTATATTATGTAAGCCCAAATCAACATCAACCTTCCAGTTTATTCAGCTTTTGCTACAGGCTAGGTTAGTACTCTTTAGGCCTCTGCCACAGGTAAGAGTCAATTCTGTAGGCTCAGATCAGCGGCTACCTTACAGTTTCTCAGGCCTCTGCTACAGGCAAAATTAGGACTCTTTAGGCCTCTGCCACAGCCCCAGGTAGGATCTGTAGGCCCAAATCATTAGCAACAGTTTTTTTCAGATAGTTTGGGACTCGTTAGGCCTCTACCATAGGCCAGGGTTGATTCTCTAGACCCAAATTGTTGCCAACCTTCTAGTTTTTTGCCCTCTGCCATAGAATACCATAGGACTTTTTCAGCCTTTGCCACAGGCTAGGCTAGGACTCTTTAGGCCGCTGCCACATGCCCAGGTAGATTCTGTAGGCTGAAATTGTTGGTAACCTTCCAGTTTATTTCAGCTAGGTTGGGACTCTTTAGGCCTCTGCCACAGGTAAGAGGCACAGGTAGATTTTGGAGGCCCAAATCGTTGGCAACCTTGCGGTTTCTTCACCTAGGTTCGGACACTTTTTAGGCCTCTGCCACAGGCCAGGGTAGATTTTGTAGATCCTAATCAATGGCAACCTTCCAGTTTCTTCAGCCTATGCCACAGGTCAGGTTAAGGCTATTTAGGCCTCTGCCACAGGCCAGTTTGGTTACTCTGGGTTCTGGTGGGAAGCTAAGAGATATATTTTCCTTGTCACTTGCTATGAATTAAAGAGTCCAAGATGTGTATATTTTGTTTGTTTGAAAAAAAAACTTTTCACCCTAAGATTTATGAATGCCCCCAACGGATATATAAAAAGTGTAAACAATTTACACAATGCTTTACATATTGTATACTCACATCAGTCCCTGCTCACCTTACAATTTAAGGCCCTTATCTCACATGCATAGACATACTGGGGTCAATGTAGACAGGAGCCAATTAACCTACCAGCATGTCCTTGGGTAAAGAAAGAAACCCATGCAAGCACTAGGAGAACATGCAAACTCCACGCAGGCAGTGTGCTGGTTGGGATGCGAACCAAGGACCCAAATGTTGCAAGTCCTATTTATGATGGCACTGTGATGGCGTCGTCCTGAGTTTATAACACCCCTTAAAATATGTGTGCTTCTGTGTATGTTGTGCGGGGACAAAGCAGTTGTTTATATCTGTGCTCCGCTTTCTATGGAATGACTGACCACAGGTACAGCCTCTTTGTATTGGTGGGGAGTGGATTTTTCGCTGGACTTTTTTGGGGGGCTGCAACAACGCACAGGAATGATGACTAGTAGACTACACAGCTCTTTCACAGATCATTTTAAGATTTGTAAAATAAAGGTTTTATATTGATAGGGAAAAAAAAAAGCCACAAAAAAAAAACATAAATCTGTTTATTATGTCTATGAAAACCATATGTGAAATAAAAATTGACTCCAAACCATTATAGTTTTCTTTTATTTACATAAAAAGGCAGCATCTTAAACCTCCAATAGATGTCGCTCTATTACACGTTATATTATATGTGATCTGTATTTTCATGGCGCTCTGCTGGATTTTGGAAATTGTTGCAGAAGATCAAAGTGTTGTAGAGCTTATGTGCGTGAGTGAAGAAATTGCTGCCTTTGTGGAGTGACCAGCAGAGGAAAATTGATAGATTAATGGGCTGGCCATACACCGGTGGAGTTTTGTCCAAAAAAGTTAGAGGTGTCAATACGACAATCGTTCTTCACAGTAGTAACGAGTAAAATCAAAGGAGAGGGAAGGAATTTTTTTTGGAACAAATATAATTCTAATGCCGCGTACACACGACCGTTTTTAATGTCATTGAAAAAAACGTTTTTCTCGACGTGATTCTTCTCAAGCCTGCCTTGCCTACACACTATCGTGAAAAAAATGCTCGAGCAAAGCGCGGTGACATACAAAACGTACGACGGCGCTATAAAGGGGAAGTTCCATTCGGATGGCGCAACCCTTTGGGCTGCTTTTGCTGATCCGCGTGTTAGTAAAGTTTTGTGAGAGACGATTCGCGCTTTTCAGCCTCGTGCTCTTCAGTCCGTTATCGTGACGAATGTGCTATCTCCATTCTGAACGCTAGTTTTACCAGAATGAGCGCTCCCGTCTCATCACTTGCTTCTGAGCATGCATGTTTTTTGCACGTCGTTAAAGCCTACACACGGCGGTTTTTCACGACGAGAAAAACGACGATGTGAAAAACGACGAGAAAAAATAGTGCATGTTCCAAATTTTTAATGCCCATTTTTCACGTCGCGAAAAATGCTCTGGAGCCTACACATGATCGTTTTTAATGACGAAATAAAAAAATGGCATTTTTCTCGTCATGAAAAACGGTCGTGTGTACGTGGCATTACAGTGAAAGTGGTTTTCGTTCAGGAAATTCATTGCATTGTGCATGTGTAATCTCTGGATGTTGGATTGTCCCTTTTGGGGGTCAGGGAGGGATCATGGTTGGGGGGTCTTCAGAGTCAGAAACACTTTTTTAAATAGGAAAGCGCAGGTGTGCGTCAGAAGATTTATGCAGAAAGCAACCAATGCTGGTCACCCAGCGCTGAGAATAGCGGTGACACCATAGAATGGCAGCATTTGAGTTTTAAAATGTGATTCCTATGGACACATGCTTAGATACTTGCGATCGGGAGCTTTCTGATCATGTGACCACTGTGCAGTCAATCACAACGATCACATGTCCCCAGGGGCGGATCCAGAGTCTAGTCTCGGAAGGGGCACTGCCAGAAAATACGTTTTTTGGGGGGCAATTTATCGGGGGAAATAGCTGGTGTTGGCGCTTCAATCATCAAGGCACCATGGTTGTTATGGTGTCAGGATGATTGAAGCGCATTATTTCTATTATTACATTGTTATATAAAATAAAATAGTTCAACTCCCCATAATGCTGAATCAGTGCGCCGAGTGTGTCACTTGCCACGTCACTTGCCACACATTGCGGATTATCACTTGCTAAGTCACCTGTCACCAGATGCAGATTGTCACTTGCCACGTCACTGTCAGGGAATCTAGTAGACCAGACTGTGTGACTACACACAGGAGACCAAAAACGCATGTAAGTGAAATAAAAGGTGTTTATTTACAAGGTGACAAACAAGTGAAAACAACCAGTGCACAACCAACAACGAATAGTATATACAAATCAAGAGGAGATACCGTTGTGAAGGAATGTAATGAGCATAATAATAAATTAGAAAATGTCTATTCTCTATGCATCTTTACTATACTATAAAGTCTATATTGATTTTTCATGTACACAACTGCTGTAATCCTTCCTTACTCAAATCAGCCTCTAATAACACCCCCTCCCACCAAAAAGACTGGAGAAGACAGAAATAGCAGATACCCTCTTCTACCACACATTTTTAGGAATGCGGAAGTGAAGACAGATCAGAGGGACAACCAAGCTTGACCATCATATTTTTGTACTCTTCTTGTATTTCAGCCAATCAGATGTGCTTTCCAGTTTACATTAACATAATAGTGACGTTTCATGCTATGTGTAAAAAGTTTAGTACTGTCTGTAATAAAGAATTAGATAAGGAAGTAACGGATCTGCACGGACGTGTCGGAGTCTTATGCCGCGTACACATGATCGGTTTTACCGATGAAAACAGTCCAATGGACTTTTCTCATCGGACAAACCGATCGTGTATGGGCCCCATCTGTCTTTTTTCCATTGGTGAGAAAAAATAGAACATGTTTTAAATTTATCCGATGGGAAAAAAAAACTATAGCAAATTCCGATCATCTGTGTGGAACTCCATTGGACAAAAAACCCACGCATGCTCAGAATCAAGTCGACGCATACTCAGAAGCATTGAACTTAATTTTTCTCGGCTTGTCTGAGTGTTTTACGTCACGGCGTTTGGGACGGTCTGATTTTTGACTGATGGTGTGTAGGCAAGACTGATGGAAGTCAGCTTCATCGGATTTCCGATGGAAAAAACCATCGGATTAGAATCCATAGGAAATCCGATCGTGTGTACAGGGCTTTACTTTCAGCGTGCATGCAATGTTATCTAAACTTTACAATTCGGAACAGTAGTAGAATCCATATTAACCCTTTTGTGGTTTCCCACCATTACACCGTGATCGTAAACAAAGCCAGGCCGAGATCATACACCAGGGGATATCAGCAGATGGGTGAGGACGGGAACACAACAGGGCAGGGAGAGGATGGATGGACAGGCTGTGGGGTAGGAATCCAAGGTCAATAGGTGACAGAAGGGGCAGGTCCAGGATGGGCTCAGGATAGGATCAGGTCGGGTCAGATGCAGGCTCAGGATAGGATCAGGTCGGGTCAGATGCAGGGTCAGGAGAGAGAGATACCAAGGCGAGCATGTGAGGGCTCGCCGGGTATTTATAGGACTGCAGTGATTGTCCTTATGTGACAGCTGAGCGGAGGAAGTGCTGCCTGCCCCACACTGCCGGAATACACCCGCTGGTGAACGCCGGTACTACGGCCCATGGATCAGACAGCACCACCAGCAGATGAGATACCCCACTATAGATACTGGCTGCAAGAAGACACCTGCTGGTGGACACTAGTACTTCAATCCATAGGACCAACAGCGCCACCAGCGGGTGAACCCTTTCCTGACAGTTACCTACCATACTTTGCGGATTGTCACTTGCTGTGTCACTTTCCTGCTAAGGTGGTCTCTTGCTGTGTCCCAAAGTCAGGCAGAAGATTACCAGTCAAGCAGCAGAGAGATGATGTCATCGCTCTGCTTCCCCGCCTGCCGGCTTCCTGATTGGCCAGCCGTCCGCTCACCCACCGAGCCGCCCAGCTGCTCGCCAACTCTCTCACCCGCCCGCCGAGCCTCCCGCCTGCTCACCAACCGAGCCGCCTGACAGCCCGTCCCGCCCGCGGAGCCACCCGCTCTCTCACTCGCGGAGCCGCCCGCTCTCTCACCCACGGAGCAGCCTGTCCGCCCACTCACCCGCATTCTTGGGGGGGGGCAATTGCCCCCCTGAATCCACCACTGCATGACCCGAATGCCTGCCTCCACATCCCTGGTTTTAAAACTCTTAAAGGGCCAGGAGGCGGTCAGCGCCAAGGGGTTAAGCAGGATCTTGATGGCAGAAAGATGGAAAACCCGGTGCAAAAATAAGGTCTGTAGTGCAGACATACATACCGACATACACAAGAATATCCGCTTAGAGTAAAGATGTGTATATAGCCAAATGTATTCATTTAGAACAAGGGTCTCCAAATTTTCTAAGCAAAGGGCCAATTTGTTGTCCTTCAGCCTTTAGGGGAGCCAGACTGTGACCAGTGGGAGTAAACCATGCCCCATCATTGATTTTAATGGGTCGAATTGTGCCCCATTGTTGTTATCAGTGGCAGGAATAGTGCCCTATTGATGGTGTCAGTGGAAGAAATGGTGCCTCATCATTGGTATCAGTGGGAGGAATAGTTTTCCCATCATTGGTATCAGTGGTAGGAATAGTGCCCCATCATTGGTATCAGTGGGAAGAATAGTGTCCCCATCATTGGTGTCAGTGGGAGGAATAGTGCTCCATCATTGATATCAGTGGGAGGAATGGTGCCCCATCATTGGTATCAGTGGGAAGAATAGTGTCCCCATCATTGGTATCAGTGGGAGGAATAGTGCTCCATTGATGGTGTCAGTGGACAAATGGTGGCCCATCATTGGTGTCATTTGGAGGAATGGTGCCCCGAGGGCTGAATACAGGCAAGCAAAGGGCCACATCTGCCTCTTGGACAGATTTTGGAGACCACTGATTTAGAGCAACCAAAGTCTAACATGCAAAGCTGCATCACTTTCACCTCCTCGATCCTTGTTTGCTTTGCTCTCCAAAACTTCCTTCAAAACATCTCCAAGGAGCCGCACTGAAATACGAGAAAATAAAACCTTGGATGTATTCACAATTCTGTCTGTAAAATGTTTATAAACCGAAATTGTATTTATATGTAGCGCCCTCACCTCTCCCCCTACCTACCTTTTTGTATGTGTTTTCGGCTCCTCGCAGGGAGGGGAGAGGCACACCGCACCACAAGCCCGTACCCTCCTGAGTAAGGAGGTTGAGCGGTGTTAGTTTTCGGGCCTGCCTGCGGCTGGAGTTGAAGTTGATTCTCACCTCTACCTTAGGTAGATGCAAGTCCTAATGTTTCCCCCAGTAATGTAACTGTCCACACCAACTGAAAGTCCAACTTCTATATTTATTTCACACGGATAATAAATATGCCTCTTTGACAGCAGACAGGTTGGAACAAGACACAGGACAGCTTAGGTGGGAGGAGGTCCAGGCACAAACTTGAATCAGGTTCTTTGACTGTTTAGGCTTCACAAACAGCTTTGGCGCACAATCTCTGCCACAGACCGTGAGGTTGGTCTCTGCCACAGACCAGGTGAATAAGAAGTCACTGCCACTGACTTGGAGAACAGGTCACTGCCACTGACCGGGTGAATAGAGTCACTGCCACTGACTGGGTGAATAGAGCACGGCCCTGTTAGGCCACTGCCACTGACCTGTAAGCGAACTTCTCCCCAACCCACTGACCCCAACACACAGATGTCTGAACCCAGGCAAAGAAAAAAATCCCTCTATACCGCAGACTTCTCCAAGAATTTTGAAGGCACAGGCAGGCAGATTTCTTGCTATTTCTTGGACCTCTTCCACAGGTCAGGGTAGATTCTGTAGGCCAGACCAGTGGCTACCTTCCAGTTTCTCAGGCCTCTGCCACAGGCAAGGTTAGGACTCTTTAGGCCTCTGCCACAGCCCCAGGTGGATTCTGTAGGCCAAAATCGCTAGCAACAGTTTTTTCAGCTACATTAAGACTCTTTAGGCCTCTGCCTTAGGCCAAGGTAGATTCTGTAGACCAAAAATTTATGGCAACCTTCCAGTTTCTTCAGCTAGGTTGGGACTCATCAGGCCTCTGCCAGGGTAGATTCTGTAGGCTCAAACTGTTGGCGACCTTCTAGTTTCTTTGGCCTCTGCCATAGACCAAATTAGTGCTCTTTAGGCCTCTGCCACAGGACAGAGTAGATTCTGTAAGCCCAAATCCATGGCAACCTTCCAGGTTTAAGCCTCTGCCACAAGCTAGGCTAGGACTCTTTAGGCCTCTGCCCCAGGTAAGAGTAGATTGTGTTGGCTCAGATCAGTGGTTACCTTCAAGTTTCTTTGGCTTCTGCCACAGGATAGGTTATGACTCTTTAGGCCTTTGCCTAGGGTGACCACATTTCCAAACTACCATTCAGGGACACCCCTCCCTTCCCAAAAATCAGCTTGCGCTGTAACGAATCACAGCACAGTGATTGGACACAAGAGGCAGGATTTATGATTTCTCCAATCACAAGCAGGGGGCGGGGATTGTGCTCCTCCAGGCATTCCCGGCCAGGACAAGTACTGTCAGTGATTAAAGCAGTGATGTGGCGGCCTTTTTTGGGGGCATCAGATTGGCCTGGGGGGGTGGCTGTGTCAGTTTCATTCCGGGACACTGTATTGTCCTGGAATGAATGTGCCTGCAAAATGTGGGATTGTCCCGGGCAATCTGGGACACGTGGTCACCCTACCTCTGCCACAGGCCAGTTTGGTTACTTTGGGCTCAGGTGGAGATAAAAACCTCCCTCCTCCATGTATTGTCCTTGTCACTTGTTATGAAATAAAGTGTCCCAGATGTGTGTATATTTTGTCTGTTGAAATAAACCTTTTCCCCCTAAGACCGTGCTCATGAATTCCCCAACAGATATGTATAAAACGTGGGCAACTTACACAGTGCTTCACATATTGTATTCTCACATCAGTCCCTGTCCACCTTCCTAACTAATGTCCTAATCTCGTATGCATACACATACTGGGGCCAATGTAGACAGGAGCCAATTAACCTACCAGCATGTCTTTGGGTGCAGAAAGAAACTCATGCAAGCACCAGGAGAACATGCAAACTCCATGCAGGTAGTGTGCTGGTTGGGATGCGAACCAAGAACCCCAGTGCTGCAAGGAAGAAGTGCTAATCACAATGGCACTGTGATGTAAGGTGACCAGATTTTTTAAATGAAATCTGGGGACATATTTTTTTTTTTACTAGTAATGGCGGCAATCAGCGACTCTCTGCCCGCCGCCCCGCCCGCCTCACAGCCTGTCAAGTCTCACTTTGCAGGCCCCGGCTACTACTGGGTGGGGAGCGGAGGAAGATCACTCCACCAGGGAAGGCAAGGAGATAAACAGGCAGGCGGCTGGCCGGGACTTGAGCCAAGGCAGAAGAACATGCGAGCGGAGCTAAATGGGCATGCGCCCGAAACTGAAGAAATATTCCCTCCGCTCCGACCAGCACATGATCATCAGAAAGGGGCACAGATAATGGAAAAAAATACACCCCCCTAAGCTAGTAGGAGCGGCGGAGGGGGGATATGTAATTCTGATTTTTTTTTTTTTTTTAATTCTCCACTGACTGTCTTTGAAATTACCCCAGCCCCTGTTCAAATCCAATCTGGGGACAAAACCGGGGACAGATTTGGTCCGGGGACAGTGTCCTCAATCCGGGGACTGTCCCCAGAAACCGGGGATGTCTGGTCACCCTACTGAGATGGGCTGATGGCGTCCTTCTGAGTTTATAGCACCCCTTAAAAATTTAAAATTAAAAAGTGTGCTTTCATGTATGGTGTGCGGGCACAAATCAATTGTTTATATCTGCACTCTGCCTTCTATGGAATAACTGACCACAGGTACGGCAGCCATTTTGTAATGGTGGGGGGTGGATTTTTCGCAGGACTTAGGTAGCTGCAGCAACGCACAAGAATGAAGACTACCACACTACACAGCTCGTTCACAGATTATTTTAAAATTTGTAAAACAAAGGTTTTACATCGATAGGAAAATAATATGTATACAAAATCCATATGTGAAATAAAAATGAACCCCAGACCATTATAGTTTGCTTTTATTTCCATAAAAGTGCAACATCACAAACCTCCACTAGATGTCGCTGTATTACACGCTATATTATATATGTGATCTGTATTTTCATGGTGCTCTGCTGGTTTTTGGAAATTGTTGCAGAAGATCAAAGTGTTGTAGAGCTTATGTGAGTGAGTGAAGAAAATTGGGTGACATTGTTGCTGCCTTTGCGAAGTAACCAGCAGAGGAAAATTGATGGATCGATGGGCTGGCCATACACCGGTGGAATTTTGTTCAAAGTTAGTGGTGCCAATACGACGATCGTTTTTTGACCGTAGTGAAGAGGAAAAACAAAGAAAGCGATGGAAATTTTTTTTGGGAACAAATGTAATTATAACAGTGAAAGTGTTTTTCGCTCAGGAAAAATCTATTTTATTGCCATATGTAATCTCTGGGTGTTGGATTGTCCCCGTTGGGGTTCAGGGAGAGATCATGGTTGGGGGGGTCTTCAGAGTCAGAGACACTTTATTAACCACTTCAACCCCGGGCTTTTTTTATCACCTCAATACCGGGCCTATTCTGGCACTTCTCTCCTACATGTACAAATCATCATTCTTTTCCTAGAAAATTACTCGGAACCCCCAAACATTATATATGTTTTTTTAGCAGACACCCTAGGGAATAAAATGACGGTCATTGCAACTTCTTTTTCTTGCACGGTATTTGCGCAATAATTTTTCAAACGCCTTTTTTTGGGAAAAAAAATGGTTTCATGAATTAAAAAATAACAAAACAGCAAAGTTAGCCCAATTTTTTTGTAAAATATGAAAGATGATGTTACGCCGAGTAAATAGATACCTAACATGTCACGCTTTAAAATTGCGCACACTCATGGAATGGTGCCAAACTTCGGTACTTAAAAATCTCCATAGGCGACGCTTTAATTTTTTTTACAGGTTACCAGGTTAGAGTTACAGAGGAGGTCTAGTGCTAGAATTGTTGCATGCACTCCAACGCACGCGGCGATACCTCACATATGTGGTTTGAATGGCGTTTACATATGTGGGCGGGACTTACGTGTGCGTTCGCTTCTGATCGCGAGCTACCAGGGACAGGGGCGTTTTTAAAAAAAACTTATTTTTTTATTTGACTTATTTTTTTTTATTTTTACACTTTTTTTACATTTTTTTTTTTTTTTCTATTATTACTTTTATTCCTATTACAAGAAATGTAAACATCCCTTGTAATAGGAATGGTGTGTGACAGGTCCTCTTTATGGAGAGATGCGGAGTCAATAAGACCCCCACATCTCTCCTCCAGGCTGGAAAGCATGAGATCGTGAAAAAAAATTCACCGATCTCATGTTTACTAGCCGCAATGGCGGCTTTGTTTACATCTGAGAACCCGGGCGTGACGTCATCACATCGCGCCCGGGCCTCCGACGGTCATAGAGATGACTGGTGACCATCTGGTCACCAGTCATCTCGATGGTTCACCTCTGGCGTCGGACGATTCATTCTCCGGGCCCCCGATGGCACAGGAGAGCCCGGAGAAGCACCGGATGGCAGCGGGAGGGGGGGATGTCCCCTCCCGCCGTCTATAAGAACGATCAAGCGCCACTATGATCATTCTTATGGCGCACAGAATCGCCGGCAGAACAGAAGGATATCTGAATGATGCCTCTAGCTGCACCCATCATTCAGATATCCCCCCACAAAGCCCAGGACGTCATATGACGTCCACCCAGGATGGAAGATCCCATCTGTGGACGTCATTTGACTATGGGCGGGTAGGGAAGTGGCTAAATAGGACAACGCAAGTGTGTGTCAGAAGACTTTTGCAGAAAGCAACAAATGCTGGACACCCAGCACTGAGAATAGCGGTGTCACCATAGATTGACAGCATTTTAGCCTCACATATCATTCCTATGGACACATGCTTAGATACTGAAACTTCGCAGTGGAAAAACGGAATTGTGGGAGGGGGATATTAGGGGGAGTATGTGGCTCCTGAAGTATCTGTGGTATCTCTTGGCCATTACAGCCATTTTTCTTCCAACCAGATCACCAACATTTGATCATTATAGGTAATATCTGATGCCAATCTGTGTGCCCACCACTGAGCAGGAGGATTCTCACAGGGCGCAACCTATTGTGCTTTATCTCATATTTTGCAGTAAGACGGGTTATTATTATTAATATTACGTAGCCCTGTGCTGCCCACATGCACTCAGTGTTTGCTCCCGATAGTTCCTGCTGCCCCTTCATAACCTCCTTCCCCCTGTTGGTGCTGTATGATCAGAGGCAGCTATTCATGTCATAATTAGACTCTCCTGACTGCTGTGGTCAGATGCCGCCTCTGGGAACTGTCACATGTCAGCTATGCAAGGTATTATATGATTGGAGGAAATAAAAGAAAAACAATTGGCCTAGCTGAGTGTACATGTTTATGTGACAAACAGCCAAATAATGAGCCGTTTAAAGGCCAACTTCACCTCGATTTAAAAAATCATTGCAAAAATTCTTGCAAATCATCTCATGTCCTTCCTGCCTGGTATAATTCATCTAGATAAACTTTCTAAACAAAGGGACAGTTTTGTCATTGGGAGGAATTGTGCTCCATTGTTGGTGTCATTGGAAAGGAATTGTGCCCCATCCTTGGAGTTATTGGGAGGAACTGTGCCCCATTGTTGGTGTCACTGGGCCTCATTGTTGCTGTCATTAGGAGGAACTGTGCCCCATTGTTGGTGTCATTGTGCCCCATTGTTGATGTCATTGGGAAGATCTGTGCCCTACCGTTGGTGTGATTAGGAGGAATTGTACCCCAGTGTTGGGGTCATTGGGACGAATTGTGCCCCATCGCTGGGGTCATTGGAAGGCACTGTGCCCCATTGTTGGTGTCTTTGGGCCCCATTGTTGGTGTTATTGGGAGGAACTGTGCCCCATCATTGGTGTCATTGAGGGGAATTGTGCCCCATCAGTGGGAGGAATTGTGCCCCTTTGTTGGTGTCAGTGGATGAAATAGTGCCCCAAGGGCCAGATAAAAGCAAGCAAAGGGCCACACCCGGCCCCTAAGCCGCAGTTTGTAGACCACTGACATTGATCAAACTTGTTTTGCACCATCATGTGAGGCCAAAGATAATACATTTAGAATCCTGAATCTGATTGCTCATGCATAATCGAAGGCCATTCCTCTACTTTCTATGGAAGCAGAGAAAGCCTTCAATTGGGTGTATTGGGAGTTTCCCAGTTTGGGCCACATAGGCCTTCTACATCACACGATGCAATAGATTCAAGCTCTATACTCCTGTAGCGATACCCTCAGCTAAGAGGGCCGCAGTATTGGGCCCTGAAGACAGCTCCGCCAACCCCCGGCAATTTACTCGACCCACTCTGGCACAGTTAGTCTAGGGCAGGGAAATGCAATTAGCGGACCTCCAGCTGTTGCAAAACTACAAGTCCCATCATGCCTCTGCCTCTGGGTGTCATGCTTGTGGCTGTCAGAGTCTCGCTATGCCTCATGGGACTTGTAGTTCTGCAACAGCTGGAGGTCCGCTAATTGCATATGCCTGGTCTAGGGTAATATATCTTAGGCTCTATGGAATATTCAGACACCAATACAAATAGTAAAAGAATAATGAGTTTACTCTCTCTTATTAAGATAAATCAACAGTAAAACAGATAACATGTGCTTCTAGCAGAGCCCTGCAGCAAATGATACACTACACATTAATGGAACACAGTAATGGCGTGCCACGTGTGGAGACCGTTAACTAAGCGCCCTGTGGCGCAGCTACTAAACTCTAATACCCGGTCAGGCCTGACCCTATAACTCAGTCTCTAGGAGATGAATTCTTTGCATGCAAGTCTTTAAATGGTGGTGCACATTTCAGGAACACATTTGTAATCCAAAAGGGTAAAAGTACCAACACAGAACACTTCACTAGAGATCCGTTTGACTCAGTTCTGCTATGGATCTCCAGTGGGGACTCAAATATGAACTGGTGGGCCACGGCAGTCTGTAGGCCTAACAAAAGCGTAAAGTATATGGATTGAGCAGGTGCTCGCTCACCCCTCCGGACGTGATCCCAGTCCGGGGACTTCCACCTGCTGTGTCTCCACACACAGCGTCTGCAGCGGTCGGGTCTCCGGCTCAGCAGCGGTTGAGGATGACCAAGTCAGATGACACCCAGGCTCGCAATGGGGTGGAAGGCTCTTTGGGTAACAGCGCAAGACCCCAGGCTTCAGGCCTTGCACCACAGCGGATCCGCACAGGAAGATCTCTCCACTGAAGTCTTGTGTCCCAAAGAGGCCGAGCTTAGCCTCGCCTCCTCCTTATATAGCTCCACCCATGAGTCTCTGTGGTGACAACACTGCACCCTGGGTGCCAAGGGGGGTTCTGGGAAAGGTAGTCCAATGAGTCTTAAAGGAGACCCCGCTACACACTCCCCCCACTTAAACTCTTTGGTCCCCAAAGATAATTCTAACATACACTGCGTACAACCCTAGACAACGTTGCGTATGATGTCGGCATAGGGAATTCCCACCAAAACAGAGGGGTTGAATTCCCTTGCCCACAGGTCACATTACTCTGAGTGGCCTGCCTAACTGTGCCAGAGAGTGAGTTGGGGCTGCCCTCCACCAAATGAATAGTGGAGGGATCCGGATTCTCTGCACTCCTCCTGGCAGTGACCACAGAATCTTCTGAGCTATTCCCCATATGTGGGTAGGTCAACCTTCTGGGAGGCCTTATGACTCTTCGAGCCCTTTGCTCTCTTGGGGTTTCTGGCTCTGGCGCCACAGGCTCTTCTTCCGTAGCAGGCTCGGGCAACACGGCGGACTCTGGAACATCTGCTTCAGGAGCCAAAGGATACATAGAGTCTCTAGGGTCCTCTTCAGAGTAAGTGTCACAGGCATCCTCCCAATGGTCTGACAAAGGACTAGATGGGATGAACTCAGTGGCTTCTGCATTCAGTGTTCCATCTATAGTGTCTTCAGTGGTTGGAAGATCTATAGCAGAAGTTCCTGGAGTTGGGGAAGGCCACAGCAAATCAAGTTCTGTTCCTTCATCTCCACTGAGTTCAGAGGCCTCCACATCTTCAGCTCGAGAGGCCTGGGACCTAGTGTTTGGTCTGGGGGTATCTAGGATGGAGGCTGGTTCAGGAGAGTCCCTCGCTGGAGGTATCCTGACTGCTTCGGCAAGTGGGAGCAGATGGTTCCTGTGCCAGGTCTTCAGTGGCCCTACCTTCCCCTCTGGCTTCAACGTGTAAACAGGTAGGCCTGGCAGCTTCTTACAGATGACATAGGGTTCAGGCCTCCATCTGTCCACAAGTTTGTATCTACCGGGGACTCCCAGGTTGCGCAGTAGTACTCGGTCCCCAGGCTGTAGATCCTGGACCCGGACCTTCAGGTCGAAGTTTCTTTTATTTCGAGCTCCCCTTTGATCTGAGGCCGCTTGGGCCTGTTCATAGGCTACCTTCAGGCTGTGTCTGAGCCTGTCCACATATCCCTTGTGGGATGTGGCTGAGGAATGGTCCAAGGACGTGCCAAAGGCCAGGTCCACAGGCAACCTTGCTTCTCTCCCAAACATGAGTCGATAGGGGGAGTAGCCTGTAGCATCACTTGTGGTACAGTTGTAAGCGTGGACTATAGCTGCTATGTGTCTGCTCCAATGCTGTTTCTTTTCACTATCCAGGGTTCCCAACATGTTGAGTAGGGTTCGGTTAAACCTCTCCGGCTGGGCATCTCCTTGTGGATGGTAAGGTGTGGTTCGAGTTTTCTTGATCCCTAACGAATCCAGGAGTTTCCGGATCAGCCGACTCTCAAAGTCCCTTCCTTGGTCTGAATGGAGTCGCTGCGGTAATCCATAGTGGACAAAATACTTCTCCATAAGTACCTTGGCCACCGTGGAAGCCTTCTGGTCTTTGGTTGGAAAAGCTTGAGCATACCGGGTGAAATGATCGGTTATCACCAGAACATTTCCTAGTCCACTCAGGTCAGGTTCGAGGCAGAGAAAATCAATGCATACCAGATCCATTGGGCCTTGACTTTGTAGATGGCCCATTGGGGCAGCTTGATGGGGTAAAGTCTTCCTCTGGATGCAGCATGCACATGAGTGGCAGTACTCTTCTACTTCTGCCCTCATGCAAGGCCAATAGAACCGACTTCTGACTAGTTGAAAGGTCCTTTCCGCCCCTAGGTGGCCGTGATTGTCATGCAGGGCAATCAGAACAGTCTCTCGATGTTTTTCCGGAAGGAACAATTGCCATTTATCTTCCAGGCCATCAGAGGGGCCCTTTCGGTAGACCACTCCCTGATGCACCTGCAACCTGTCCCACTCTTTCCTCAACAGGCGAGCTTCCTTTGAGGAGTGTCGCAGGAGTCTATTTGGATCCTGATTCTCCAGGGCTTCCAGGACCAATTTCCCCATGGAGTCTTCTAATTGGTCGCATCTCAGCTCCTTCTTGGACAGTTTCGGCAGATTGTCTTCTTCCAGTTGGGTTACTCCACAGTATTGTTTGGGGACTCCTACCATGGTAACTCCTATCTCTTCTGCCCTCGAGCCTCCTCTGGCTTGTAATTCAGCCCCTTGACAAAGGGCCCGCACCCCGTCAGGTGCCACTTGAGTCCAGTCTTCTGTGTGGGGGCATGAGATCTCCTGGACAGAGCGTCTGTGTCTCGATTCCAGCCCCTGGCCTGTACTTTAGGCTGAAATTGAATCCAGACAGTGCGGCCAGCTATCTGTGTCCAGTGGCGTCCAGCTTTGCTGTGGTGAAAAGGTAGGTAAGGGGGTTGTTGTCGGTCTTCACAGTGAACTCTGCCCCATACAGGTAGTCTTTAAGCTTGTCTACTACCGCCCACTTAAGGGCCAGGAACTCCAGCTTGTGAGTGAGGTAGTTCTTTTTAGAGGGGGTCAGGCTCCTGCTCACATAGGCAACGGGTCGCAGTTGTCCTTCGTGTTCTTGGTAAAGTACTCCTCCCAGACCGTCATGACTAGCATCTACATGTAGTTCATAGGGTCTTGTTGGGTCTGCGTAGGCCAAGACTGGGGCAATGGTTAGGCTCTTCTTCAACGCCTGGAAGGCCTCTTCACACTTCTGGTTCCACTGATTTCTGACTGACTCTCCCGGCTTCCTGGGTCCTGAGTCGTCCTCTTCCCCTTCGGTCTTGAGTAGTTCATTCAATGGTCTGGCAATCCGGGCAAATCCCTCCACAAACCTGTAATAGGAGCAGAACCCCAAGAAGGATCTGAGTTCTGTTACTGTGGTGGGTCGTGGCCAGGAGGAAACTGCCTCCAATTTCTCAGGGTCTGTGGCCACCCCTTCTTCAGACACTATGTGCCCCAGATAGTTCACAGAAGACTGGTAGAACCGACACTTCTCAGGCGAAAGCTTGAGTCCCTCCTCACTGAGTCTTCTCAACACTTTTTCCAGCCTCTCTTCGTGTTCTTCCAAGGTTCTCCCAAAGACAATGACGTCGTCCAGGTACACAAGGACTTCAATAAGATTCATGTCTCCTACAGTCTTCTCCATGAGACGTTGGAAGGTAGCAGGAGCTCCAGACAGTCCCTGAGGCATTCAATCAAACTCGCAGAACCCCACTGGGGTTATGAAGGCTGTCTTCTCCTTGTCTTCCGGATGCATAGGGATCTGGTAGTATCCACTCTTGAGATCCATAACGCTGAACCACTTGGCTCCAGACAAACTCTGTAAAGCGTCCTCTATCCTCGGAGTGGTGTACTGGTCGGTGATGGTTCTCCTGTTGAGAGTCCTGTAGTCTATACATAGCCTCAATGACCCATTCTTCTTCCTGACCACCACTATCAGGGAGGCATAGGGACTTCTAGACTCCCGGATCACATCAGTCCTCTTGAGTTCTGCGAGTTGTTCCCTCAGATCCTCCAGATCTGCTAGTGGGACCCGCCTGATCCTTTCTCTGAAGGGCTTGTCTTCTTGAAGGCGGATTCGATGGGTGGCACTCCTTGCACACCCCACATCGAACTCATCTTTGGAGAAGATCTTCTCCCATCTGATCAACTGGGCCTTGGCTCTCTCTTTCCAAGCCCTGGGTAGATTCGGGTTCTCCATGGACAGCTTCTCCCAAACATCTCCTTCCTCACCCGTCCCCTTGACTTCTGACAGGGTAACTGGAGAAGCAGGGCTCACCTGGCCCAGCAGCATTCTGGCTGGGGTTTCCATGGGGCCACCTGTAGTGTTCCTAACACTCACCGGAACTCTACAATAGGCCTTCTTCAGGGCCTTCAGCGGAATCACTTCTGGTATCACTTCCAGACCGGAGGACTCTTCCCTTGGGTCGGACTCCAGCATGACAAAGGGTCCGGGTTGTTCCCAAGTAAGCTTCACAGTGGCCCTGAGACAGGTTACTTCGCCGGGGTTGCAACACTACCCCTTCTCTTCCAAGTCTCCATACCTTCCCTATCCCCTCTCCAGGGGTCTTCTGCTCTAGGACCAGTCGTTGGTAGGCCGTCTTCAGCATGGGATGGATTTTGGTGGCTGCATCGCCCTTCTCTTTCACTAGAGGGGTCAGGAGTCTCCGGACCAGGTCCGTGTTTGTCCCTATTATGAGGGAACTTTTGTTGGCTCCAGGCGGCCGAGGGCACACAACTGCCAGGGTGTCAAACACTTCGGCCTTCCCAGCCACGGATGGGTCGAAAGTCATCTTTATGGGCAAATAGCCATCGTAGGGGAATCTCTGGGTTCCGATTCCCCATATTTCCAGTTCCTCTATCTTCTGGATGGGTAGATGACTCAAGTGCTTATCGTAGAAATCCCGGTATAGTAGGGTCACTTGTGCCCCAGTATCCAAGATGGCTCTGGTGTAGACTCCCTCCACTTGAATGGGCACTATAGGAGATGGGCCTACCAGCTTCTCCGGATATGGCCTGGCAGGGGTCACTTTCTTCTGGTCCTTTCCCTTCGGACTATCTTTCGCCCAACTCCCTTTGGACTTTAGTCTTTCTTGAGCCTGGTATGCATTGATTTCCCTCCTTTCAATGGGTGTACAGACCCGCTGAGGGATATTATTGTTTTTCTTAGGTGTGCATCCCCTTTGGGGAATGCGGTGCCTCCTCTGGGGGGTCTTACCCCCTTTCTCTGGGGTGTATCTCTGTTGAGGGACGCTATGTTTCCCTTGAGGGGTTTTGTCTCCTCTTTTCTTCTGCTTCTCATTCAGTTTGGAGCTCACTGAAGATGATGGGCACCCGGTTGACTCCTTCACCGGGGCCCTCTGGAGTTTCCCGCCGGCTTGCGGTTATCTGTTTTCTTCTTCTTGGGACTGGAACATATAGCTGCAATATGGCCAACTCCCCCACAGTTAAAACAGACTACATCTCCCCATTCTTGTGGAGATGCGGGTGCCGAAACAACCGGGAACAGTTCCTTCCTCGCTACCTCTTTCTCTGGACCCTGTGTGTCTTTCGCCATCAGAGAGGTCAGCATCTCTAACACCTGAGACATTTGTGATTTCAAAGTGTCCACTTCTGAGTCCCTTTCTGGAGTCATCAGCGAGTTGACTATCACTGGTGTAGGAGCATGACTTGTCTTTATCATTTGCTGATCCTTCTGCAGTGCCTCTTCATCTCTGATGATTTTTATCAAATCAGAGTAAGTCAGTGACGTTCCTCCTCCCGAGGTTTTCAGGTGTAACCAGACTGGATCCGAGCGCAACGCTCCCTTTAAGACTTGCTTCATTCTTGCCGCATCTGTATCTTGGGGCATCATTCCCTTCTTCAAGACAATCTTACACAGCCTTTAAGGCTTTCTATCACTCGTTGCCTCTTCTGCGCTTCAGGCACCTCCCATGCCTCCACTGCTTGTAATGCCTGTTCCACCCAAGTATCAAAGTCTTCCTCCCCTGCAGGGACAGGGAGCTTCTCTGAGAATGTCTTTAGTCTCCAGTAGCTAGTCTCTACATGCACCGTGCTTGTCTTCTGACACTTGGTTAGCAGATCCCCTATTGCCTTTATCAGTTCTGGTGATATAGCAGTGACAGGTGCAGGCGCCACCGGAGGCGTCGCCCTGTCTCCTCTTTCAGGTGGGGTACGGGCCGTAAGCCTGCGATGATCCCGTTGGTGATAGTTCCTTCTTTACAGTTACTGCGTTCGCCAACCTATAGGTTCTGTTGTCTGGCGTCCGCACACACTTGCGCTTGCAAGCCTCTGGCATCCCGTCCCAGTACTCCACTATTGCATACTGATATGAGATGTCTGGGTCTGACTTTATCTCCGTCACCCACGATGTGTGATCTGGGGACACTGACTTCATTAACTCCTCTACCGTCTCAGTCGACCATTCCTCCCCTGGGAGGCTGATGACTATCGACTGGTTTGGCTCTGCCCTAGAGGCTTTGCACCACGCTTCTACTGCTTCGGGGTCCATGGGGTCCATGCCGGCACTTCTGGCGTTCACCTGCTGTATCAGGATCCCGGACGAGAACCCCCACGTGTAGCGCGACCCTCAGCTAAGAGGGCCGCAGTATTAGTTTTGGGTCCTGAAGACAGCTCCGCCAACCCCCGGCAATTTACTCGACCCACTCTGGCACAGTTAGTCTAGGGTAATATATCTTAGGCTCTATGGAATATTCAGACACCAATATAAATAGTAAAAAAATAATGAGTTTACTCTCTCTTATTAAGATAAATCAACAGTAAAACAGATAACATGTGCTTCTAGCAGAGCCCTGCAGCAAATGATACACTACACATTAATGGAACACAGTAATGGCGTGCCACGTGTGGCGACCGTTAACTAAGCGCCCTGTGGCACAGCTACTAAACTCTAATACCCGGTCAGGCCTGACCCTATAACTCAGTCTCTAGGAGATGAATTCTTTGCATGCAAGTCTTTAAATGGTGGTGCACATTTCAGGAACACATTTGTAATCCAAAAGGGTATAAGTACCAACACAGAACACTTCACTAGAGATCCGTTTGACTCAGTTCTGCTATGGATCTCCAGTGGGGACTCAAATATGAACTGGTGGGCCATGGCAGTCTGTAGGCCTAACAATACTGTAAAGTATATGGATTGAGCAGGTGCTCGCTCGCCCCTCCGGACGCGATCCCAGTCCGGGGACATCCACCTGCTGTGTCTCCACACACAGTGTCTGCAGCGGTCGGGTCTCTGGCTCAGCAGCAGTTGAGGATGACCAAGTCAGATGCCACCCAGGCTCACAATGGGGTGGAAGGCTCTTTGGGTAGCGGCGCAAGACCCCAGGCTTCAGGCCTTGCACCACAGCGGATCCGCACAGGAAGATCTCTCCACTGAAGTCTCGTGTCCCAAAGAGGCCGAGCTTAGCCTCACCTCCTCCTTATATAGCTCCACCCATGAGTCTCTGTGGTGACAACACTGCACCCTGGGTGCCAAGGGGGTTCTGGGAAAGGTAGTCCAATGAGTCTTAAAGGAGACCCCGCTACACTCCTCACCCACAGCTGGACTAAAATTCTCCATAGGTGATGCTTTAAACGCCCTTACAGGTTACAAGTTTAGAGTTGCACCGGAGGTCTGGTGCTAGAATTATTGCTCTTGCTCTGACGTTCGCGAAAATACCTCACATGTGTGGTACCATCATCGTTTACATATGCGTGCGGGAGTAACGCATGCGTTTGCCTTTGCGTGTAAGCACAGTGGGATGGGGGCGCTTTAAAAAAAGTTTTATTTTATACAATTTTCTTTTTGTACTAACTTTATTGCTCTCAGAAGGGATGAACAACATCCCTTGTGACAGCATTGGCCGTGACAAGTCCTCTTTATGGAGAGACTTGGGGTCTATTAGACCCCAAATCTCTCCTCTGGCCCCCCATGCAGCCGGCCAGACAGAGATTGGTCCGATCAGCTGCTTTCCTGGACGCTGGTGGCCAGGTAAACAAAGGAGCGGAACCGGAAGTGACAAACTACTCGTCGGTCCCGGTTTCCAGGGTTACAGAGAGAGGGGAACAATGTCAGTTCCTCTCTCTCTGTACAGGGCAGCCATCGCCGCCGGCCACATCGCTCCTGGCCTCTGCGATGGGACCGGAGAGCCCAGGAGAGGTGGCGGCTGGAGGGGGATGGGACCCCTTCCGCCACCTGCATTAGTGATCCAGTGGCTAATTAGCCACTCAGATCACTTCTGCCTGAAAGACAATCGCTGGCTGAAAAGAATGGTACAAGGATGGTGCAGGCATCATCCCGGTATAACCACTGAAACCCGAGGACGTTCCGGTACGTACCCTGGGAAGGAAGTGGGACATTTTATTACTAGCCAAATCTAAAGTTGGGATTCATTTTTCAGAACCAGTTCTCTACCACACCGCCACTCATATAATGTAATATAATGTAGACTTGTGCAAATTGTTTCTTTACGGATCGTGAATTCGGACAACATTTTTGTTATTCGGAGATTCTGATGTATCGAATCACAATAGTAACTGATTTCAACTAATCCAAAATTAATTATAAGGAAAACAACAATCTAATATTCATTTGTTTCATTGGTTTGCAAATTCAGAGGGTTTTGTAAGTTCAAGAATATGCGTCACACTGTATTATTATGATTGGCCAAATTGGATGATTTCCCTCGGCCTCTGGCTCTGATGAGAACTATAAAACTTTGGACTTCTCATGATCAAATCTACCAATCAGAAATTCTGACCTGGAAGTCATTGACCCATCTTCCGCCATTGTGGGATGCCACCATATTAGTGAATATGCTGCTCACCCTTTCTCACCAGTGAGACTCTGACATACATCCATGGTGTATGGTAAGGGGGTGCAGAACTCCCATGATGGACTTCTACTATAAGTGGCAAAGCTTGCTGCCGTGAGCTTATGATGGATTTTGTATAGAGTGACGCTCTAGCCTTGGCACTTTGGATGATGAGACCAATGTTCTGCTTATATTCAACCCAATGCAGGCTGGATCATAGACAAGCTGGCAAGGGTATGCCTGATGCCTTTGCAACACTTCCATTTGGCCTTAGGTGTCCTGTAACTACAGTATATATCATGGAGTTTGTAAAGTTGCCCTTGGCTATAACAAATGGCTTAGAGGACTTTACTGTGGGTAGCTCAATAGCTTATTACAAAAGGAAACATTTGTGAGCTGTGGGCTTCGCTATACCATATTGACAGTTGTTGAAAACCTTGACAGTTAAAAACATTTACATAGGGAAAGTCAACTTTAACCTCCTGGAGTGAAGCCACGGGGGGGGGGGGGGGGGGGTGAAGGACGGGGAATAAGGACCTGTGTAGAACAGTAGAGATTAGCAATTGTTTTGGTGGAGCTAGTAAGAGAAGGGATGGGAAGGGCAAGGGGAAGTTGTTTTGACAACATTGACATTGGAAGTGGGTTTTAAGATTCTTTTGTGTCCATTTTTTACCTATTTTTAAATAATAAAAAAGTACCACATACAGCCACAGTGAACCTTTTCATATGACCTTTTGGTGGGCTTTTTGTATCTATGAGCATTTTTGGTTATTGGCTGATATCTTTATACTATTAGTTGTGAAGGTATCATAATTGATGAGGAGTTTCCCGGGTGTTTTTATAATCGTATGTCTAATATCTTATATAAGAATGTTTTTATAATCTTTATCATTTCCATCACTGACAATGGCCACCAGGACTAATAAAGGAGTGAATTTCTTTAGCACAGATAGCAATACAACTGGACAGAGGGTCTAACTCTTCCTCACTACGTCTAAAGCCAAAAAATAGTTTTGCCCATATATTCAGTGAAAGTGTTTCTAATTTTTTGTGCATAGTTGAGTTGCATAGCCTTGTTTCCATGTCCTATGCAGGGTAACATAGGAACTTGTGTGAAGAAAAAAGGCAGCAGCTGCTCTGGACTGATGAGTCAAAATGTGAAATATTTGGCTGTAGCAGGAGGCAGTTTGTTGGGGGTGAAGGGCTGGAGAGAGTTACAATAATGAGTAGAGGCAATAGTGAAGCATGGTGGAGGTTCCTTGCAAGTTTGGGGCTGCATTTCTGTACATGGAGTTGGAGATTTGGTCAGGATCAATGATGTCCCCAATGCTGAGAATTACAGGCAGATATTTACCCATCATGTCATACCATCAGGGAGGTGTGTGATTGGCCCCAAATTTATTCTGCAGCAGGACCACCACCCCAAACATGCAGCCAATGTCATTAAGAACTATATTCAGCGTAAAGAAGCACAAGGCGTCCTGGAAGTGATGGTTTGGCCCCCACAGAGCCCTGATCTCAACATCATGGAGTCTGTCTGGGATGATATGAAGAGACAGAAGGATTTGAGGCAGCCGACATCCACAAGAAGATCTGTGCTTAGTTCTCCGAAATGTTTGGAACAACCTACCTGCTGAGTCCCTTCAAAGACTGTGTGCAAGTCTACCTAGAAGAACTGATGCTGGTTTGAAGGCAAAGTGTGGTCACACCAAATATTGATTTGATTTGGATTTCCCTTCTGTTTATTTACATTTTGTTAATTGATAAAAATAAACTATTATCACTTCTATTTCTGAAAGCATTCTTCATTTACAGCATTTTTTCACACCTGCCTAAAACTTTTGCACAGTACTGTATTTATTCATTAACTACTTAAAGGGACACTAAAGCTTCCCTTTTTTTTGCAAAAAAATAACAAACAGTTCATACTTACCTCCACTGTGCAGCTCGTTTTGCACACAGTGGCCCCGATCCTGGTCTTCTGGGGTCCCTCGGTGGCTGTCTTGGCTCCTCTCCGCAAGGACTCCACACCATAATGCGAGCGAGCTCGCATGGTGTGGAGTTATTGCGGGCGCGCTCCCATTATACAGCGGCGGCCATAGCCGCCGACTGTATCACTCGGCCCCGCCCCCCGGCGCGCCGCGTCATTGGATGTGATTGACAGCAGCGCCAGCCAATGGCTGCGCTGCTTTCAATCCATCCAGTGTAGCCAATCGGCGGCCAGGCTGAGAACCGAAGAGGATGACGGGGACGAGCGCGGGACTTTCGAGGGGCCAGGTAAGTAAAACGGGGGCTCGGGGGGGGGGGGGCGATATTGTCGAATGTTTTTTCCCCTTAATGCATAGGATGCATTAAGGTGAAAAAACATGTACCTTTACTACTCCTTTAAGCCCCGGAAGAATTGGCTGCTCAATGACCAGGCCATTTTTTGCGATGCGGCACTGCGTTGATTAAGCTGACAATTCCGCGGTTGTGCGACGTGGCACCCAAACAAAATTGATGTCCTTCTTTTCCCACAAATAGAGCTTTCTTTTGGTGGTATTTGATCATTATTATTTTTTGCGCTATTAACAAAAGAAGAGCAACAATTTTGAATAAAACACTATCTTTTACTTTTTGCTATAATAAATATCCAACATTTTTTTTCAAAAAAAATATTTTTTTCCTCAGTTTAGGCCGATATGTATTCTTCTACATATTTTTGGTGAAATAAATCGCAGTAAGCGTATATTGATTGGTTTGCCCAAACGTTATAGCGTCTACAATATAGGGGAAAAATTTATGTAATTTTTATTATTATTTTTTTTTTTTTACTAGTCATGGCGGCGATCTGCGATTTTTACTGGGACTGCGACATTATGGCAGACACATCGGACACTTTTGACACTATTTTTGGACCATTATAATTTATACAGCGATTAGTGCTATAAAAATGCACTGATTGCTGTGAAAATGACACTGGCAGGGAAGGGGGTTAAACACTAGGGGGCGATCAAGGGGTTAAGTGTGTCCTAGGGAGTGATTCTAACTGTGGGGGGATGGGCTACCCCTGACATGACAGCGATCACTGCTTCCGATGACAGGGAGCAGTAGATCCCTGTCATGTCACTAGGCAGAACAGGGAAATGCCTTGTTTACATAGGCATCTCCCCGCTCTGCCTCTCCTCACCGCAATCGTGGGCCGCCGGCAAACATCGAGTTTGCGGGACCCGCGGGCACAGTCCCGAGGCGCACTACCGCCTGCTAGGCAGGCAAATTCAACGGGACGTACAGGTACGCCCATTTGCCTGCCCGTGCCATTCTGCCGACGTATATCGGCGTGCATCGGTCGGAAAGCGATTAAGACGTTTACACTGGAAAATCTAGAATGGTTACAAATATTCCAAAAATCCCTACTTTAGGATAAAAAACAACTCCAACTTCCTAACAAAAAATAAAAAACAAAAAAAAGCCAGACTTGATCTTTTTCTGCCATCTCTCTTCTATATAGTCTAGATCAGCCACCATAGGAGCCCTTGGAAATAATTTCAGGTTTTGGGGAACCCGTACTAAAACCAATTCTTTAGTGGTTAATGAGAAAAATGTCCCACTGATAGTGGTGGTCAAAATGCCACCTGTACAGACAGCAAAAAATATTTGGCCTTGACCCTGAAACTATACAGGGGTCAATCAGCCCACGGCTCAAGGAACCCCTAGCAACCTCTGAAGAAACCCTATGGTTCCCACAGAACCCTCGTTGAAAATGGATGATCTAGACCAGGGGTCTCAAACCTGCGGCCCTCCAGCTGTTGCGGAACTACAAGTCCCTTCATGCCTCTGCCTATGGGAGTCATGCTTGTAACTGTTAAGCCTTGCAATGCCTCATGGGAATTGTAGTTCTGCAACAGCTGGAGGGCCACCAGTTTGAGACCCCTGATCTAGACCATGGGTGTCAAACTCAATTTCATCGTGGGCTGCGTCAGCATTATGATTGCCCTCAAAAGGGCCGGTTGTATCTGTAAGATTAGATGTCCAGCGCATCCCCTCCCCTTACATTAGATGTCAAGAGCCAACCCACCATCAGAAATTGAGTCCCCCCACCCTCCCTTACATCACAGTGCACCCCCCCCTTACCTTATGCTGCTGCTGGGAAGAAGCTGGATGCATTGATTGAAAGCAGAAAGTAGTAGTCTTCAGGAGGACCAGAGGAGGGCTGGAGCTCTCCTTCAGCTGCAGGAGAGGTGCGAGGGCCACAAGAAATGGCCTGGAGGGCTGGATTCGGCCCGCAGGCCTTGTGTTTGACACCTGTGATCTAGACAAGCTGCCTTTAAGTTGAATACTGGAGAAGCAAGAGGGGCCTTTAGGGCCCATTCCCTCTATTCCAGTGCATTAGTGCATGCATGTTAATTCATTTGAATAGGCAGCCTAACCCACCAAACTGGTGCCTGTACCATTTCTGAGTGAGCTATACAACAACTCACATTAGAGCATTGTACTGGGCTTCAGCATCAGTCAGCAAGGGCTACTATCCAGAATGCATGGCACCTCTTCAAACCAATGCATGTAACGTGTTGCTGTGCCTTAAAGCAAAGCAATAGTGTGAATGGTGGCCCTTATGATTTTGGTATGGGTCCCAAAAACATGAAGTTACATCCCTTGTGTATCTTATCACCAACATTTTCTGAAAATGTAAAATGGTTTTCAAAAATTGGCATATTGGCATATTTTTGCTTAAAGGGGAGTTCCAGCCTTTTTTTATGTTTATTAAAAGCAGTCAGCAGCTACAAAAAGTGTAGCTGCTGGCTTTTAATAAACATACACTTACCTGTTCCACTGTCCGCTCCTCTCCACCCCCCTTTCCGCTGGCACCTCCATTCGTTGTGTGGGCACCCAGCCGTGACAGCCTTCGGCTTTATGGCCGGGCACTCACTGCTCATGCGCGAATGGCGCATCGCTCTCTGAGTGGACAGGCGATCGCCTGGGACCTGTCACGTCCCAGGTGATCGCCTACAGGGAGGGGCTGCCACAAGGCGATATGATGTATCGACTAGGCGACCCCAGGGCGGAAGGAGGAAGTGGGACAGGAAGTCCCACTCCTACTGAAGCCCCCACTCCCCCCCCAAAAAAATTACATGCCAAATGTGGCATGTAAGGGGGCGAGGAGTGGATAAAGCGGAAGTTCCAAATTTGGGTGGAACTCCGCTTTAATGGTTGTTCTCTAATTTAAAAGATGATGAATATTATTAATGGATGGATTGCCGGGAGCAACTTCATAATAGAAGAACCAGCTGAAGTCAATATTTGTAATACAAGAGACCACACAGAGGCTTTCTATTGATGGACTTTTGAGTTTATTTGTACATATATATTGCATTGTTTCTTGGGATTTCTTGGGGTTTCTCCGGGGTCTCAAAACTACGGCCTGTAGGCCACAAGCGGCTGGCTAAAAGACATTATCTGACCCACAGCTGATGTGCATAGTCTCTGCTCTGATGGGGTCCCTGATGTAAGGGGGGACTGTGCTGTAAGGAGGCATTATGATGGGCACTCTGATGTAAGGAGGACTCTGATGGGAGCTCTGATGTAATAGGGGGCTCTGATGGGGACCCAAATGTAATAGGGGGCTCTGATGGGGACCCTGATGTAAAAGGGAGCTCTGACGGAGACTTTGATGTAAGAGGATGCCCTGATGTGGACCCTAATATAGGAGGAGGCTCTGATGGGAACTCTGATGTAATGGGGGACATTGATGGGGACCTTAATGTAAGACGGACCCTGATGGGGATCCTAATGTAAGGGGTGACTCTGATAGAGACTTTGATGTAAAGGGGAATCTGATGGGGACCCTGGTGTAAGAGAGGGCTTTTATGGGGACCCTGTTGTAAGGGGGGACTGTGATGTGAGAGGGTACACTGATGGGGACCTAAATAAGGCAGGTGGCTATGATGGGGACCCTGTTGTAAGTGTAACACTCACCATCCCTGTCCTGCTTACCTCCACTAGCAGGATAGGACACACCATGCCACAAGCCCAGTATCCTCCATATTGTAGAGGGTGAGCAGTGTTAACAGTTTTTGGGTCCTGCAGCGAGTTACCTCCTTCCGTTAGTTCTCGTCCCTAGAGTGTAGGGAAAAGTCTATTCTCTTTCCTAAAAGAAGGCCAATGTCCAGACTGTTTAAACTCCAACAGACGAGTTTATTTTTCTTGTGTAGCGGGTATGTGCTTTTCTATTTGAATCTGGTGGGGAAACTGTGATGTATGGTTCCCTGGGGCCCACCGGGTGGCGCTGTCACTTTGGGCCCGGGGTTGAGCCATCATTGCAGCGTCGTACCTTGGCCTCTCTCAGCGGTTGTATGGTGGGGCGGGGAACCTGCCATGCTTGCTGGGAGAGGGTATAAAGGGGGTGGCCATTTTTGTTAGCGGGGAGCGAGTCCCGGGGACCTTCAGCCTGAGGGCGGTGGTTCGTGTCGGTCCTCTAGGCGGCCTAGGCCTGGAGGACGTTCGGAGGTCGTGTTCCATACCAGGCACCTTTAGCCTGGGGTGAGGTACTTGGATGGCGGTCCGGGACTGAGGGTCCCGGATTAAGGCTCCACGAGGGAGGAACTTCCTAGGGGACCCCGGGAGGGGGTACTCGAATCCAGTGGCGTAAGGGACCGGAGGGGGTACTTACCTGAAGACCTGGTGCAGCAAATTGCCAGTGACGGGTGAGCCTCCGGAGACCGCCGGGAGGTATGTCTTCCTCGATTGGGAGCAGAAACCTACTTCTGGGAAGGAAGTAGAGAGTTCATTGTTCCTGGGCCTACTCGCATCCACACCTCCTGTCTGTTCTGTTCGTTGAGGGAGTCCAACTGATTATGTTCACTTTTCCATGAGAAGAATAAAGGAGTGTTGGACTTTAGTGGTGTGGGGCTCATTTACTGGCAGACACTGTTCGAGAAACCAGGAGGAGGTCTCCAGATGCAGAACACCGACCCGAAGGTAAAAGAGAATTGTCTCCCACTGCACACACGCACACCTGCAGTGGGAACTTGGCGTGGTGACCCCGCACTCTCTCCTCAGAGGTACCCCTAGACCAGAGCCAGAGCCAGAAGAATTGAGAGGAGAGAGAGGGGGCCGCTACACTTGCTTGGAACTTAGTGAGAAAAACTGAAGATTGAGATAGAGTTGGGTAGGGAGGTAGGTTCAGGCACGCGGCACTTATTTACCCTCGTCGCCACTCAAGCCTGAGTGGGCATTGCTCACCCGGATAGATCCCTCTCACGGTTCTAGCAGCAGTGAAGCACGAACAGTTACTTTAGAGTTTTGTCCCCTCCAAGGACAGGTTCAGGAGATCCTCTGCGACAGAATCTTTTGGTCCTTAAATCCAGAACTCTTAAGCACCTGTAACTTTTAGAGACCATAGGTGCCAATGGGGCACATTACAGGAGCTGTTTCACAGATCACAGAATCCTTCCCTCTGACAGGCAACCAGGCCTCTCCCGAGACAGTGACTTCCTTCACCGATTCCCTGGACAGGTCCTCCCCTGGTTTCCTCTCCTTCAGAGCGGGTTACCCTCCCACGGGCACCCTGGGACTTCTGTGGTTTGGTTTAGTTGTAGGCCTCAGTTAAAGGTACTGGCCCCACCTGGAACGACGCAGCCTCGGGCCAAAGGTGCCCGGGACTGACCACACACACGCACCCCCAGCCTGAAGGGCCAAAGGGCGCAAACTGAACTCCTCAGATCATGGCGTCTGCCCCTTATGTATCCCCTCCAGTCATGCACAGCAGGTAAACCACGCCCACTGCACAGCTGCCGAGAGAGGACACCCAATCACGCCGCAACACCACCTGTGGTTCGACCCAAGACCTGGGTAACAATGCCACCTGCAGGCCAAAGGGAACTATACAACCAGGTAGTATTCCAGCAGAGCAGAGTCCAATTTAGGCAAATCAAATAGCCTGAGCCAAACTATTGCTCAGACTGCCCTCTAAATTTCAGGCATAGCGACCCCAAATGTGGGGGTCCGCTACAGAAGGGGGGACACTGATGGAAACTTTGATGTAAGAGGGGGCTCTGATCGAGGACTTGATGCAAGGGGTAACTTTGATGGGGCTCTGATGAGAAAAGTGCAGACTAAATGTATTTGTCTTTGACCCTCATTATTGGTTTAAATTTATATCGGAATTTAATTGCTTTATTTTACTGAAGCTCTTTCTCTGTTCTGAATCATATTCTATTAATTACAAACAAGCCTGAATAAAACATTCATTCACTTATAAAGTGACCCTCATGCTGAAAAGTTCAGAGACCCCTTTATATAATTGGGAGATTGGTAACTTATTAGTGATTTCATTTCATTCAGATGATGAGCTGCACTAATGTTCTTCTCTATGTTGTATATTGTTTAATAACACCCATTGAGTTTTCTTCACACATAGAATATATATATTGGTGATACTTTATAGGCTATAACAAGAGTAATGCACATTTCTTATGTATGAGATTTGTAATGCAATAACAATTTCCATCTTTATAAAGATTACTGCGGGTGTATTGATTGTATTTGGAATTCCTTGGCTTGTGGCTCCTGACAATGGGAGGTTGTGATGTTTGGGAGGTTGTGATGTTTGTACACTGAGAGCCCATTCACACAGGGGTAGAGTTGAGCGGACACCTGGATGTTCGGGTTCGACGGGTTCGGCTGAACTTCGGAAAAAAGTTCGGGTTCGGGACCGAACTTTAACCCGAACCCGAACCCCATTGAAGTCAATGGGGACCCGGACTTCTAAGGACTAAAAAGGCTCTAAACAGGTAATGGAAAGGGCTAGAGGGCTGCAAATGGCAGCAAAATGTTGTTAAGAGCATGGCAAGTGCTCTGCAAACAAATGTGGATAGGGAAATAACTTAAAATAACATAAAAAAAATAAAAATAAAAAAATAATCTTGACCTAGGAGGACGAGGTCCATATGGAGTAGGAGGGTTGAGGTGGCGGTGGATGTGGCTGTGTAGGTGGAAGCAGCGGTGGAGGAGGACGAGGTAGCCAACACTGATTCAAAAATACAACAATGGCTGTGTAATGCCGGTGATGTGTCGAATTCTGTCCCCCGTCAAATAGTGTCCACCCTGTACTGCGCTTGCTCAGTATGTAGGACAAGGGGATTTCTAAAATCTCCCAAGACGAACGGCGCCTGCGTGGTGAGTTCAGGTGAAGGCCACACCATCCGTGGTTCAAGCCGAGCCAAGTGAGGCCGTGCCCGAAGCGTGGCGATCGAACCGAGCCCGTGAGGGGCCCTGTTACTATGTGCTACCGTAGGTCCACTTGGATGGTGGGGCTTGAACCTGCACTCACAGCGCAGACGCCGTTCATCTTCGGAGATTTTGTGAATCTCCTTGTCCTCTGTACTGCGCAAGCGCTGCGCCTTCGCAGTATGGGCCGGACACAATCCGATGGCCGGACAGTTTTTGTCACAACACCGGTATACATGTCTATTCTGCACAAGGTACGGACAAGTCCTGTGGGATCCATGCCTGGTTCATTTTAATGAACGTGAGCTTGTCCACATTGGCTCTGGACAGGCGGCTGCGCCTGTCTGTGATAACGCCCCCTGCCGTGCTAAATACACGTTCAGATAATACACTGGCTGCAGGGCAGGCCAGCACCTCCAAGGCATAAAGGGCAAGCTCAGGCCATGTGCCCAATTTGGAGACCCAGAAGTTAAAGGGGGCAGACCCGTCATCCAGTACGTGTAGGCCTGTGGACACATACTGCTCAACCATGTTGGTGAAATGCTGCCTCCTGCTAAGACGTTCCATCTCAGCTGGTGGTGCTGGTTGTTGTGGCGTGCTGACAAAGCTTTTCCACATTTCAGCCATGCTAACCCTGCCTTCTGAGGTGCTGCCGGTGCCCCGGCTGCGTTGGCGACCTCTTCCTCCTCCTCTGCCTTCGCCTTGTGCTTCCACCGTACGCCCGCTGTCAGGTGGGAATGCCACCAGCAGCGCGTCTACCAGCGTGCGCTTGTACTCGCGCATCTTACGATCCCGCTCCAGTGAGGGAATTAAGGACGGTACGTTGTCCTTGTAACGGGGATCCAGCAGGGTGGCCACCCAGTAATCAGCACCAGTTAAAATGTGGGCAACTCGGCGGTCATTGCGGAAACACTGCAGCATGTAATCGCTCATGTGTGCCAGGCTGCCCAGAGGCAAAGAAAAGCTGTCCTCTGTGGGAGGTGTATCGTCTGTGTCCTCTGTATCCCCCCAGCCACGCACCAGTGATGGCCACGAGCTGGTCTGGGTGCCACCCTGCTGTGAAAATGCCTCCTCCTCCTCCTCCTCCTCGTCATCCTCCAGAACTGTGCCCTTTCTGCCGGACAATTGTGTACCTGGCGTTTGTTGGTGCAGGAACCCACCCTCGTAGCCACTTGTGAAAGACTGCCCTGAAAGCCTTTGAAATGATCCCGCTTCCTCCTCCTCCTCCTCATCCTCCTGTGCCACATCCTCTTCCATCATCGCCCGAAGCGTTTTTTCAAGGAGGCATAGAACTGGGATAGTAACGCTAAGAACGGCGTCATTGGCACTGGACATGTTGGTGGAGTACTCGAAACAGCGCAACAAGGCACACAGGTCTCGCATGGAGGCCCAGTTATTGGTGGTGAAGTGGTGCTGTTCTGCAGAGCGACTCACGCGTGATTGCTGCAGCTGAAACTCCACTATCGCCTGCTGCTGCTTGCACAGTCTGGCCAGCATGTGCAAGGTGGAGTTCCACATTGTGGGCACGTCACATATGAGGCGGTGAGCGGGAAGGCCGAAGTTACGCTGCAGCGCTGACAGGCGAGCAGCAGCAGGGTGAGAACGCCGAAAGTGCACACACACAGCCCGCACTTTCTGCAGCAGCTCTGGCATATTGGGGTAATTTTTAAGGAACCTCTGGACCACCAAGTTCAGCACATGCGCCAGGCAAGGGATGTGCGTCAAACCGGCTAGGCCCAGAGCTGCTACGAGATTTCGCCCATTAACGCACACCACCAGGCCGGGCTTGAGGCTCACTGACAGCAACCACTCATTGGTCTGTTGTTCCATGTCCCTCCACAACTCCTGCGCGGTGTGGGGTTTTTCCCCCAAACAGGAAAGTTTTAAAACTGCCTGCTGTCGTTTACCCCTGGCTGTGCTGAAGTTGGTGGTGAAGGTGTTACGCTGACCGGATGAGGAGGCGGTAGAGGATGAGGAAGCGGAGTAGGAGGAGTTAGCAACAGGAGGCAAACTGAAGCGCCCTGCAATCCTCGGTGGTGGAAGGACATGCGCCAAACTGCTATCTGCCTCAGGCCCAGCCGCCACTGCATTTACCCAGTGTGCTGTTAGGGAGATATAACGTCCCTGACCGTGCTTACTGGTCCACGCATCCGTAGTTAGGTGGACCTTGCCACAGATGGCGTTGCGCAGTGCACACCTGATTTTGTCCCCCACTTGGTTGTGCAGGGAAGGGATGGCTCGCCTGGCACGACGTACTGTGGGACAGCCAATGCCATCAGGCTTTTAAAACTCTGCGTCTCCACCAGATGGAATGACAGCATTTCAAAGGCCAGGAGTTTTGAAATGCTGGCATTCAGGGCCAGGGATCGCGGGTGGCTAGGGGGGTACTTCCTCTTCCGCTCAAATGTTTGGGAGATAGAGAGCTGAACGCTTCCATGGGACATTGTGGAGATGGTTGGTGTTTGCGGGGTGGCAGGTGCCACTGTCACTACAGAGGTGGATGAAGAGGCCGAGACTGCAGCAGAAGAGGAAGCAGGAGGAGCCAGAGACCTTTCTTGGTTTTTGAGGTGTCTACTCCACTGCAGCTCGTGCTTTGCACTTAGATGCCTGGTCATGCAGCTTGTGCTCAGGTTGAGAACGTTTATGCCTCGCTTCAGCCTCTGATTGCACAGCCTGCAAACCACTCGTGTCTTGTCATCAGCACATTGTGTGAAGAACTGCCACGCTAGGGAACTCCTTGGACCTGGCTTTGGTGTGCTCGGTCCCTTGCTGCGTTGGGCAGTAGCAGACATACTGTCTAGCTGACAGACGCTCCGCTTTTGCACCCTGCTCCCTCTTCTGCTGTGCTGGTGGCTCTGTGCGACCACCGCCTCTTCCTCCAAACTACACTGGTCACCTGCATAACGTTGATTCCATGTGGGGTCGAGGACCTCATCGTCCTCCACATCATCTTCCACCCAGTCTTCACCCCTGCCCTCCTGGTCTGTCTGCACAATTGCGAAAGCAGCAGCAGTTGGCACCTGTGTTTCGTCATCATCCGAGACGTACTGCGATGGTCCTCCCATGTACTCATCATGAAACATAAGTGGTTGGGCATCAGTGCACTCAATCTCTTCCACTTCTGGGGCAGGGCTAGGTGGATGGCCCTGGGAAACCCTGCTAACAGAGTCATCGAAAAGCAGAAGAGACTGCTGCATGATTTGGGGCTCAGACTGCTTGGCTGATTTGCAAGGGGGTGAGGTGAAAGACTGATGGACATGGGTTTCAGGTGCCAACTCTGTTCTTTCATCAGAAGAGTGGGTGGGAGACAATGTGAAGGAACCCGAGGCACTGTCAGCAACCCAATCTACTATCGCCTGTACTTGTCCTGGCCTAAACATTCGTACAGCCTCATTAGGCGCGTCAAAATACCGCCGCAGGCTCGGTCGCCTACTCGCACCTGAGGAAGGTGTTTCACTTGTGCGTGTATCTGGCACAGATCCACCACGTCCTCTCCCTGCAACAGGAGCTCCACCAGCAGCACCACGACCGGGGCCACCACGTCCCTTTGACCTTCTCCTCATATTTTCAAAATTTAGGATCTTGCCCTAAATGGGTGTTTTTGGAAGCGCAGAACACAACCAAAGTACGTAACCGCTGAATCGCACAGCTACAGAACTGCAGAAAATGCTATTCAAAAAAAATGTTTTTTTTTTAGTATAGCACAGTAGGAGAAAACTATATAGAAATTGTTTATTTCACACACCTCAAAATATGTATAACACACTGCAAACTTTTTTTTGTGCCCCTAAACGGCGTTTTTTGCAAGCGTACATTAAAGTGCAAATTTTATTTTTTATTTTTTTTGCCCTAAACGGGTCTTTTTTTGCACGAGCAAAATAAAATGCTTTTTTTTTTATTTTTTTGCCCTATGGGTCTTTTGGAAAAGAGAACAATAAAGTGCCTTTTTTTTCCCCTAAAAGTTAGATTTTCTCTGACACTGGGCTCATGGCAGTGTAAAAAGACTGCACTGCAACACAAATAGGTAGACCTATGCAGATCGCTGATTTTAATCTCTGAATCTGGACTCATATATAATATTCTCTCTCCCTGAAAGCACCAACACAGGAACCTGGCCCTACACTACACTATCTCTCTATCTTTTCCCTCAGATTGTAGAATCAGGACTACCTCATCTATCTTTCTATCTCTCCCTAAAAGCAGCAGCAGCAGACTAGATCCTCTCCCTATCTATTCTGAAGCAGAGTGACATGTGTGCTTATATAGAAGCTGGGTCACATGTTGCACTGACCAATCACAGCCATGCCATTAGTAGGCATGGCTATGATGGCCTCTAAGGGCACACCAGCTAATCAAAAGGTGATTGGCTGGCCCCTGAAGCATTTCTAAATGCGTTATTAGATTGCCGAACCCGAACCCGGACTTTTGGGCAAAGTCCGGGTTCGGGAAAAAGCTAAAGTTCGGTACGGACCCGAACTTTACAGTTCGGGTTCGCTCAACACTAATAGTGATCCTATAAAAAGGAGGGGGGGAAGTTGTGGGACTTTAAATGAGGCACATGAGTGGAGCAATGTATCAGTTTAACAGCATAAATTTAATAAAATAGTTACACAGGTTATACAAATATCTTGGCCATTGGCTCTGTATAAAGATACATGTTAACATAAAAATTTGCTGAATCACATCATATATGATAACATAGTGCATCAGAGGTGGCCTGTTGACAAGAATGGCCTGTTGGCTCTATGCGTTTCGGCAACTCTATCGCCTCATCAGGAGCAATGCCTGTAGTCTGTAAAAACAATTATAGGTATTGTAACCTGGGGGGCAGGTAGTAGGTACAAAAGCTCCCTGGGATGAGCAGGCACAGATACCAAGTCCATTGGATCAGTGAAAACACAGTGGGGTTTATTGGTGCTATATACAAAGTCAATGACAGGTGCTGTACAGTGTGGTGAAAACAAACAGAAGAAAAAATAGCTAAACAAAAGCCTAGCCGTGTCTCGGCTCTAACTACACAGTATGTACAGGCCCTCACTACCAGGCTGGACAAGCCTAACGCTTGTCAGCTTCCACATTCACAGAGTAAAAAGTTTTACCAACCTTCTTGCTCTCACAAACCAACGTTGTCTGTGTTTCCCAGGCTGAGCAAAGGCTGTCTGCTCAGGTGAGCTTTTAATTAAGCTGGTGGAGAGAACCAACACCTGAAGTGGATCCTGGCTCAGAGATCCCTGAATGTATATGAGAGGAGCCTGGGAGATGTATAAACCCCGAATAGGACTTTCCCAGGCTCTCTCTGGGATGCTCTGTCACAGTATGTATAAAGGCCAGTAAATTATATTCATGAATGAATGGGGATAGGAGAACACTAAGGGAAAGCGCAAACTGAGGTGCGGAGGAAGGAAATAGTCCAACCCCCTACTTACACATTAGCACATCACCAGCAGTGTCAGTGTGGACATTACTATACCGTTGGAGGTTCTGTGTTGATGCCCGGTCCCCTTGGGTGTCTCTGCCCCCTCAGCTCCCGGGGGGATGCATGATGATCACCGCCAGTACAGCGCCATTTGCACACAGAGTGCACTAATGTTCTTGCATTAGAACAGAGCTCTCCACAATGGCCATGAGGGTACAACTGCTCAGGATTAGTGACGCTGGGGAATCGGCGCCCTTAGTGCTATTGGACCTCTCCGCGGCTTTTGACACCATTGATCACGACATTCTGATCTCGCACCTTCATGACCAGTTTGGAATTCGAGGTGCTGTCCTGTTATGGATCCAGTCTTTTCTACAAGATCGTACCCAACAGGTTAGGCTGGGACCTTTCAGGTCAGCCATAAGCCCTGTGCCCTGGGGAGTACCACAGGGCTCTGCCCTCTCTCCATACCTTTTCAACTGTTATATGCGCCCCCTACCCGATATATTGCAGTTACATGGCCTACAAGGCCAACTATATGCCGATGACATCCAAATCCTAGTCAACACTTCCAAAAATGACAGATACGCCCAGACCCTAGCTGAATGCATGACTCACATCCATTCCTGGATGAATAGAAACTGGCTGAGCCTTAATGGCTCCAAAACAGAAATACTCCAAGTGGGCGAACCTTTAGCCTCTCCTATTCTATCCCGATGGCCATCTGACCTAGGTACCTGCCCAGAACCTAAAAGACAAGTCAAGAACCTTGGAATAATTTTGGACGGAAAGCTCACCTGGATTCCGCAAATCATGACCTGTATGAAAAATGCCTCATTTTATTTGCGAATTATTCGAAAGATCAGACATCTACTTTCATATCGACATCAAATCACACTTACTTTGGCTCTAGTACAATCCAGACTAGACTTCGCCAATGTTTTTTTGCCTTGGCCTTCCCCTTAAGTGGGTTAAAAAAAATCCAAATTATACAGAATCAAGCAGCACGCACTATTACGGGTACACCATATAGACATCACATCACCCCCGTGCTGGCACAGCTACATTGGTTTCCTATAGTACACAGAGTACAATTCAAAATCTTGGTTCTGATGTTTAGAGCATATTGGGGCTTGTGCCCACTCTATCTCACGGAAATGGCACCCCACTACACACCAATTAGAGCGTTGCGGTCCGGGCTTCAAAATAGGATCATCCAAGCACCCACCCGACTCCAATCCTTGGGAGGTCGACGAATGCAGACCATGGGCGGGGCTCTTTGGAACCAACTCCCTGACCATCTCCGGCTCACAATGCACCAAGCTCTTTTTAAAAGGCAATTAAAAACCCACCTTTTTAAAAACGCTTTTCCTAACTACGGATGTAGAGACATCAAAATCAGTAATAATTAATGTCCACTTTGTTTTCTCGCTCCTTTCGTGAGCCTTCCCTTTTTTTTCTGCTCCCTTTTTCTCAAATTGTTTTTTTTCCCAAGGCTGATTGGTGAATTTATGGTACAGCGCGCTTAGTTGCAGTCCTCTAAGACAGTGTTTGGCGCAATATAAATTTAAATATCAATCAATCGATCATTCTCAGGAGGACTTTGACTCTGACCGCAGACAAGGCCCAAAACTAACACCGCTCAACCTCTTTACACAGGAGGGTACGGGCTTGTGGTGAAGTTCCGTGGAGTTCGGCCATATTGAGAACTGCGCCACAAGGAGAACCCTGACTGTGTAGTTCGTGGGCGTGACAGAGAGAAAGCCTGCGAACAGTGCAGGAGATGGGAGGAGTCTGGCCATGTGTGGAGTTGCACGTGGGGACTTTGGCGCGAAAAGGACAGTGCGCATTGGAACAGCGAATGGATAACATGGCTTCTCATGCCTCATGGGTTCCGGCTATTATTACCATGAAGATGACTTAATTTGCTGCTCCCTTAACGGATACGGGGATTCGGCTCAAGCCCCGGGGACGTTTTGCCCTCTACGTTTGCAAAGATGTGGAGGCCCTCGGAGTGATTTGTCCCGGCTGTTCGGGACTGGTGGGGCATCTGAAGCCATACGGGCGATGCGAGCTATGTAAGGAGTTCTTGTTTGAGGTCGAGCAACCTACAGAAAAGCCTCTGGCTTTCCACCCCAATTGCCTTACGGGCTCCACCACTCTAAAAGGAGGAATCAGAGCTTACACAGGCACCCCTGCGCGCACTGTCGGGACTTCGGAGGAAGTCACAGATGAGATTGTTCCAGAGATTGAGAGACCGGAGAATGCTGCTTCGGTCACCACAGAGTCCTTTCTCCCACCGCCCAAGAGAAAGATCGGGTTTGTGAAAGCTTCCCGCGTCCGTGGTGGAGCTACGCCCCAGCGCTTACTCGGAATGGATGCATCCAAAGGGAAAAGTCTCGGACGTCCTGATTCAGCTACAAGCCGAGGTGAGCCGGGGGAAGAGACTCTGTCTAAGGTCCCAAGTGTTGGGGATTCACATGCCCGTGAACTAGTCAGAGGCGGTGACTCGTCCTCTACCAGGAGTTACCTGCCTGCGGAGGAATACGATACCTCCGACCTGGAGTCAATCTCCGATGCGGGAGATGACGCCGCAGTTGATGAACTTTTTGAACGGAAGGGTTGGGATAAGATGCCCCTGTCCTCGTCCTGTAGAAATAGGGACCCACCCATGTCCACTGGGGATAGCACACCCCGGGTGGAGGCCTCGAAGCCTGAGGAGGGATCTGTCCCCTTGTCTGCCCTTCCACAGCCGATGATTCCTGCATCAGTCACTGAGATGGGACGGGTGTCAGTGCGGGCCCCTGTGTCTGGTCCTGAGGTAGTGAAAGTACCTCAACACCCGGATGCCATAGTCCTACCTGGTACGGGAAACCGTACCACCATGCCACCATTGTCCCGATTACAGAGGTTATTTAACCAAAAGGTGGCCAGCGAGTATGGATGGGAGTACCCGTACCTGCCTAAGGAGCTCCTGTTTGAAGTAGAGGCCTGTAGACACCGGGGGTACGCGGACTTTGTATGGACACACATTAAAGTACCCCAGGCCCGCAGATACTTCTCATGTTCCCCTGCAGCTACTCAGAGGTATAAAGACTGTAATGCGGCGTACACACGATCGTTTTTCATGCCATTTTTTAAACCGACGTTTTTCTCGTCGTTTTTTTTCATGTTTCCTCTCAAGCCTGTCTTGCGTACACACGATCATTTTAAAAAACGTTCAAGCAAAGCGTAGTGACGTACAACACGTACGACGGCACTATAAAGGGGAAGTTCCGTTCGGATGGTGCCATGCTTCATGTTAGTAAAGTTTTTTGAGCGACGATTCGCGCTTTTCAGCCTCCTGCTTTTCAGTCCGTTACAGCGTGACGAATGTGCTATCTCCATTACAAATGCTAGTTTTACCAGAACGTGTGCTCCCGTCTCATACTTGATTCTGAGCATGCGCGTTTTTTTTCACCTCGTCGAATCATACACACCATCGTTTTTCACGTTGTTAAAAAAAACAACATGAAAAACGACGTGATAAAATAGAGCATGTTCGAAATTTTGAATGCCCGTTTTTCACGTCGTTAAAAATGCTCTGGAGCATACACACGATCGGTTTTAGTGCCCATTTTTAAAAATGGCATTTTTAACGGCATGAAAAACGATCGTGTGTATGGGGCATTAGGCTGCCTGGATGCTTGGTCGGCACATATATGAGGATAAGGTGCTTATCTGCCAGAAAGATAAAGACAATGTTGAGTATCACATTGACACTTTCGATAAGCATTGGAAACCGCTGGTGTTGCCAGACCCACACTATTATCTGTGAGAGACTAGACTCTTTTGTGTTTGCTTTATTCCTAGAGTGCATCCTCTAGAGCCCAGGAACTTTGCCCTAACAGAAGGGTATTCTACTCATTGGAGGAGCGGGAGCCGTTGTTTTTTTCTCCCCTCTCCCTACCACAATGATACAAGGACTTTGGGGTGTAGATAGTTCAGGGCCACAGTCATGAAAAAGAGGATTTGTCAAGCACCTGTGTCTCAATCACAGCACTACCACTAGGTGGCGGTGTTGTGCAACTATTGCATTCGAATGATAATGCAGTTTACTATTGGAAGGAAGGGATTTTCCTCTAGGGGAAAATCTGTTCATTCCAACAAATGTCATTTTTAGTTGTGTATGTTTTTTTCTTCCCCTGCAGGCGGACGTCAAGCAAGGTTACTGAGAATGGGATGAACCTTAGTTAGTGCAGGTGGGAGGGAAATGTAAATATTTATTGAAGTATGTCATGTGACATTTGATGTTTTAATGTACACATGTGTGTTATTCTTTTTTCTTCTCTATGTTTAACCCCCTTTCCCCATGTTTAGGTGCTTGAGAGGCATAGGTTTGCTCCAGACACTGGGGACCAGTGTCTATTTAGTGGGGGGAATGTGTAGCGGGGTGTTCAATTTGGGGGGAGTGTCTGAGTGGTAATTAGGCTCAGACACACTGATTGTTAGGGTTTATGGACCATTTCTGTTCACGGGGGATAGTATTGGTGTACAGTTCCCTGTGGCCTACAGGTGGCACTGTCGCCGTGGGCCAGGGTTGAACCACCGATAGAGGGCTGTGCCTTTTGTGTCCCCTCTCGGCAGTAGTACGGCAGGGCGGGGAACCTGCTGTGCCTGTCAGGAGAGAGTATAAAAGGGACGGACATCTTCCGTTCGAGGTCCACGCCCAGGCACCTTCGGCCTGGGGGTGAGTGAGGGTCGTCTCCGGGTGCCCTGGGCTCGGAGGTGGAGTTCCTGTTCCATCCCAGACACCTTCAGTCTGGGGTGAGGTACTATTTTGAAGGCCCGGGACCCAGCACCTTCGGCTGGGGTCTGCTAGGGATCGAGGACTCCCAGGGTGCCACCTTGCGAGAGGACCTGTATCTGGGACGAGGAGGCCAGGGAGGTAACCCCTTCCGAAGACCCAGCGCAGAGTCGTAGTGACGGTGAGGGCCTCTGGTAACCCTCCGGAGGGATGTTTTCTCCTTGACATGGGCCAGATACTCTAAGAAGGAAGTTCACGTTCAAGGTCAGTGGCCTCATAGGGCAATGCCCTATTCACCCGGTCAGTGGCAGTGACCCTGTTCTCCAAGTCAGTGGCAGTGACTTTATTCACCCGGTCTGTGGCAGAGACCAACCTCACGGTCTGTGGCAGAGATCGTGCGCCAAAGCTGTTTGAGAAACCTAAACAGTCTAAAGAGTTGAGCTACGTTTGTGCCTGGATCTCCTCCACATCTAAGCTGTCCTGTATCTTCACTCCAACCTGTCTGCTATCAAAGAGGCTGTTTATTATCCTGTGAGAAATAAATATTGAGTTGGTCTTTCAGCTAGTGTGGACATTCACATTCCTGGGGAAAACAAGGACTTGCATCTATCCAAGGTAGAGGTGAGATTATTCTCGGGAGGACTTTGACTCTGGCCGCAGACAAGGCCTAAAACTAACACCGCTCAACCTCTTTACACAGGAGGGTACGGGCTTGTGGTGTGGTGTGCCTCTCCCTTCCTGCGAGGATCCGAAGTTTATGCAGGTAAAGAGAGGGGTGTGTGCGTTACACAGGGAATAAACAGAAACAAATCATAGCGCAATACCGCCCCACCACAGTACAATGATCAACTGTGTGGTTAAACTCACATATCCAGGAATACAGACAGCGCTTAGTTTTAGCTCAGTAAGACGATATCCTCATCAAGCTGCTGGTAACATCAATAGGCTTCTCCCCCATTTTAGTGTAGGTTAATCTTCTTGGGGGGTGGATGGCCCTTCTCTGTCTTTGTCCCCTTGGAGCCGGGGTCTCAACTGCAATGGGTCCTTCCAATTCTTCCTCTATTAAGTCAGGTGTATTGGGCTCCACTGGTCCAGGGGCATCCAATTCAGGTGCAGAGATACAAGGAATCCCTGGGGTCCTCTACTGGAAAAGAGTCCAGAGCATCCTCCCATTCTTCAGTAAGAGTATCAAGTGGTATGAACTCAGCAGCCTCAGCATTCAAAGTGTCCCCAGTAATAACTTCAGATGATGAAGGGGCCATGGTCATGGGTTCAGGTGCTTGGGGGGACCATAGCCAATCTTGTTCCAATTCCTCATCTTCACTCAGATCTTGGGCATCCATTTCTCCTGAAAGAGTTGCTTGAGATCTGGTGACAGGTCTGGGGGTGTTAGAGGCTGAAAGGGGTTCAGAAGGATCCGAGGTGGGAGGCAAACAAACTTCTTCGGAGAGGGGCAGCAAGTGATTCCTGTGCCATGTCTTCAACGGCCCCACACTCCCTTCTGGTTTGAGTTGATACACTGGCAATCCTGGCAATTGTTTACAGATTACATAGGGCTGTGATCTCCACCGGTCGGCCAGCTTATGCTTCCCTGGTCTGAGTGGAGGTGTTCTCCTGACTGTAAGTCGTGAATTCGGATCTTGAGGTCATAACTCCGCTTGATCCTGGCTCCTCTTTGATTGGAAGTCGCCTGGGCCTTCTCATACACCAGTCTCAAGCTCTGTCGCAATCGATCCACATACCCCTTGTGGGAAGCTGCTGAGGTATGATCTATTGAAGTGCCAAAAGCCAAATCTACCGGTTGTCTTGCTTCCCTGCCAAACATCAGTCTATATGGAGAATACCCAGTAGTATCACTAGTCGTACTATTGTATGCATGCACAATGGCGGCCACATGCTTGCCCCAGTGCTGCTTCTTCTCACTACTCAATGTCCCCAGCATATTCAATAATGTCCGATTGAATCGTTCAGGTTGGGCATCCCCTTGTGGGTGGTATGGGGTGGTTCGGGTCTTCTTTATATCCAGTGAATCTAGCAATTTCCGAATCAGTCTGCTTTCGAAATCCCTTCCCTGGTCTGAGTGGAGGCGTTGAGGTAGTCCGTAGTGTACAAAGAACTTTTCCACAAGAACCTTAGCCACTGTGGAGGCCTTCTGGTCTTTGGTTGGCAATGCCTAAGCATATCTAGTGAAATGATCGGTTATCACCAGAACATTCCCATGTCCACTCAAATCAGGTTCCAGACAAAGAAAATCAAGGCATACCAGATCCAAGGGCCCTTGACTTTGTAGGTGGCACATTGGGGCAGCTTGATGAGGCAGAGTCTTCCTTTGTATACATCTTGCACATAAGTGACAATATTCCTCCACTTCAACCCACATACAGGGCCAGTAGAATCTGTTCCTTACAAGTTGAAAGGTTCTTTCTGACCCCAGAAGGCCATGATCATCATGCAAAGCAGTCAGAACAGTCTTCCGGTGTTTCTCAGGCAGAAACAATTGCCACTTATCCTCCAAATCATCAGAGGGGCCCCTTCGATAGACCACCCCTTGATGCATTTGTAGCTGGTCCCATTCTCTTACTAATAGACGAGCCTCCTTTGAGGGGTCCTTCAGAAGCAAGTCGGGGTTCTGGCTTTCCAATGCTTCCAGAGCCAATCTCCCCAGTGGGTCTTCCATTTGATCTCTTTTCAAATCTTTCTTTGAAAGTTTGGGTAGATTCTCTTCTCCAATCTGGGTCACATTGCAGTAGAACTTGGGTACTCCAACAGCTGAGACTCCTATTTCTTCGGCTCTGGGCCCTCCACTTGTCTGGAACTCTGCTCCCTGACACAAGGCTCGCACTCCCTCTGGGGCCAGCCGAGTCCAGTCTTCCGTCAGATTAGGGGGAGCATGGGACCTTCTGGATAAGGCATCAGCGTCTCTGTTTCCAGTTCCAAGCCTGTACTTTAGACTGAAAGTGAATCCTGAGAGAGCTGCTAGCCAACGGTGGCTGGTGGCATCCAGTTTGGCCGTAGTTAGGAGGTAGGTGAGCGGGTTATTTTCTGTCTTTACCACAAACTCAGCTCCGTACAGGTAGTTCTTCAGCTTATCCACCACAGCCCATTTCAAGGCCAAGAATTCCAGCTTGTGGGTGGGGTAATTCTTTTCGACCGGGGTCAAACTTCTGCTCACATAAGCAACGGGCCTCAGTTGGTCATCATACTCTTGATACAGCACTCCCCCCAGACCATCATGACTGCCATCCACATGTAGTTCATACGGCTTTCTGGTGTCCGCATAAGCCAAGACAGGGCAGTGGTCAGGCTCTCCTTCAATCTGGTGAAAGCCTCCTCACAGCTCACAGTCCACTGATCTTCTATGGACTCCCCTGGTTTCCTGGGCCCTGACTCATCTTCTTCTTCTTCAGTCTTCAGGAGTTCATTCAATGGCTTGGCGATTTTTGCAAATCCCTCCACAAACCTTCGGTTGTAGGAGCAAAATCCCAGAAATTACCTGAGCTCAGTCGCTGTGGTGGGCCGTGACCAGGAGGTAACTGCCTCCAATTTCCCAGGATCTGTGGACACTCCTTCGGCAGACACAGTGTGCCCCAGGTAGTGGACTGAAGATTGGTAAAACTGGCACTTCTCCAAAGAAAGCTTGAGTCCCTCATCACTGAGTCTCTTCAAGACCTTTTTCAGCCTTGCCTCATGCTCTTCTAGAGTCTTCCCGAACACAATGATGTCATCCAGGTAAACCAGCACTTCAATAAGGTTCATATCTCCCACGTCTTTTCCATGAGTCGCTGGAAAGTGGCTGGAGCTCCTGAGAGGCCTTGAGGCATGCGGTCGAACTCATAGCACCCCACAGGGGTGATGAATGCTGTCTTTGCCCGATCTTCAGGGTGCATTGGAATCTGGTAATACCCGCTCTTCAAGTCCATCACACTGAACCACTTTGCTCCAGATAAACTCTGTAAGGCATCCTCTATTCATGGAGTGGTGTATTGGTCGGGTATCGTTCTCCTATTGAGGGTTCGATAATCAATACATAGTCTCAATGGCCCATTTTTTTTCTGACCACCACTATTGGAGAGGCATATGGGCTCCTAGACTCTCGGATGACCCCGGTTCTCTTGAGCTCTGATAGTTGCTCTCGCAGATCCTCAAAATCAGCCAAGGGGACCCGCCAAACTCTTTCCCTGAATGGTCTGTCACCCTGCAGGTGGATGCTGTGGGTAGCACTTTTTTCACACCCCACATCAAACTCATCCTTGGAGAAGATCTTCCGCCACCTAGTCAACTGGGCTTTGGCCCTCTCCTTCCAAGCTGGTGGCAAAGACGTATCTTCCAGACTCTCTCCACAATAGCTCTCTCTCCCTCTTCCTTCTTTAAGTCTGACAAGGCAACCAGGGTGGCAGGGTTCACTTGGCCCAACAGCATCCGGGCTGGGATCTTCACAGGTGTGTCGGTGGTGTTCCTGATGCTCACCGACACCCTGCCATTTGCCTTCTTCAGAGCTCTCAATGGGACCACCTTAGAAATCACTTCCAGCCCTTGATGGGTATCCAAAGGATCTGGTTCCAGGACTACAAAGGGACCAGGTTGCTCCCAGGTGAGTTTTACGGTGGCCCTCAGACAAGTTACTTCCCCGGGCTGTAAGGCCCTTTCCTTTTTGTCTAACTTCCAGACTTTTCCCACTCCTTCTTCTGGAGCCTTCTGTTCCAACACTAGCCGTTGATAGGCCCGTTGCAACATGGGGTGAATTCTGACTGTTGAGGCGTCTTTCTCCTGGGCTATAGGGGCCAGTAATCTCCTGACCAGGTCAGTATTCGGCCCTATTATAAGGGAACTTTTGTTGGCTCCTGGCAGGCGAGGACAAACTACCGCCAATGTGTCGAAGATCTCTGCGTCTCCGGCTACTGAGGGGTCAAAGGCCAGTCTAATTGGGAGGTATCCATCATACGTGAAGTTTTGGGTTCCAAGTCCCCATATTTCCAAGTCTTCTAGCTTCTGCAAGGGCAAATGTCTCAGATGTTTCTGGTAGAAGTCCCGGTACAGAAGGGTCACTTGAGCTCCCGTGTTGAGAATGGCCTTCGTGTAGATCCCTTCTACTTGAATGGGGACCACTGGAGAGGCTCCCACCAATTAAAAAGGAAATTTTCTCGTGGAGGTCTCCTTTCTTGGTTCCATGGGTTTGGCCTTCTGTGGTTTCTTCTTCTTTAATCTTTTCCTGGACCTTATGCCTTGTTGGGCCTGATATGCATTAATTTCCTGCCAAGGTTTAGGCTTTGACTTAAAGTGAGAAGTATTAAGTTGGTGGGGTGAGTGAGTGAGTGAGTGATAACTTGTATAGCGCTACAAATGCGAACTGAATCGCCTCAAGGCGCTTGGCATCCATTGACGTCCTTATCCATCAGAAGAGGTGGGTCTTAAGTTTTTTCCTGAAGGCCCGATGGTTTTCTTCCATGCGGATGTCCGTGGGTAGAGCGTTCCATAGCCGTGGTCCTTGGGAATTGTCCCCCCCTTCTTAGCTTCTCCTGTTCTGATTCCTTTGGAGCTTGCTGGAACTGATGGGCACCCGGTTGACTCCTTCACCGGGGTCCTATGGAGTTTTTCCGCCGGCTTGTGATATGTGCTTTAGGATCTCTTTGGGCTGGGACACACCCGTCCGTAATGTCCAACCCCACCACAGTTAAAGCAAACTTCTTCTTCTCTGTCCTGCTGGAAGACTGGTGTTGGGGCATTCTGAAACACCTCCTTCTTTAAGTCTTCTTTTTTTGTAGCTCCTGAACTTTTAGCCATTAAAGAAGTCAGCATTTCCAACACTTGGGCCATCTGTGACTTTAGGACAGCCACCTCAGAGTCCCGTTCTGTGGCCATAACAGAGCCAACCCCTGCTCAGGGAGGGGGAGTGGGTTTCTCAGTTGCCTGTTGGTCATTCAGTAAAGCCTCTTCATCTCTCACTACACGCACAAGGTCTGGATAACTTAAGGACATAACTCCTCCGGTAATCTTTAGATGGAGCCAAACTGGATCAGAGCACAGTGCTCCCCTCATGACCTGCCGCATCCTGGCTGCATCAATGGCCTGTGGTACCATCCCTTTCTTCAGGACTATCTGGCAGAGCATCTTATTCAACCTTCGGACATATTCAGAGAAACGTTCTCCTGGCTGTTGAAGGGTATGTTCAAACTGGTAGATTAAGTCAGTAACTTTCTCCAACTGGCCAAACTCCTCCTGCAGCATAGTTAAGTAGTCATAGGCAGTGCAAGAGGTATTGCTGAATCTGAGAATCTTTACAGCTTCTGCAGCGGCCCCCTTTAAGCTTTCGTTTATGCGCTGTTTCTTTTGGGCTTCCGTCACTTCCCATCCTTCCACAGCCTGCATTGCTTGTTCCATCCACCTATCAAAATCCTCTTCCCCGAGTGGTACAGGCTGTTTAACCAACAAAAATCTCAGCTTCCGGTACCCAGTCTCCACACACACCGTGCTACTCTTCTGGCACTTTGTGACAAGGTCCCCTAAAGCGTTCAGGAGTTTGGGGCCTATAGTGGTCAGAGGCGTAGCGGAGATCGTTGTCTCTTTTGGCTGCTTTTCCCTAGGGCCCAGTTTGGGGGGTTCTTTATTAATAGACTTCGCATGTGCTAGGCTGTATGTCTTATGGTCTATGGACTGTACACTCTAGCCTCTGAAACTCTCAGGTATCTCATCCTTCCATTCTACCAATGCATAGGTACGGGAGGCCCCCTCGTCTGGCCTGAGGTCATTTAACCATGCCTTCTGGCACGGGGACAGTAATTTCATAAGCCTGTCTACTTTGCTCCCCGACCAATCTTCTCTGGGGAGCTCAACGACTACAGCCATGTCTGGAAAAGCGCAAACTGATGCGCACCACTGGGTCACTGTTAGAGGATCCATGCCAGTACTTCTGGCAGGCTTGATTGCAGCGTACAGGATCCCGGACTCGAGCCCCCACGTGTAGCAATACCCCCAGTTAAGAGGGCTGCAGGTATAGTTTTGGGCCTGTAACACACTGCTGTCAACCCCCAGGAACTGGCTCTAAACTCCCTTGGCACAGCTAGCACAAATGGAAGTCTGAAACCCACTAGGCTATAGGAATGACCACTCCGCAATAAAGCATGCACAATGGTTAATATCAAGTTACCTGAGCCAACTGCTTCAGCTGGGATAAACAGTACGCCACACACTTGCTTGCTTAACCACAAACACTTTTACTGAATAGAAATATAAAGTTAGACAATGGTGCATTTATCTATGCAGGGCCCTGCAATATCAATAGTCAAGCAAATAACAAGTATTATGTTCTAACAGTCTTATGCGCACTCAATGTCTCTTAATAAAATACACTTGCAAGCCTTCCCCTCGTGACAATATGGCGGCCAAACAATGTCTCCCTGCTGGACAGTCAGGCCTGACTAATTCACAGACAGTTAGTTCGTTGAGAAAGTTCTTCGCTAGCAATGGTGGTGCACTTTGTAGATTATTTGTAATCCAATGGTATTAAACTGTTGGTTACTCAGCAATCAATAAGACAACTTAACTCCGGCTGCACAACACACTGTTTCTCTGGGGTGCAGTATAACACTCCAGTAACGGTGGTCCCTGGCCAAAGGATACTGAGCCTAAAAGATAGTCAAATTATACTGAGCAAGTGCTCTCTCACCCGACCGGACCAGTCCGTACAACCGACTTCAGTAACTGATGTTCCGGAATACAGTCTCACGATACCCATAGTCTCCGATCCTCTCGACCATCCGTGGGAGATAGATAGATGAGACGACTCTGGGTTCTCCAGTGACAAATGGCAAGCTCTCCGGATCCTCTAGGCCCAGGCTCTCCAGCCTAGTCCAAACAACAGGCCCCAACGTAGGCTTCACTTGCTAGGAGGGCGGTGTCCGAAGAGACCCACGTGTTGCTCCTCCCTCCTTAAATAGTCCTTCCCCAGCAGACCTTGCGCCGGGTAATGCACTGTGGGTGCCCCGCTGCACACTTTGTATGGTAGTCTTTGTGCTCATTTAAAGCGATACCCCGCTACACAATATATATTTTTATATCTTTATATATTCTATAATGGTTTATTGATTAATTTGAAGCACATCTTGCTAATTTGCACAAATATGTAATTTAATTTATTGCCTATTTTGCACATTGTATTTAAATCTAAAGGGATTATTGGTTTGGTAAATTGAAGCACTTTCAAGGCTCATCTTACACACTCACAATTTGCACTATATATATATAGGCTTTAGATGGCTATACATAAATATAAGATTTTTTGAACAATCAATAGAACAGCGCCACATCTACTTTCCAACCCTATTCACTCATTTACTCCACTTAGGT